>OX453084.1:5172077-5350712 GCA_949699795.1 Spicauda simplicius
CTAAGGTACACAGCAAGTACGTTTGCAATATAAAAGACATATTTAAATCCGTGAGGTACACCCGCGATTCTGATACACACGTCCATCTGGGAGGAGCCCGATGGGGCAACGTGCTCAGAGGATTCCGGTGGTGTTTGTTGGAGATCCTAGAGTCCTTTTTTTTAGCGTCGAGGACGACCACCGGGGGGTTTTTAGAGCGGTGGGTATGTGTTTTTTCTTTGTATTTTTTGGCCATCTTGTTTTTATCTTACATCTATATCTATACTTATAATAAATCTGTAGAGAGGTCAATTCTGTACATTAAATATATGTTGGGAAAATGGGAGAAGTTACTCCATTTTTAAGCTTTCGTCGCGTGTGCAACCTTAATGCTTAAAGCTACACAGAGATCATGTATGACGGAAATATTTTCCTTAAAATTACATAAAAAAATATCCGACAACAGCATATGTCTATCTTTTATGGTTGACTCACAATAACACGTGTAACTCCCGATAGCGTAGCAGTTCAATGCTTTCTGATTATATTTGTCTTCTCTTACGTTTATAACACTCTCAGTCATCCCTAATTAAAAAAAGTTAACATTATTTAGGCGGAACGAAGTTCGCCAGGTCAACTAGTTTGTAATAAAAGTTAACTCCAGCCTTACAATTCGCTGCTCAAGAACCATATTTGGCACGATACGCTACACTTTGACATTCAATTAATTAAAACGTATTGTTCAGTCCCAAGCTGTTCTATCTTCTATATAACCAGAAATTTTATAATATACTTTACGACTAAGCTTGACTTCTTAATAAATGATTTAAACTTATTAATTGACAAATTTCTGATTTTGATTGGAAGTTTATTATAAAAGCGTATACACCGACCCATAAAACAGGACATATGAGGCGACCATCTTAGTCCTCGGGAGTAAGAACGCATCTGTGATTGATTGCCTTACAAAACCCAAGTTCTATATGAAGTTGCTTAGAGATGTTCATGGACGGCAGTGACCACTTAAGTCAGGTGGGCTGCATGCTCGTTTGCTATTTAAATCATAAAAAAATTAACTGCGCAACATTTCGAGAAAATGTCCTACTGACAAATTACCAAGTGTTAGCTCTATTTGAGCGTTATGTATAAATTCATCTTTTTGCTTATATTTTTCATCTCTTGCTGGCGCAGAAGTCATATTACTATGAATTTGACGACTACGAACAGTGTAGAAAGCAGCATCTTCAAGCAATATGTTTAGTAAATGCAACAAATTTGGTCCCTTTTTTCCGACCGCAGAGTTCAATTTATGATGCCAAGATTCTAAAAAATTTGTAGTTCTGTGTTTTTGTCCATATGCATTCCATATTGGTATGAATTTTTCTTTCAGCCATTGTTTCTCCATATATATTTTAAACTTTTCCACAGACATATCTTCCATATCATGACGTGTGATGTAAGCCCATCCGTTCATCACTTCACTCTGTGGCAATAAAGGTAAAACTGCACTGAGTGCCACCAAACGTTTCTTTTTAATATTTTTTGATTTCACAAGACCCAATTCTCGACCCTTAGCCCAAATCGCTTTGTTATAATGAAAATAACAACCTTTGACTTCAATTTGGGGAAAAACTTGGGTAATGGCTTTCATGGCTGCTCTCTCGTAGTCCATTCTTAACGTTTTCGGCTTCCATTTAGGAATTTGTGCCTTGATCAACATAAATAATATTTTATATGTTTCTGTTGATCGATTACTCATGAGAGCATATACTAGAGGCATCAAATTTGTATGATTTATTGTGCTCCCAATATCTCCATGAATACTATACAGTTGTTCGAAGGGGGGAGAGCAACTTTTGAACGTACCGTCAGCGAAAAAGTCTTCATTTTGACAAATTATTTGTTTTGCTTTTTCTGAACAAAATACGATTATCCTTGTATTACCATTAGTATAGTCGGCTAAAAGAAAATTTTGGTAAGCTGACGGCACTTGTATATCTTGTACAAGTCGACATTGTATTTTCGACAATTCAGCTGCAGAGTTTCTGTACCTATAGAGTGAACTCTTTATGCTACTAAATTTTGGTATTTTGCTGAGTAGCTCTGTGCTTGCTTCTTTTAAACTCGCGACTTCGGAGTTATACGTATTCGGTACACTGGGAAACGATGGTGTTATTAATTTTTGCTTTATGTTGTATAGCGATGTGTCAATTTGATTTTTTTCAAAATCTGGCGTACATTTATGTGGCGTTTCTTCGATGATTTTATCGTTCTGAAGCAAAATATATAGGAAGCTATTAGTTTAATGAAGTAAAAACCAATCAAGTAGGTATCGATATTCATGATTAATGAATTGCTAATAATAATAAAACTAATAATATTAACAAAACATCGAGACTAATACTATTCATATCACTGCTCATATTGAAAGTACTTACATATTAAGGCCTAGCTAAGTACGTTCATAGGTAGCAGTTTTTTACAAGTAGGTATGTTACCCAAGATAATAATAAATAAATAATAAATAACGCTTCACACTCATAGCCCTACACAAGGATTCCCTGTGTCGTGGGTGCCATGGACAACACACAAGACAAGGACATACATCCAGACCAATAACGGAAATTTAAACTCATCATTAAAATTTCCGCCTCGCTGGGAACCGAACCCAGGACCCTCGGATTAGCGGACCGGCGTGTTAACCATTGCGCCATCCGGGTCGTCAATAATCCGGGATAATATAACGCTAAAAAAATATGAACTTACTTTGATTCTGACAACTCCGCTGCACTTTAATTTACGCTGACTGCAACTCCAAACCACTAATCCACTATTATGTTTCCTTCTTGTGTAGTATTGGTGACCACCATGAAGTAAAACAGTCCCATGTTTCCTTTTTATGTAGTTAAACACAGATGTTCCACCTGAACTACCTGCTGTACCTGGTTTTGAGGACATAACTACGAAGTGCAAGATGTAGAGCCAAGATAGCAAGAGAGAAAGAGAACTTATAGATAGACTTATACAGAAAAGATCAAGGCGAGCGGCGGGCACAAGAGAAGAAAATTTTCCGACAGACGTCAAACCGAATGTGTTCGCTTTTATTTACTTTTGAATTTATTTTTTCCCGACCGTCGCACGTTTGTACATAAACAAAGTGGTTTCTATCGTTTACATGAAGGTTGATCCTGAACTGCACATTTTTAAATAAAGTTCCAGAAACATGCAACAATGCTAATGTTAATACGAGCGCATTATGTACCGCCATGATTAGGTACCTACTTTATAAGAAAGTATTAGTATTATCCACCAAATAAGATTCTACCAAATTATATATTTTTAACTAGCTGAAACCCGCAGCTTCGCCCGCTGAAAATACGTTGCAGCATGATGTTATATAGCCTAAAGCCTTCCTCCATAAATGGTCTATTCAACATAAAAACAATTTTTCAATTCGAACCAGTTCCTAAGATTAGCGCGTTCAAACAAACAAACAAACTCTTCAGCTTTATAATCTTAGTATAGATTAAAAATTTACGTGAATTAGAAAAAAAATATTGTACGGAAGTTAAGTACTTATCTGCAATATTTTTTCTAATTCACGAAGCATTATGATAAAGATTTACTTAAAATCTACATTATCTTTTATTTGTTAATGTTTATTGTTTATTTGTTATGTTACTTTTTAAATCTTGTCTCTTGTACTATACGCGTGTACGAACGGGAAAAAAAAGTAGCGTTCGTCAACACTGTGCACAATTGCAACTTTTAATTCCCACTCGTCAACAGTGTGGACGACGGGGTGTTACCGAGCGGGAATGACCCCAAAATTTCACTGTATTATGTATCGAACGCCGACATTTTTCTTAGCGGGAATCGGTATATTTTTTTGTAACTACATAATAATACGTAAGAACAATATTCAAACGTCAAAAACATCACATCAAGAGTCGATATTCCAAAAATACATTGAAGTAACAAAGGGACCGTTAGTTTTTTATAAATGTTTGTTTTTCTCTGTCAATCATTCGCTTTGTTCGTGAAAATGGTGGGCGTTAGGTATTTCAGAGAGCAACAGGCTTATGTATGCGTAGAAATGCCAAAATTTTGTGCTGAGGGTTTCCAGACATTTTGTGTCATAGTCAGGGACTAATCAAGAGTCCTAGGCTAATTATGAGAACGCGCCCCCACCAGGTCTGTCACGGTTAGCCTATAAGTAGTATATTAGTTGTGACTTTGTGTGGTACTTTGAAAATTTTAACATGGTTCACGATGTGACGAATATTCGAATATAATATAAAATTGGCATGTTTTTAGACATTCGCATGGGCAAGAATTGTGCAGTGGCCGAATGGCAGTTTGTCGACCAAAAAAAAAAGAAAGATTGCCAAATCTATATCCACCTGCGTCTAAAAATCTACGTCAATGGCGGTAGCGGCTGATCTGGTATCTACATTGGTAGGAAAAGTCAAAGTTCTCTTCGTAGCGCCGAGACCGGCCACCTGTGTTTTCAGTGCGCCATGAATCCCACATAACCCTGCATCACTCCCATGGCATCGAGTATTCGGGTGCCTTTTAAAGGTGGGGAACCTTTAAAAGGCAAAAAGAGCCCCATCTTTTTACAGAGAAACGTACACGTCCTTCAAGTCTTCCGTGGAACGTTGGGGTCCACCTGGACTTCTTTGTGAAATAATACACGCTAGGATTTTTCCTGTATCGTGGGTTTCCTGGGCATAACGACAAATAAACAAACACCCAGATCCAAAACAGAACCATACATTTATCATTCAAATTATGTCTGGCTGGGGATTGAAGCCGAAACCCTCCACGCGTCCGACTAGTATGATGACTGCCACATGGATCGTCAATTATTTTAACGTCGTAGGAAAGATGCCATTTCTGTCTTCTGTGTAACTCTCTGGTCGCCTTTGTACAAAAGTTCGACAAAAATGTTAAATCGTTTACCAGAAAATTTCAACTGACGCAGGCTTAGGCAGGCCAGTGATAAGAATGGGGTACAACCCATTATTGTCCCAATGCTGGGCACGGGTCTTCTCTCAGAATGAGAGAGATTTTAGGCCATCGATAAGAATGAATGAGATTGAATCATAGAGGTATTACACAGAGCAGGCAAGCCAGGCTTCCAACTGTCCTTCGCTCAAAAAGAGAGAAGACTGGCGGGGGTGCCTTCTCCATCAGTGTCTTCTCGAGCAATTGCAAGATACAATATGACATTAACTAAACTTATAACGCATTCAGTTTTAACAGTGAAAGTCTGCAGTGAACTTGAACACACGTATCGGTGCTCGGAAACACCCACATATGTATACATATGAAATGCTGAGTGTATTTGTTTACTTTATGAAATAATATACATAGGTATTTACTAGACAGGACGTAGTGGTTCGACCGGGAAAATACGCGTTTCGATGGAAGGGTGTGGTTGTCGGCAATTTTATATGAGGCGACCATCATAGTCCTCGGGAGTAGCAACGCATCTGTGATTGACTTTAGATGGAATCCAGATATTTACTAGACAGGACGTACTGGTTCGACCGGGGAAGTACCACCGCCACATCTATATCTAGCGTGAAGCAGTTCTTGCGTTTCGATGGAAGGGTGTGGTTGTCGGCAATTTTATATGAGACGACCATCATAGTCCTTGGGAGTAGCAACGCATCTGTGATTGACTTCTGATGGAATCCATGTTCTGTATGAAGTTGATTAAAGATATCCATGGGCGGCAGTAACCACTTACCATCAGTTGGAGTGCATGCTCGTTTGCTATTCCGATTATATAAAATAAGACATTACCGAAACGGGTTAAACCGTGGGAAAAAGCTTGTTATACATAATATAAGATCGTATTTTTTCGAAATACAAGTTGGCTGTCCCGCGTCAATATGGAAAAACCTATAGGGGAATAAAATCGATAGTACTTCCAATACATGTGATCCCTAATCATTATTTAATTACCATCACCTTGATGTAAACGATATAGGGATCATTTTCCCATAGCAAGAGGGGAGAGTTTAAATTGCTGGTACCTAACAACTCGTTAGTGTGAATTTGAACTGTATTGTACTAGGAATAAAGGGTATTTTGCAATGTCTGTGTGGATTTTAAATTGATCCTGCACCATAGGGCTTCCGGCAATTGAGAAGTAAGAAGGAAACTCACTTACCTCTGCCTACACTAGTCATAGGAATATAGACCTTATTGTAGTAATAATGCTTAAACGAGGGTTGATAATCGCTTGAATTGCGGGGTAGTTTATTTGACGAGTGACAATGTCCTTAGGTAGGGCTTAATTAGGGCTAGTCCCTGATAAGTATACGGGTTGGAATATCTGCCTTATAATTAAACGGTATTTTACCCGTCAAAAGGATAGGTAATCTATATATTAATACGTGAAGCAAATACTTGTGAAGCATTTTTAAGTAATATGCCGCGGACGGATTAGTATTACACTTTACACGGTTATATATATATATATACGCTGTAGGACATACAGAAGGAGTGCAGAATGTTAATATTTTTTTCAAATAATGCTTAAAACATACCTGAAATCAACTAAAAACACACTACACATACTACCGTGCATTTGTCACAAACACATAAATAATAAACGAAGTAGAACATTCAATGTCTTACTATGAAAACACATAACGTCAGAAATGTCGGTGTCTTTGTCAACATATCCGCTATTGAAATATTCGTACTACTTTGGACAATACGAAGTTTAGTTTTTTAATTTAAATTACGGTCGAATTTCGACCGATGGCGACGGGCGACTACTGATAATTAATTCGAGCGAGCTAATTCGAGCTTATGTATGTATTTGTCTATTTGCAATGGGTTACGGGTTCGTTCCTCGGTGAGACAGATTTCTAAAAGATGAATTTAGTTTCTTGTTTTGGGTCTGGGTGAGACAGAAGAACATCCTAGTATGTTGTTAAGAGTGTAGGAAGAGTTTTTTAAAACTCTTATTTGTCACTTAAAAAATCCGTTACAAATTTAAAAACTATGCTTTATTTTTAAACTATGCTTTATTTTTTCCATCTCAAAACTTAAGGCCCTGTCCACTCGTAGTTATAAAAGCTTCCTAGCATAAAACACTATCTCGCACAACGCTAAAAGCCTGAAAGCTCGTCGCTGGCCGTTCTAAGCTTTTCATATGCTACTCGGTAAAGGGGACACGCTTTTGTCGTCTGGTTTACACTTTGCTTGCGTCTTTATATTTCTATAGTTTTTTTAGCGACCTATCTAAATTGTACCGAAAAAAATATAAAAATCTTCAGCTGTATGTCTGTACGTCTTACCAAGCTATCATATGAACAAAGATAGCCATATAATTCTAATTTCCATAGATCATGTTTTTCTGGTGCCGCTATAATAACAAATACTAAAAAATACATGTAAGGGGAATTCTCCCACACAGCAAAAGTGTTTTTTTTTACTTTTTTTTCTTCTATTAATCCAAGATTGCCTTGTTCCAGGTACATGATGCACCATCAGCCACAGAAGTCGAAGAGACGCCTAAAAATATAATCCACTGTCCATCCGAACAAGAATGAATGGAATCTCCATAGAACCTCACAAAGTGATATAGAACTCGAAGACGCCTATTTTACTATAAAACTATTAAAATTAACTAGTATATATTCTCGTTTAAACCCGCGTTCCTCTAGTGTTAGTGTCAATTAGAAAAACCAAAGGGAGAATAGGAAAAGGAAAGATTCTACAGCGGATCTCATTTGTCGATATATTTTTGAACCAAAGTTAGTTTAGGATGTCGAATATGCCGATTTACAGTCAGGTGGTCCCGAAGTCGCAGTACCGAGGGAAGGGAAAGCCTGTGAGCTCGAGAGAGAGGGCCCAGAACTCTGGGAGGGAGTTCGATCCGCTTAACTACAACCATGGGGGGAACATTCAACTCTTGAATGCGCCTCTCGAAGCTCGGATCGAGAAGATAGAGAAGCGGGAGTCGAGAAGAAAAGAGGAGACGCGGTCAAGAAGAGCGCAGAACAGGAATGAGACGAGCGAGGGGAAGGTGGAAGCATATCTGAGGCAGAATCAGATAAGCATAAGGCAGCAGCAGCACAGGCACTCGGCTGTGAGGCAGGCGGAACATAGGGTCAATTTGAGGTCAGTATATATGCTTTCTCAGGTCAGTATATATGCACCGCACCGGTCAATTGCTTGTTGGTAGACTTAAAGTTGGTTATGTGTCAACCTCCTGCAATTCATCAAGAGATGGCGTTACTAGTATTTCTGAATCACGATATAGATGTATTCTCAAGATCCTTTATATGCACAAGTTCCTAGCTGAGACTGTCGGAGCACATCGCCTGGCGGGATATCCTTTGCCAAAAGTATCTTATGCCAGAATTTCATGTCTGTAGGTTTTCTCATGATGTGTTCATATAATTGAAGTAGCAAGGTGGGAGAACCAGTGTAGTTCGATAAGGAAAGTATCACCGCCACACCTATTTCTAGCGTGAAGCATTTCTTGCGTTTCGATGGAAGGGTGTGGTTGCCGGCATACTTTCACATGAGGCGACCATCATAGTACTCGGGAGTAGCAACGCATCTGTGATTGACTCCACGTGAAACCCGTATCCTCTATGTAGTTGATTACATATGTCGTAGGGCGGCAGTAACCACTTACCATCAGGTGGACTGCATGCTCGTTTGCTACTTCAGTCAGACAAAAAAGCAAAGTAACATGTAGCCTACCTGATGTTAAGTGGCCACTGCCGTCCATGGCCACCTTTAATCAACATCAGATTGGATCAGCCTTTCTATATGAGATTGTCCACAAATGAGATGCTACCTTTTAGGATTAAGTTTCATCGCCTTAAATATGTATATCTTCCTTTTACAAACTTTACACAACATTTTAGGTCACCCGTTTTCATGATCCTACCGAATTTCTTCCAGATCACTACCCTTGAACGAGGTGTCCGCACCACGGGTTAGCCACGACAGGACTCCGACGGATAAGCATCGCGGTTTCCCTGGAGCGGGGGAGAGGGAGCGAGAGGCGTCCAGGGAGTACCGGCGTGAGAGGGAGCGGGACAGGGATAGAGATAGAGATAGAGACAGGGACAGGGATTTTGATGTTGACGGTAAGAAAATCCTGATTTTTTTACTCTTAGAGATGGTATGAGAATTGATTTCTTTTTGACAGCTTGTCAGAAGCTGCATGTCACGGACTTGTCTTGTAAGTGGAAATCTCTGCATATCTTCAATTGAATAGAGCAACTGCTGACCAGCAGAGGCACGATGGATTGGGCACAAAAGCAATGAGTAATAAAAAGTAGTAAGTGTCCACCAATTCGCATTTGGCCAGCGCGGTGGACTATGGCCTAAACTCTCTCATTCTGAGAGAAGACCCGTGCCCAGCAGTGGGACAATAATGGGTTGACGACAATAAAAAGTAACCGATGTTAAAGAAAGACAAGTCGCCAATTTTGTATACTTACGCTATGACAAGTCTGTATTTTTAAAATTTATGGTCCTGCGCTTCCGATCATACGGTCGTCTTCCTGATAGACGGTGAACGGTAGACCGGAGAGCTCTCGCGGTAGCGGCCACATCTTAGTTGTTCGATCGTGTAAGGGCTTGGAACCCTTTTACTCGTCACACTTCATCATGTCACGGCTCATCACGTCACAGCTCATCACGTCACAGCTCATCACGTCACATCTCAATTTCAGGCACGCCTCTCAGCCCGATCGCGGCTCGTCACGACAAGGAGTCCGGCCGTCCGGTCCGTAAGTCCTCCTCCGCGCATCGGATGACGGAGACCACGATATCCACGGACAAGAGAAGATTCTTCTGCAGGGAGTGGGCGTTCCAGAAGATTGCGCACTGTCTGGAGCAGCGGCCAGTGAGCAAGACCTGTGGGGCGCTTATCTTGGGTGAGTTTTACTATCAAACTAACTTAGGTCAGACCAAGGTGGTAGAACTAGTGTAGTTCGACCGGGGAAGTACCACCGCCGCACCTATTTCTAGTGTGAAGCATTTCTTGCGTGTCGCTAGAAGGGTGTGGTTGCCGGCACACTTTCACATGAGGCGACCATCATAGTCCTCGGGAGTAGCAACGCATCTGTGATTGACTTCAGATGGAACCCATGTTCTGGAAGTTGATTACAGATGTCCATGGGCGGCAGTGGCCTGCATCAGGTGGACTGCATGCTCGTTTGCTACTTCAGTCAGATAAAAAAAAAACTATAATGCCCCCTGTAGTCAGGGTGTAGAATACGACTACGGTATTCCCTGCCTGTCGTAAGAGGTGACTGAAGGAGGCTTCTGGGGTTGTGGGCGGCTAGAGTGGGAGCTCTAACCGCCTAGCCAACAACCCTTGGAAGGACGGCGGCATGTGTGGCTGCATGTTGTCGTACACTGGAAGGCGTAGGGAACAGTCACGCTCCCCAAGAGATAAGCCTGTAAGGGGCGCCGCACTAGGGGGCACCGGTGCGTTCCGTTGGAGATCCCGGGGTCCCCTGCAAGTGCAGGTAATGTATTCGCTAATGGAGACCACGACATCCACGGACAAGAGGAGGCTCTTTTGCAGGGAGTGGGCATTGTCTCGAGCAGAGGCCAGTTAGCAAGACCTTATATCGCGCTTATCTCGGGTGAGATTTATTGTCCAATCAACTTTAGTTGTACTTTCAATGAAGAATGAGACTTCTGCGTCGCTGAACGTCCCATTTATTTCCAAATTAATTTTATGATTAATAGTTAGCGATAATAGAAGTTTGGGTATTATCTAAAATTTTTGTCTGTTTGAAATTGTATCAAAGATTGTAGTTCATATCTTGGCTATTAAAAGTTAAATTTGTTAAGGTACATGTTGTTTTTTAGCACAGAATAGATTGTTTTCGCTATCACATTCTGTATGGATGGGGTACTATTATTATACTTTTTTGTATCCTTTTTATTAATCTTTAAACATTTTATCCCTGTTTTTAATCTTTAAGCACAACAGCGTATCTTGTCAAACAGGGCTCATTTTTACTGAACTGTAAGGCAATATACTGGAGCTAACTTTCATTACCATGTAAAAACATGATTGTAATTATATTTAAAAAAAAATATATAGATAACAACAAAGGCAAACCTGCCTAAAATCTTGCGGGTCTTCTCAGTTAAGGTCGTATCCGATCCGGTGGTAGTGTAAGCAAAAAAATGTAACTGAAAATTTGTAAGTACCCCCGTAGGCCTATACGAAATAAAGACATTTCATTTTTTTTTCAATATAAGTCTATTACTGGTATTCTGAATCACATTAACCGAGCTCACTACTCCCCAAGCGCAATCACACCGAGGAAGATCTACCGTTGCGGAATTTATTTTGTTGAAAATTGTGTTCCGTTTTTGACAGTTTTCTAAATTGTACGGTTATTAAAGAGAGGATCATCTCACGAAGTCTCAATCTCAAAAAAGTCTCATCTCATGAAAGGACAAACATAACTGTTTGTCCTTTCATGAGATGAGACTTTTTTTGTTTCTTTTAAAACACTCTTTCCCGATTTCTACACTCATAGCCCCACGGTATGATTTTCTCCTGTGTCGTGGGTACCATGGATACACACAAGATGAAATACAAACACCCAGACCCAGAACACGAATCTTAACTCATCATTCAGATACCTGTCTGGCTGGGCATCGAACCCGAGACCCATTGCGCGTCAGACCGGTATGGTAACCGTTCCGCCACGCGGGTCGTCATTGCGTTATTAGCAGCAGTTTCAAGTATTTAACTCAAATTTCCTTACCATTAAGCTCGATCGCTTCTTCACTACAAAGAATTATGTTTCAGGTGATGCTGGAAGCGGCAAGACAGCTCTTTGCCAAGAGTTGAGCTCGCCGGGCCAGGGTCCGCAGGCGAGACAGCAGAGGGCGTTAAATCGGCGGCTTCTAGCGAGACACTTCTTGCAGGTAGTCTATATATCTCATAACTCACTTTAAATAACGCTTTATGCAAACAAGCATTATTGCACCAGGTAGTAGAACCAGTGTAGTTCGACCGGGGAAATACCACCGCCACACCTATTTCTAGCGTGAAGCATTTCTTGCGTTTCGATGGAAGGGTGTGGTTGCCGGCACACTTTTATATGATGCGACCATCTCAGTCCTCAGGAGTTGCGACGCATCTGTGATTGACTTCAGATAGAACCTGTGTTCTGTATGAAGTTGCTTACAGATGTCGCAGGGCGGCAGTGACCACTTACTATCTGGTGGACTGCATGCTCGTTTGCTACTTTAATCATATAAAAAAAATGTGTGCGTGTACTAGCGTACACTCGTAAGAAGTGAAACTTTTTTATGACGTTATTTTTCAAAAAATAATTTACAATATGCAACTTTACAGAAATTGGTTAAATAAAGTTAAATTAGATAAAGTTTAATAAAAGGCTTTTATTAAACTTTATCTAATAATCTAATCTATAATAATCTATCTAATATTACGCGTGGTAGGGATAAGAAAAAGATGGCGCGTAACGGAATAAAAAAAGATGGCGCGTAACGGAAAAAGATGGGGCGTAACGAAAAAATGTTACACTAAATTTTTTTCCAACCCCTATAAAGAAGTTTCACTTCAAAAAGCTTCAGTCCACCTGATGGTAAGTGGTCACTGTCGTATGTGGATTAGTGATGTAATGTTATCATTTGAACATTCGTGGAAGCGAATATCCTACCGGCATTAGCGAATGTTCCTATATTTTTATAAGTTTATTTTCAGGAGATTCGCATCTACACATACTAATAGTATGTATAAACTATAAGACAAGCTTTTATAATTAACTAGCTGTACCCGCGGCTACGCCCGCGTACAAATCAATGTATCGCAAAGTTTTTCCCGCGCAAATCTCCACTCAGTGGGAATTCTACGATAAAAGTAGTCTACATGTTGTTCTATAACATTTTCTATAGTAAAAAACCCGTAAAAATCGGTTTATCCGGTCAAGGATTACCCGGACAAACACAGACTGAAAAAAACGAATTTTAAGTGTGTATTTGTGGGTAGGTGCATATTGTTATGTAAAATGTTATGAAAATAAGACGAATCAGAATATCGTAAACTCCTTTTTTGAACCAATTTACAGTCTTAGTGGTCACATTAACAATATCGGAATACATTTTCAAACAACGCCTCCACATTTAAACCAAAGCGCATCGATTATAAAGATGGATTTTAACTTTTATGAATTGAAAAATACTATTTTAAGTAATTTTGGTCCTTTTAAAATTTCTGAGTAAGATATAGGTGAACCTACTTTTAACATTAATTTAACAACCTTGACGACCCGCGTTGCGGAGCAGCTACCACACCCGGTTCGATTCCCGGCCAGACAGGAATCTGAATAGATTCATGTTCTGGGTCTGGGTGTTTCTATATACGTCTTGTGTGTCCATGGTACCCACGACACTGGGAAAAATCCTAGTGTGGGGCTATTGTAGAAATTTTCTATTTTATTGAGTGTAGAAAAAAAAAAGTTTGTGTGTAGAATAAATTTAAGCGGCGCTCAGGTATGTTTATAGTTTTTCTTTAGTAAGCCTTGTTTGTGGTTCATTACATTAAAATTTGAATTTGTCGGCAAGGTAAATCCAAATTATTTTGTACTTTTACCTGACAGAGGTTAAACCTTTATTAATTTCATATAAACTTTGTGACACATTGATTCCCATGCGGGCGAAAGCTTTGCATTTCCGATACTAAAAAAATATTTAAAAATGAGCTGGTTATTAAAAAAAATACTAATATTAGTATTTATGAAAACTACAGATTGTAGTTATAATAATAATAATGTACATAAGACAACTGGATTCGAACCCCAGACCTCCGTCTCTAATCCGCCCGACTTGGCACCACACGGCTATCGCGATTTTAATAACAGATGCGAAACTTACATACTTATGAGTTAAGAACATCATCTATTTTGCCTTATTTTGACACACTTTGTTATTCTAAATTTAATTTAAAATATGTTGTTGTTTAAATGCATGTTTTCTTTAACATTATTTATAATGAACATATCATAAATGTAAAAAGAACAATAATGTTGACCTTGCTCGTTTGTTATAGAGCCAAGTGTTCATCAACCATGCTTCAATATTCATAAATGCAATTATTTATCACAAAAGTTGCAAAAGCTTCTTTATAATAATAATTCATGATATAATTGTTATATCTTATTTAGATACTGATCGACTTATTAATGTTAGTATTTTGCTTAAAAGACTATCAGTTGTATTTTGTCCTTAATATTTATTTTCGCTAAAAATGTACGGGTGTGGTCAATAACATAACTTTATTTACGCAATAATAGTTAAGAAACTATTTATTTAACATGAAAATGGAGTGACAAATGGAGTCGATAATTTTATTTTGAAACAATATTAAAACATTTTATCGCCTTTGAATTATTGGATTCGAATAACTATTTTACTATAATAGTACGACGCGCCATCTGTTATCAATTGGGAATCCCTGTACTCTAAGAGCGATTTTACATTAGGTCGCAAGCTACGCGGCCGCAGCGCGTCAACGGATGCTTTTTTATTATTGAAATATTTCATAAATTCATAAATTAAATTAAAATCAATTTGAATCACATCTATTTTTATGTTAATTGATAGTTACTTATTTATACGTATCATTTTTGAATGAATTCAGAATGGCATCCGGGCGGCCATTATGGCTACTGTCATGTCACACTACTGTCATGTCACACATATTTACATTAGAATTTATCAAAATACGCGACAATCCGAATTTTACGGATGTATGTTGTCGACTCGAAATCAATGTTTTTTTATGTTTTATTATTTAGATAAGGTTTTAAGTAAGTCTATCGTACCCCTTGACGGACTTGTCAATATGGGACTTTGTCAAAAACGAACTTCCATACAAACATTTATGCCCGATTTTAACGCTTTCAACCCATTTTTTTTTCGATAAAAAGCAGCCTATGTCCTTTCTCGAGTTCAAAACTATCTGTGTGCCCAATTTCATAAAGATCGGTTCAGTTGTTTAGGCGTGAATAAGTAGCAGACAGACAGACAGACAGACAGAGTTACTTTCACATTTATAATATTAGTAGGGATTGTACTTATAATTAATTAATTTAATATAAAGATATATTTATTTTTTATTTTTAACAACTTATTTTGTATATAATATTCATAGTATTGTTTGTTTTATCTATGATTTATGTAAATTAATGTTTAATAAAAAACGGTTTTATTTATTAAATAAAACATTTTTTAGCTTATATATGATAGAAAAAAACTGTACGATGCATCAAAATGATGTATTTGATTATTACGAATTTTATTTCTTTCTTTTCAGTGCGCTGAAATAAAAGCTTGTTTTTAAAAAATATTTTTTAATATTATTTTATTACTGTGTGAAAATATCTTATTTCTCGGGACAATCGATACATCGTTTTTTTAACGCGAGCGAAGCTGCGGGATTGGGCTAGTTAATATTTTATTTATTTTATTTTGTTTTATTCGGAAAACATACAGTGTAATTACATAGACAATATAACAAAAAGTAGACTTGTATACACCATTAACATGTTTTCGCATATTGATTCTAAAAACAGTCTGTTGCTTATATTTAAGCTTTAACAATAACATTCTCACACAAACTATGTATACATATATACGAGTATAACAGCTATATATTAAAACTTGAAGCGAAACTAATAAGCAAATAACATTTAACACTTATACCCAAGAAGAGAGAGTCCCATTAATCCAATTATTAATGTATAAATAAACACATTTTATGTTATTTACCAGGGTCCCGGCGACTCGAGTCAGCGTCCAGGGGAATTCGTCCGTTCCCTGGCGATGCAGATCCTGAGCCACTCGATGCACGCGCGCGCCGCCACCGACCGCGACCACTCGCCGCCGGATGATGAGAAGAGGTAATATACGACCACCTACCACCCACTATCAGGAGTGCCAACACCTCTACATTTACCATCTCACGACTGAATTTAATACTAGTTCCAATTACTACCTTTTTTTATTTATTTTTTTATTTTTTAGTCGTCTCTTATGAAAGGCAGGAGATACCGTAGCCCTATTCTGATCTCGGAACTACAGGGTCACTACCACCACTAACCACTTACTAATCAGTTTCGTTTTCATGACGACCCGCGTGGCTCAATGGTTACCATACCTGACGCATCTGACGCGCAATGGGTTCCGGGTTCGATTCCCGGCCAGAAGGTATTCTGAATGATGAGTTTAGATTCATGTTCTGGGTGTTTGTGTATTCGTCTTGTGTGTCCATGGTATCCACGACACAGAAGAAAATCCTTGTGTGGGGTTATGAGTGTAGAAAGCGTGTGTTTTTAAGGAAAGAAGAGTTTTAGCAGTGATAGAACCAGTGTAGTTCGACCGAGGAGGTACCACCGACACACTTATTTCTAGCGTGAAGCTGTTCAGTTTTCCATGGAAGGCAGTGGTTGACAGTTGACCATGAGTGGCAGCGATCACTTACCATCAGCTGGATTGTAACCTAGTGCTACTTAAACTATTTATTTTCGCATCGTAAACATGTAGCGCCATCTGTTGACGCATTACAAACGTCAGGTTGATATTGTGCGAAGTTGATTTCACGTGGTTATAGATTTGTCACTGTCAAGGGAGAAAAAAAAGGAGCATATCCATCAGGGCGTCCCTGTAGCCTCGGGGTCAGAATAGGGCTACGGTATCCCCTGCCTGTCGTAAGAGGCGACTAAAAGGGGCTTCCGGGGTTGATGACGGCTTGACGGGTCGCATACCGTCGTAAAGACTAGATGGAGCGGTGGGCCCAGCCGCCCATCTGGGAGGAGCCCGATGGGGCAACACGCTCAGAGGATTCCGGTTGCGGTCGGTCCGAGTTCCCGGAGTACACTTTATTGCGCCGGAGACGGTCACTTTTTAGTACGATAAAAATCCCACATAACCCTGCGTCGCTCTCATGGCGTCGGGTGCCTTTGGAAGGTTTCCCCTCGAAACGAAAAAAAGGCAACAGGGCGTTTGATTTGAATTTGGGAACTTGAGAGTGATTGGTGGTCGCCACGTGGAGTCGAAATCTCTGCGTTTGCTCACGAGCCTCATAACAATTACCCTCGTTATGCTTTTACGTTTGTTTCAGACGTGACTCCGAGGACGACAATCTGGTGAACAGATTCAAGGGCTTAGGCGAGGAGGGCGAGGAGAGCTCCAAGCCTCTATTAGCTGACAGCGAAGGTACGGCGAGCAGTATGGGGACATTAATTTATTTATTACATGTAGGGGGGGGGGGGGTGAAATCTCTCATTGGGAGAGGGGTCTTGGATAGATTGATATTACAACTTATTTTTCTGTAAGGAACTGTGCAATTATTATATTAATACGTGAAGCAAAAATTTGTGACGGATTTTTAAGTAATATGCCGCGGACGGATTAGTATGAAATTTTGCATGGTTATAGTGGACGTAGAGAAGGAGTGCAGAATGTTAATATTTTTTTCAAATAACGCATATATCATACATAAAATCAACTAAAAATACATTACACACACTGCCATGCATTTGTCACAAACACATATGTACTTAGTAAATTAAATAGAACGTTCAATGTCTTACTATGAAAAGACACAACGTCAAGAATGTCAGATGACATTTGATTTGATATGAAGTTTAGTTTTTTAATTTAAATTACGGTCGAATTTCGGCCGATGCTACGGGTGACTAGTATTATGAAACACGGAATTAACTAGTGAGATTTTACGGTCGAAACAAATCGGAGGTCGAGATTATAATCTTAAAAGGCCGTCTCAAATCCGGTATACACTTAGTGTTAAGACATTGCGTTGTTTAAAAAAGGTGCAAAAGAACTCTACTACAAAGCCGGCGACGTATTAGCAACACTTCTGATGTTGCAAACGCTCATAGGCGACGATGACTGCTTTTCATCAGGTAGCCTGTCTGCCTTATCGTTAATTTATCATACTTCATACAAATATTATAAAGCCGAAAGTTTGTGAGTGTGTATGTTTGTTACTTCACATCTAAGCGGTTGATGCGATTTTCATAAAATTTAGTAGGGAGTTAGCTGACGCTCTGGATTAACATATAGGCTACCTTTTACTGTGGGAAAATATTCCCATGAGACAATCGATACATCGATTTTTTTAACGCGGGCGAAGCTGCGGGGTTCAGCTAGTTAAAGTATAAAAGTATCCCAAATCCTTACATTCGGTGAAAGGATGTGATTTCTTGCTCTCTTTGTACAAGACGACTGTCTTAGTCTCCGGAAGTAGCAACGAATCTGTGATGGAACTCATGTTCTATATGAAGTTTCTTACAGATGTACAGTGACCACTTACCATTAGGTTGACTGCATGCTCGTTTGCTACTTCGATCCGATTAACGAAATATGATTAACATTTTCCATTAGACACACTCTGTAGCGGAAATTCCTGTCATCTGACTGAAAGTTGTTTGATATTTAAACAAAAATACGAACGAATATTCGTTCGAAACTTCGGACGAATATTCGTTCGAAACTTCGGAAAAAAATTCGGTTGAATGTCATACACTACGAATATTATCTATACAATGTACGAATAAATTCGTTACCTGTTCCCAGATCAACGTACCGACGATGAGGACGGCGGCCCCACCCGCCGGACCCGAACCATCGACAGGATCCACGAGCGGGAGGCCTATCTGGACTCCATGGCTGACGCCGCTCTCAGTGCGCACGATGTATGTACTGCATTTTTGAAGTGAAACTTCTTTAGGCGCATGAGGGTAAAATTTTTACAGATGAAACGTCACGCCGGTATGCAACGGAAGTGTCGGAAAAGAGAGAGAGAGTGATCGAGACCGATTGAGAGAGAGTAAGACAGGGCGAACGTAGCATGAGCAACTAGCCGTGGAGTGAGAGTAGGGAGCAAGCGAGTGAGAAAGATTGAGAGAAAAAGTGAGACAGAGCGAACGTCGTATCACGCCTTTTTCCCTTCCTCTTAATCTTGGAAATTTAAAGTTTTAGATTTGTATAAATATAAACAAGATTTATAAATTAGTTCGCCAAAGAAGTTTCTTTTCTGACATGTGTACTTTTTACGCACGCATGTTTTTTTTTTATAGATCGTAAAATATTTTGGTTAGTGATGACATATACTCTTAATAACTGCTACTGCTGCACTGTTAGGCACGGCTCATCTCTCAGAATGAGAAAGTTTTAGGCCATAGTCCACCGCGCTGGCAAAGTGCGAATTAGTGGATTTCACACACCTCCGAGAACTGTTTTTTAAAGAACTCTCCGGGGTGTAGAATTCCTCACGATGTTTTCATTCACAGTTAAGTAGCAACGCATCTGTGATTGACTTCTGATGGAACCCATGTTCTGTATGAAGTTGTTTACAGATGTCCATGGACGGCTGTAACCACTTACCATCAGGTAGATTGGTCAGATAAAAAAAACCTTGCCTTATCTTAATTTAAACCTCTCATATAATATTAAAACACATTTTCATATTTCAGTTACCAGAGATACTGCCACGAGCGAACGCAAAAACGAACCCGTTCATAGCGACCGAAGAACAAACCGAACAGAATACTGACTTTCGCTTGTACGAAAACCACGAAAATCTGTTCCTACGCAATATATCCCAAAGACAATCCAAGGAACTGAGGAATTCTCGCTTACTACGACAGAGCTCTGAGCCACTGAGCGAGAAAAAGACTGTTTTACTGCAAAAGAGTTTATCCACTGAACAGAGAGACGACAGGCGGCCCGATGAACAGAGGACTGATGACCGGCGGCCCGATGAACAGAGGAGTGACGACAGGCGGCCCGACAACAGTCCGCCAAAGTCGCGAATTCCTGTCGCGAATTTCCGCTACCCGAACAAAAGCGAGCTCAAACCTGCCGAATCGCCGCAGAAGAAGGAGAAAGTCGATACCGACCAACCGGAGTACACGAATATAGTGACTATAGAAAACGAACAAACGGACATAGAACGACTGTTAGAGAAAAAGCGATCGCAACACAGCGACGAGCCGCCGCCCATACCAAGTCTACCCATCAGTCCGAGAACCCTTATAGCGAACGCGTATTACGATAAGTTGTGCGTTGAAACTGAAATACAGCAAGCGCTGTTGCCTCAGAATTTAGATAAGAATCCGGACGAGTGCTTCAAGAAGGCGATACTGTTTCCGTTGTTGGAGATTGATCCGCCGAAGCAGTGTTTGTTTCTGCTTGTGGATGCGATTGATGAAGGCGCTTCGAACGGTAAGTTAGAAGTAGAGTCATGTGGATCTCGAATGTAATACACGCTTTCCACACTCATAAGCCCCACACTTGGATTTTCTCCTGTGTCGTGGGTACCATGGACACACACAAGACGAATACTCAAACACCCAGACCCAGAACATGTATATAAACTAATTATTCAGATACGAGTCTGGCCGGGAATCGAACCCGGGACCCACTGCGCGTCAGACCAGTATGGCAATCGCTCCGCCGCGGATCGTTGAACTCAACGTCGTCGACTCTAAATTAGGTTTTTTTTTGTGCCGATTGAGACAGTATTCATTGAGTAGCAAACGAGCGTAGTATCCACCAGCTGGTACTTTCCAGTGACCACTTGGTCATGCTCATGGACATCTGTAAGCAACTTCATGTATAACATGGGTTCTATATGAAATCAATCTCAGATGCATAGTAACTCCCGAGTACTGACGACGAACAGATAAAACATGCTTTGAACACTCATAGCCCCACACTAGGATTTTCTCCTGTGTCGTGGGTACCATGGACACAAAATACACAAACACCCAGACCCAGAACAGGAATCTAAACTCATCATTCAGATACCTGTCTGGCTGGGAATCAAACTCGGGACGGCGCTTCAGACTGGACCGCTCCGCCGCGCGGCTCGTCAAATCTTATACAAACTCCTTTGGCAAACTTATATTTTCTTATTGCATCTGGCTTATATTAATTCTCATATGCGCAAAGAAGTTTTACTTCGGAAAAACAAATTGTGTGTTCTAGCAAGAGGGTCAATCTAATAAAATAGCCTATGCTACTCAGGGATAGCATTCTAATGGTGAAAGAATTTAAAAAATCGGTTCAGTAGTTTATAAGTTTGTTCATAACAAACATACAATAATACAAAGTTTTCCTCTTTACAATATCTATATATTAATACGTGAAGCAAAAACTTGTGGTGTATTTTTATGTAATATACCGCGGACGAATTAGTATGAAATTTTTTATAGTGGACGTAGAGAAGGAGTGCAGAATGTTAATATTTTTTTCAAATAATGCATAATTATATCATACATTAAATCAACTAAAACACATTACCTTGCATTTGACACAACACATACATAATAAACGAAATAGAACATTCAATGTCCTACTATGAAAACACATAATGTCAAAAATGTCAGATGTCTTTGTCAAAATACCCGCTATTGCTTTTAAATGCAGCTTAGTTAAAAAAACCTCCTTTTATCTTTAATGGGTGCGTTCAAAATAATTTGAAAATGATTACAATTTATTTAAATTAGAGAAATATTTGTGGTACTTTTGACAATATAAAGTTTAGTTTTTTTAATTTAAATAATGGTCGAATATCGAGCGTTGCGACGGGTGACTAGTTAGTATAGATATAGATAATGGGTGAATCTGTTGTGATGTGTGGTGGTAGGGAGAAAGAAAAATCGTTCAGTTGAAATAATTCAGTGTGTTGTCAACGATGGTGTGTTGCAGGTGGCGGTGGCGACGGTCACGAGGGCACGGTGGCGGCGCTGCTGGCGCGCCACCAGCACCTGCTGCCGCACTGGCTGCTGCTGGTGGCCACCGCGCGCCGCCACTCGCGCCCGCTCACCAAGATGTTCACAGGTGAGGCGGGGAGCGGGGGGGTGGTGTGTGGTAGGTGGTGGTGACGGTCACGAGGGCACGGTGGCGGCGCTGCTGGCGCGCCACCAGCACCTGCTGCCGCACTGGCTGCTGCTGGTGGCCACCGCGCGCCGCCACTCGCGCCCGCTCACCAAGATGTTCACAGGTGAGGCGGGGAGCGGGGGGGTGGTGTGTGGTAGGTGGTGGTGACGGTCACGAGGGCACGGTGGCGGCGCTGCTGGCGCGCCACCAGCACCTGCTGCCGCACTGGCTGCTGCTGGTGGCCACCGCGCGCCGCCACTCGCGCCCGCTCACCAAGATGTTCACAGGTGAGGCGGGGAGCGGGGGGGTGGTGTGTGGTAGGTGGTGGTGACGGTCACGAGGGCACGGTGGCGGCGCTGCTGGCGCGCCACCAGCACCTGCTGCCGCACTGGCTGCTGCTGGTGGCCACCGCGCGCCGCCACTCGCGCCCGCTCACCAAGATGTTCACAGGTGAGGCGGGGAGCGGGGGGGTGGTGTGTGGTAGGTGGTGGTGACGGTCACGAGGGCACGGTGGCGGCGCTGCTGGCGCGCCACCAGCACCTGCTGCCGCACTGGCTGCTGCTGGTGGCCACCGCGCGCCGCCACTCGCGCCCGCTCACCAAGATGTTCACAGGTGAGGCGGGGAGCGGGGGGGTGGTGTGTGGTAGGTGGTGGTGACGGTCACGAGGGCACGGTGGCGGCGCTGCTGGCGCGCCACCAGCACCTGCTGCCGCACTGGCTGCTGCTGGTGGCCACTCGCGCCCGCTCACCAAGATGTTCACAGGTGAGGCGGGGGGTGGTGTGTGGTAGGTGGTGGTGACGGTCACGAGGGCACGGTGGCGGCGCTGCTGGCGCGCCACCAGCACCTGCTGCCGCACTGGCTGCTGCTGGTGGCCACCGCGCGCCGCCACTCGCGCCCGCTCACCAAGATGTTCACAGGTGAGGCGGGGGGTGGTGTGTGGTAGGTGGTGGTGACGGTCACGAGGGCACGGTGGCGGCGCTGCTGGCGCGCCACCAGCACCTGCTGCCGCACTGGCTGCTGCTGGTGGCCACTCGCGCCCGCTCACCAAGATGTTCACAGGTGAGGCGGGGGGTGGTGTGTGGTAGGTGGTGGTGACGGTCACGAGGGCACGGTGGCGGCGCTGCTGGCGCGCCACCAGCACCTGCTGCCGCACTGGCTGCTGCTGGTGGCCACCGCGCGCCGCCACTCGCGCCCGCTCACCAAGATGTTCACAGGTGAGGCGGGGGGTGGTGTGTGGTAGGTGGTGGTGACGGTCACGAGGGCACGGTGGCGGCGCTGCTGGCGCGCCACCAGCACCTGCTGCCGCACTGGCTGCTGCTGGTGGCCACTCGCGCCCGCTCACCAAGATGTTCACAGGTGAGGCGGGGGGTGGTGTGTGGTAGGTGGTGGTGACGGTCACGAGGGCACGGTGGCGGCGCTGCTGGCGCGCCACCAGCACCTGCTGCCGCACTGGCTGCTGCTGGTGGCCACTCGCGCCCGCTCACCAAGATGTTCACAGGTGAGGCGGGGGCGGGGGGTGGTAGGTGGTGGTGACGTCACGAGGGCACGGTAACGGCGCTGTTAGCGCGCCACCAGCACCTGCTGCCGCACTGTGGTAGGTGGTAGGTGGCGTGACGTCACGAGGGTACCGACAGGTGAGGTGACGCGACTGAGCCAGGAGGTTTATTTTTTATATACTTAAACATACGATAACACAGATGGGCTACCTGATGGACAGTAGTCACCGTCGCCTGTGGACATTCGCAACACCAGAGGAGTCGCCAATGCATCGCCGGGTGTAAAGGAGAGCTCTTTTCGCACCTTTTTTTGAAGAGCCCCATATCATCCGGGAATACCTCAGGAGGAAGCTCGTTCCACATCTTACACGTCCGTGGCAAAAACGAGCGTGCAAACCGAACCGAGGAGGACCGCCTCAATTATTCAAGTCGTTTATTATGTAAATCGACTCACTTTGTAGAGTGACATAGGTAGGACATATGGTCTTGTTTATACCAGTCAAGTTTTCCTGTTTTGATGAAACTTAAAGATAAAAACCAAAAGCAAAGAAATTAAACAATATATTTTACCTGCCTCTCCTGATCAATTTTTCTGACGTGCTATAATGCAAGCAAACTATACAAAAAAAAAACAGCTATGTTCACATATACTGTTATTTCAGGTTTCCGCAAGATAACCCTGGACGAGTTGCAACGCGCGCACGTGTCCGCGGACGTGCAGCGGTACGTTCTCGCGCGTCTGGACACCGAACCCCGGTTACGGTGAGCGTTCTATATATACAAGCTATTACCCGCGGCTTCGCTCGCGTTTAAGCTTTTGTTTTCAAATGTTATGACAAAACATGTTTAAGCAAAAAAAAATCTTAATATTTTATTTTGGAGTTCATTCCTTAAGAATCGATTTGCATATATAAGGGCCATGAGAAAAATATGAGGAGAAAAATCTACTGATGAATGACCTCGTTACGTTTTTTTTATTGAGTATAACGCCATCTAGTTAAAACTTTAGAACTATTTTATCAGTACGCGTGGATGTTATGCATAGGTTTCGTGATTACGTTTTACCGAAATCTCAATGGTGTTTAAAATAGTAAATCGTTAAGATAAGTAATGTAAATACTCTGTAAATACGTGCAATATTAATATTTTAATACGTACTTATATATTACATATAATTTTTCAAAATTAATCATGTATGGTATTATTTATATCTTTAGTGTGGGAGTATGGCGCCATCTATTTTAACTCCAGTCGTGCGTCGGAGCTGACATGCACACTCTTTTTTCATTAATCTCATCTCATCTCATCATCTATTTCATGTTTTTATGCTATAGGTGGTAGAACCAGTATATTTCGATCGGGAAGTACCACCGCCACATCTGTTTTAGCGTGAAACAGATTTTACGCGAGGTGAAAGGGTGTGGTTGCCGGCACACTGCAATATGAGGCGACCATCTTAATCCTCGGGAGTAGCAACGCATCTGTGATTGACTTCAGATAGAACCCATGGTCTATATGAAGTTGCTTACAGATGTCCATAGGTGGCAGTGATCACTTACAATCAGGTGGACAGTTTGCTACTCGCTAGTGGATTGCTTGCTACTCCAATTTTAAATAAAACGTTCTTCTTGCCTAGACGAGGTCTCTTTTTGAAATATCTCCCACCACACATCGTTCGGAAGAAATATCTGTCTTCCGAACGATGTGGTCTGCCTATTGCCTTTTCACTTCTGAAATGTTTGACATGAAAATGAGCTAGCAACCACGCCCATAGATACAATAGAGATAATAAACGCTAGACATTGTATGGCGGTGGTACCTTCTCGGTCGGATCGTACTCAATCTACCTTGAAAATTTATAGTGCGATGTATTATTTTACTTCTTTATAAAAATGAATGTTTGTCTGTATGTCCTCTATAGAATCGTAAACTATTCATTTGGTCATGTGATAATCTTTAGCAAAGTTGTTGTTTATGAGCTCGAGAAGGTTTATTTTTCTTTATTTTTTTTGTGATGGCATACCAACGCGCGCAGGATAAGATAGTCTGTACCTCCATTCTAAATTAAATTTATTTGCCTAACAGAGCTCGTGTTTCAAGCGACTCGACGGCAGCGGCGGCGGCCGCGGCCGCTTTGGATCATTTGAGGATCAAAAGTGATGGTTGCTTGTTGTATTTGGAAAAGGTGAGTGGATTATAACCTCTATATTTATTATAGCGAAGGTTGAACATACAAATTGTCAGTTACAATTTTTTTTATCTTATTTCAGTGTTAGGAAATAAAACTCTGCATTCAGGTTATAACCGTTTTATGTAATTAGTCAGTCTTAATTATATTTTTTTAGCTAAATAGAATTACATACTGAAGAATGTGCGTTGATACCATTTTACGCATATCACGCACTCGAAAAAATAAATTTTGTTTTCTGATTTTTTTAAAGACGTTAAGCAATTTACATAGGGTGATCTAGGGATGAATAGTGCTATCTTGTATTGATTCGATTTAACGTTTTTTTTTAATTTATTGCTTTAACTGTTACAATTTTATTACAAACATTGAAAAACAGTTCATCCGAGTAGTGCATGTAATTTTTAAACCATTTTTTAATTACTAATTTAAACAATGTCAATAACTTAAAATATAATTAATTGAATTAGACATTACGTTTGGCGTTACGTGAAACATTACCCATTATGCCTTTTTAAAAATACTGTGGCGACCACCCGCAACTCGTCTAGAGATGGCATGACTAGGACGATCATCCACAACTCGTCAAGAGATGGCGCTACTAGTATTATGAAACACGCTATCGAAGTATTATTCTCAACACCCTGCATATATAAAAGTTCCGAACGGCGACTGTCGGAGCACGGCAGCCCCCCAGGCATTACACCTAGCCTGGCAGGAGATCACCCTTTGCCAAAATACTTTTCGTTTCAGGTACTAGACGGCGTTGCGGACGGTTTCATAGCGCTGCGGGAGATAAAGGAGATACCGGGAACGCTCAACGGGCTATATCTCTGGTTGGCACAAAGACTGTTTCACGGTCGAAGATTCACTAAGGTACTATGAACAACATTTTTATATTACAAAGGTATTGCGTTATCAAACATTTTATTTTAGTAAATCGGTGCTTGAGTTTTAAACCGGGTTAATTAGGTCCTCTTACGTCCTAGCGGTTAACCGCAAGCGCGGCTAACTGCGCGGCTAGCCGGTTTTCCAATTTAGTATGAAATCGCCCCATAATTTCAACAGCGGCGGTTTAAAACTTTGAGCCGTTTCATATTAAACTGGAAAGAGGCTAGCCGCGCGGTTAACCGCTAGTGCATAAGAGGGCTAACAATTGTCGTTAAAATCAATGGCATTTCAGTTTCAGCAAACCGTTTATAGATGACGTTGAAAGCAATGTGTGATTTGTGTTTAAGTAAATCGTTAAAAGATGGCGTTAAAATCAATGTGATTCGAGTTTTTGTAAACCGTTAACAGATGGCGTTAATAGAAACATAACATTTAAGTTTTAACAAATCGTTAACAGGTGGCGTAGAAATCAATGTTTAATATAAGTTTTACCAAATCCTCAACAGATAGCGTCAAAAGCAATACGTTATTTAATTTTTAGTAAACCGATAACAGATGGCATTAAAACCAATGTGTGATTTACGTTTTAGAAAACCATTAACAGATGGCGTTATATCCACTTTCTACAGGTCCGCCTTCTACTGGACGTGTTGCTGGCAGCCCGCTGCGGCGTGACCGAGGAGATGCTGTACAAATGTCTCTTGACCAAGGAATATAGTGTAACGAGAGAAGACTTTAACAGGCGACTGCATTTGTTGAGGAGGTGAGGTGTCAAAGCAAGGCAGAACACTACCCCCAAAAGTTAAAAACTGCATCTAAGAATATTTGTTATAATTTTAATATATAACGAAGTGGTTGTGACGTCAGGAAGCTCAGGGTCTTGAAGATTTCAAGTAAAACGCAGGATTTATTCTTCTTCGATTTATTCAAAATTGAGGAGGTCCGATCGCTTTGACGGTTGAACGAGAATCTCTTTATACCGGCGGTCACTCGCCCTTTTGCGTGAGGTGACAATAACACATTTTTGGAGGGTAGACTAAATTAAAATCTCTAGAAATCACTAAATATTGCTAATTTAATAAACAAACAATTTAAGATCTTTAAACTAACTAATATAATTATTTTCGAAAATATGCGGTGTCCCGCCGACATAATCGTTGTAATTTTAATATAACTGCTAATTTTATTTATTCAATTAAGAATGTAATATTTATTTTCCAATCAAATTGGTAATCCTTCGCAATTATTAAGTAAAATGATAATATGTTACAAATCTTAAATCATGGAATTATGCTTATTATTAAATGTATTTATTTTCGTCATTATGTAATAAAAAATATATAATTCGTTTCATCTTAGAAAATGAATCAGTGGGGATGTTATTGTGAGTGAATATAAGAGTGTTAATTTTCAATACTGTCTACTCGATACAGGAGTAGACAGTATTGAAAATTAACACTCTTCAGAAGCGGCAATGAATCTTTGATCGACTACAGATGAAAACCCTGTACTATATTTGTATTTTTACTTATTACTGTAATCCTCCAGGATCCTGGTACAAGAGAAGGCCACCGGCCACCTGTCGATGTTCCACCACTCCTTCGCGGCGTGGCTGCTGGACGTGAAGCATTGCACGCGGCGATACCTGTGCTGCCCCCAGGACGGACACGCCGCGCTCGCCATGTACTACACGCTGCTGGCCAGGAGGTAACGACACGACACCACACTACACGACACGACTCTACACGACACGATACTACACGACACGGCACTATAAGACACGACTCTACAAGACACGCCACGACACGATACTACACGACACGACACGACCGGATATGCCGCGCTCGCCATGTACAGTAATACCCAGACTTACACGAATGCTTAGTTACGCGGTTCTGAAATGTCCTCAATTCGTCATTTATTCAGTGCCACCTGCATCACATAATCACTATGTTATCGATAAGATAGTCTTATTATCATCCCACACTATTAAATAATAGCGTGGGATAGTAAGACTATGTACTTGTATGACAGCTATAATTTATTTTTATCACGTGTTTCTTGTCCCCGACTTACGCGAATTCGACTTATGCGGTTACCAGTCAGTCCCACCTATCGCGTAAGTTCGGGGTATTACTGAACTACACGCTGCTGGCCAGGAGGTAACGACACGACACTACACTACACGACACGATATGACACGATACGACACGACCTGATATGACAAAACACGAAATGACAACATTATTCTACACGAGACACGACAACAGTAGCACAAGTAGACATATATGAAGAAAGTGAGAAAGATATGGCGAAACAGTCACAAAAACAATGAGAGGACCGCACCACTCGTCGAAGGAAAAATTTCTATCTACATCAATTGGACCCGGCGGCGGTCCTCTGTTCGGTGTGAATGCTCGTTTTTGCTACGGAAGAGCATGATATGGAATGAGCTTACTGAGGTATTCCCGGAGCGCTATGTCATGAGGCTCTCCAAGAAAGGTGTAAAAAAGAGCTCTTTAAAGCCGTCGATCTATTGGCGACTCCTCTGGTGTTGCGTATGTCCATAGGCAACGGCGGCTATTTTCCAGGTGGCCCTCCTGCCTTATCGTTAAGTTAAAGTATAAAAAAATGTCAGGCAAAGAAGATTATAAATACGAAACTTTTTGTGTGTGAGATTTTACTGTTTCACACCAAAAGTACTGGTCAGATTTCGCTGAAATTTGGCGCATACATAGTTTTTAACCTTTTTTTGTTCTCGAGGGAGAAACCTTTAAAAGGTACCCTATAAAAGGCACCGTGGGAGCGTCGCAGGGTTATGTGGGATTTTTACCGCACTAAAACCCCTCCGGTGGCCGTCCTCAGCGCTACAAAGAGGACTCTTGCATCTCCAAAGAAACGCAACCGGAGTCCTCTAAGCGCGTTGCACCATCAGGCTTCTCCCAGGTGAGGAGCTGGGCCCACCGCTTCGTTTGGTCTTTCGACGACGGTCAGCTCTCACTCTAGCCGCCAGCAACCCCGGAAGCCCCTTTTAGTCGCCTCTTACGACAGGCAGAGGGTACCGTAGCCCTATTCCGATCCCGGAACTACAGAGATGCTAGTTTATAGCCTATATTTACTTATAGTATACTCATAACCGTGGTACACGGGCGGAAGTGGGCGTAGACAGGAATAATCTAGTGTATTCTACACATGAAACAAATTATCTTTGTTGCAGGCTAAGCGCACTGGAAATACACAACTATGTCTACCACATGACGTATTTGGAACAGCATTTGTCAGCTCAGAAGAAAACTAAAACTACGTAAGTATATTACAAAAGTAAAAAAGGTGGTAGAGGGTGTAATTCGACCGGGGAAGTACCACCGCCACACCTATTTCTAGCGTGAAGCATTTCTTGCGTTTCGATAGAAAGGTGTGGTTGCCGGCACACTTTTATATGAGGCATAGTCATCTTCAGTCAGTTAAAAAAAAAAAACACTTGAAAATATTAAAATATAACTCTTATTGAAGAATTGTAAAACAATTTTGCGCAAGCTCCTTTTCCGAAATGAACTGACATACTTAACGGGTACTCACGATATGCAGTTTATGAACTCTTATAGAATTCTGTTTTTTTCGTTAAGTATTATGTATCAATTCCGCGATATTACTAGTCTAAAATGATAACAAAGCGAGTTAAATATGATGATATATTTTTACGTAGCGATCAAGAGGAGGTGATAGACCTGCACACGCTGATCCTGCTCTGGGTGCTGGACTCTGGGTGCGACGTGGAGGCCGCGCTCAAGCGGGAGACGGACATGATGCGACACATGGACGTTGATAGCAACCAGGTATCTTGATAACCAGTGTACGCGTGCCTCGAACGAAAGATTTCACAAAAAAATATACTGGTTTGGTGGCGGGAGATCTCCCGCCAGGCTAGGTGATCATGCCTGGGAAGCGGCCGTACTCCGACAGTTGATGTTCGGAACTTGTATATATGCAGGATTCTGAGAATGCTTCGATAGCGTGTTTCAGAATACTAGTAGCGCCATCTCTTGATGAGTAGCGGGAGGTCGCCACACTGGCTTTCATTGAAATAAGTATTTATTGATTACTAGCTGAACCCCACAGCTTCGTACGCGTTAATAAAAATCGATTGTCCCATGGGAATAAATTTTTCCCACAGTAAAAAGTAGTCTATATTTTAATCCAGAGTGTCAGTTAACTTTCTACCAAATTTTATGAAAATCGCCCCAACCACTATAATATTATAGAATAGTATAGTATGTATGATGATAATGTTGCGACTTCTCGCATCTCATCAAGAGTAGGCGCTGTGGCGACTACTTCCCGCTACTCATCAAGAGATGGCGCCACTAGTATTTCTGAATCACGCTATCGAAGTATTCTCAACACATTGAATATACAAGTCTGTTGTATACAAAATATACAACAGACTTTTTGAAGGTGGTAGAACCAGTGTAGTTCGACCGGGGTAATACCACCGCCACACCTATTTTAGCGTGAAGCATTTTTTGCGTTTCGATGGAAGGATGTGGTTGCCGGCACACTTTTATATGAGGCGACTATCATAGTCCTCGGGAGTAGCAACGCATCTGTGATGGACTTGTTCTATCTAATTTGCCGCCCAACCACTTAGCAATATTTTTGGCAGAGCAGTGATAGCCTAATGGTTAAAACTTGCCGTCTCAATTAGGAGGTCGGAGGTTCAAACCCAGGCACGCACCACTGATTTATGTGCCTGAGGAAATCTACACACCCGAGAGTTGTTAAAAAAAGTTCTCGGAGGTGTGTGAAGTCCACCAATTCGCACTTGGCCAGCGCAGTGGACTATGGCCTAAAACTCTCTCATTCTGAGAGAAGACCCGTGCCCAGCAGTGAGACAATATGGGTTGTCAAGAGGTAGAACGAGTTTGCTTCGACCGGAAGTATCAACAACACACTGATTTCCAGCCTGAAAGAGTTGTTACGCGAGGCATATGAAGCGACCATTTTAGTCGTCGGAAATAGTACAGTCAAAATCGTATTTACTCAAGTCTGAACTTATAAATGTTAAAGATATCATTATAATTATCCGTTTTGTAATTATAAATATTATCTATTATTGTTTTCACGATCTCGAGTCATGTACCTAATGTAACTGCCTAGTTAATTTTGTTCAAACTTTTCAATTTTATTTAATTTATTGTCATTTAATTCCGATTATTACACAATTTATAATAATGTTGTATTGCATGTCGTAGTCACTAGTAATTGTACTGGCGCCTAGAATTATAAGCCATATTATGTTTAATGTTAAACAACGTAATGGTGTACAGTGCGTTAGTGACCTAAAATAAATAAATAAATAATTGTTTCAGAACAACGAAATAAAAGCTGACGACAAAGACGTCGACCCGGAGTCCGAGGGGAAAGAATCTGCATCCAGTAAGTACTAATATCTTAAAAATAAAAAAGGAAAGTTTGTGTATATTGTGTACTCGCGTTAGGAGTTAAACTTCTTTGGCGTAACAAGATAAAAATCTTTAAAAAAAACGCCTCATGACGATTGTAGAAAAAACGAGATTAACAATAGAAAAAACTAAAATGTTCCCTATAGCTTTTGTCTTTATGAGATTGAAGTAGCAAACGAGCATGCAGTCCACCTGATGGTAAGTGGTCACTGCCGCTCATGGACATCTGTAAGCAACTTCATACAGAGCAAGGGGTTCTATCTGAAGTCAATCATAGATGCGTTGCTACTCCCGAGGTCTAAGATGGTCACCTCATATAAAAGTGTGCCGGCAACCACACCCTTCCATCGAAATGCATTAACGGCTTCACGCTAGAAATAGGTGTGGCGGTGGTACTTCTCCGGGCGAACTACACTGGTTCTGCCACCTATTATGCCACCTGCTAACTTCAGGGTGTCGGTTTTTCGTGACGGTGTGCGCGCGCTACGTAAAAATTTACGCTCATTTTGCCTTAACGCGCCAAAAGAAGTATGACTTCAATAAACATTTAAGTTATATACATAAAAACAATAAAGCTCATATTAGAATGAATAATAATAATAATAATGAATGAATAATAAAACGCTTTCTACACTCATAGCCCCACAGTAGGATTTTCTCCTGTGTCGTGGGTACCATGGATACACACAAGACGAATACACAAACACCCAGACCCAGAACACGAATCTAAACTCATCATTCAGATACAAGTCTGGCCGGGAATCGAACCCGGGACCCATTGCGCGGCAGACCGGTATGGTAACCGCTCCGCCACGCGGGTCGTCATATATTACATTACATTTAATTAATTAACCCGGCGAACTTCGTTCCGCCTAAAAGTCAAAAATCTAAAATTATCAGTGTTTCTCTAATATATCATAAAAACCTTCCTTTTGCATCACTCTATCCATTAATAAAAACTGCATTAAAATCCGTAGCGTAGTTTTATAGATCTAAGCATACATAGGGACAGACGGCGGGAAGCGACTTTGTTTTGACTTTGTGTGCGATCCGACACGTACTGATTTTGTTAAAATTATGTGCGTATTAGAAATTAATTATCACTGCTTTAAAGTTTAGGAAAACGCGAGGAAACCTATATACCCGAGCATTAAAAAAAACATGCGTGTGTACAAAGTACACATGTCAGAAGTGAAACTTCTTTGGCGAACTAATTTATAAATCTTGTTTATATTTATACAAATCTAAAACTTTAAATTTCCAAGATTAAGAGGAAGGGAAAAAGGCGTGATATGACGTTCGCTCTGTCTCACTTTTTCTCTCAATCATTCTCACTCGCTTGCTCCCTACTCTCACTCCACGGCTAGTTGCTCATGCTACGTTCGCCCTGTCTTACTTTCCCTCAATGGGTCTCGATTACTCTCTCTCTCTTTTCCGACACTTGCGTTGCATACCGGCGTGACGTTTCATCTGTAAAAATTTTACCCTCATGCGCCTAAAGAAGTTTCACTTCAAAAATTTAGAGGTGTGTGATTGTGTGTGTTGAGGTCGTTTCGAGATCCCGGAGTCCTCTTTATAGCGCCGAGAACGGCCACCGGGGGAGTTTTAGTGCGGTAAAAATCCCACATAACCCTGCGTCGCTCCCACGGCGTCGGGTACCTTTTGAAGGTTTCCCCCTCGAGAACAAAAAAAAAGTGTGAAGTCTACCTATTCGCACTTGGCCAATGCTGTGGGCTATAGTATAAAACTCATTCTGAGTGTAGACCCGTGCTCAGCAGTGGGACGATAATGAGTTGACGATGATACTTACGTCCAAACAACGGAACTTTTCAAATCAAAATTATAATTAACATTGATTCCTAAGAAATCTGTCATATTTCCTCATTGTTACATGTAAATCCCGTTCTATATAAATAGACGTACTTAAGTACATTGAAGTATGCACGTGCGTATGTTTGTGGTTAGGAAATCCGTGTTTGTGAAATTAAGACGCTTGGTTGATTTATCCTGCAACCATAGACCTATGGGCGTCATGGTATAGATACAAAAACGGAAAAAAATACCCTATCAAAAAATATACGCTTTTCTAAACGTTTTTTACACTCATAGCCCCACATGAGCCTTCATTGTATTGATGTGAAGACTCCTTTAAATCTATTTTGCGATATTCAATAAGACAAACGTGTGGATTTCATCTGTGAAGAATAAGAGAAAAACTTATAGTTTATACAATAAACACGCTTTCTCCACTCATAGCCCCCACACTAGGATTTTCTCCTGTGCCGTGGGTACCATGGACACAAAAGACGAATATACAAACACTCAGACCCAGAAGAGGCATCTAAAGTCATTCAGATACCTGTCTGGCCGGGAATCGAACCCGGGACCCATTGCGCGTCAGTATGGTAACCGCTCCGCCACGCGGGTCATCCAATGTGATAAAAATTATCATTTTTAAAAAACATAAGGTTTTACACACTTGCGTTGCTACTTCCGAGGAATTCACGCTCTTCTAACCGCGACAGCCACAGCGTTACACTGGTGTAATATTTTAAGAGGTCTTTCAAAGTCGAACTCCAAACTCCAACTCCGAACTCCAATGTCACCGACTTTTACATAGTATTTATTGGCTCCCTCAACCTTATGCCCCTCCTCATCGATATAGAAATACACTAGATACACAGTCTCGAACAAAAATTACACCTAAAACTGTCGTCAAATGTACGTAGTTTTGCAATACAACCTTACGTCCATGATCTAAAGTTGTATTTACGACGCTTTAAGCGAAAAACAATAAAATTTTACTACTTGTAATGAGCGCTCAATTTTGAAATCGAGCGCTCTTTTTCACCGGACAGTTTTGAAAAGCTGAATGTGTATCTTGGGTTTTTCTATATCGATGATTTCTCGATCGATATTTTCTATATCCTACTTTAAGTTTTTCTACAACTTATTTGCTTTTAAGAAACACCCATCTAGCTCAAAATCGAACCCAGTGCCTGATCAACCCTTACGCTAATTAGGCTGCAGCCTAGGGCGCGAGTGAGGGGATAACAATAATATAATAATATAGTGATAGTGATAACCCAGCTGCCGCCCCGGGTGGCTGGGTATCCATGAGGATTACCCACTTAAAAAAAAAACATCATTGCATCCTACATATTTCAACTAGACCGAAACAAAACACTAACACACCGGAGGATGTAGATTTGGGGACGTTTTTTTTGCGCGACAAGCTGTAGTTTTTTTTTTATTTGACTGAAGTAGCAAACGAGCATGCAGGCCATCTGATGGTAAATGGTCACTGCCGCCCTGCGACATCTGTAATCAACTTCATACAGAACATGGATTCTATCTGAAGTCAATCACAGATGCGTTGCTACTCCCGAGGACTATGATGGTCGCCTCATGTGAAAGTGTGCCGGCAACCACACCCTTCTATCGAAACGCAAGAAATGCTTCACGTTAGAAATAGTTAATACTTTTAGGCCGACTGTAACACACCTGGTGGGGGCGCGTCCTTATAATTAGCCTAGAGCGGTCTGAATTCTTGATCAGTCGCTGTTCAAACCCGTAGCATCTGACCAGTGAGACACTTGCCCCACCACGCGGCTCGTATACTAACTTTTATCAATTATAATGACCTAATTGCTCTTTCACATTAATTTTGATTAAACAAATTATGAATACGTTTCCTATCGCATCCTGTATTGCAAGAATCGAGGCTCGAGTGTTTGATAAGCGATTCTCAGTGTTATTTCAAGGATTATAGAGGTCAATTTCGCATTTATATGTCAAAGGAAAATTGCACTGAAAATATATAATTGAAATGAAGGCATGTCAGTATTGAACAAGCGTTTGTACGAAGATATTGTGTTTAAAACGTATTTAAATTAAAATTTAAGCGAACATGTCAACATTGACGAAGTAAACATAGACAGCTAATAGATAACATTTTTTATAAGACTTCAGTGCATTTTGTGACGCGATTGTGCTTGATATATTGAAATAAAAAGTGAAGTTTTTACATTGAAGAACTAAACAAACATATTCCTAATAGATTTTTTTATGTCGTGCTGCGCTTAGTTTTGACAAGAGAATTAACTAGACCACCTTATCAAATTTTCAAAGAAAGTGTTTTAATTTTTAAAGAAAATTATGTCAGATTTCTTTAAAAAAATCATCATAAAGTGTTTTTGTTTTTAATTGGAAGTCTATTCAATTACTTAGCCAGTGATCGGTGTTATTATCTAAAGACATTATATACATATAACGAATCAAAGATAGTGTGTGTACAATCAATTTTTATCCATATTGTGTAATTTTTACGATTGTGATTTCAAAGTGATATAAAGATAAAAAATATAATAACTCGTGTTTTGTTACTGGTGTTTACTGTTTATATATTATTATAAATAGTTATTTTATTGGTGAAATTTAATAAGGCTCAAATGATGGTTCTGTCTTTATGTAAGTATTTGTTGCCTGCGACTTCTCTCGCGCAGACTCTGACGTACATAATACATACAAACATTTGTCCTAACCTAACAGTAATTTATCTTTAACCCTCCTGTTGGGTGAAGTTTATCAAGGTGGTAGAAACAATGTAATTTGACCAGGGAAGTATCACCGCCACACCTATTTCTAGCGTTAAGCATTTCTTGCGTTTCGATAGAAGGGTGTGGTTGCCGGCAAACTTTCACATGAGGCGACCATCATAGTCCTCGGGAGTAGCAATGCATCTGTGATTGATTGGCTTCAGATGAAACCCATGTTCTGTATGAAGTTGCTTACAGATGTCGCAGGGCGGCAGTGACCACTTACGATCAGGTGAAGTGCATGCTCGTTTGCTACTTCAGTCAGATAAAAAATATATATTAATGCAGCATTGGCGGTTTCTTTCAATTTCTTTTATTATATTGTAGTAGCAATAAACATGCAGTCCACCTGATGGTAAGCGGCCATTGCCGCTCATGAACATGTTTTATCTGACGTCAAACGCAGATGTTTTTTTTTGTTTTCGTGGGGGAAACCTTCAAAAGGTACCCGACGCCGTGGGAGCAACGCAGGGTTATGTGCTATTTTTACCGCACTAAAACCCCTTCGGTAGCCGTCCTCGGCGTTAAAAAGAGGACTCCGGGATCTCCAAAGGAACGCAACGATGCGCTGCTATTCCCGAGGACTAAGATGGTCGCCTCGTGTAAAAGTGAACCGGCAATCATACCTTTAGATCGAAACGCAAAAAATGCTTCGCCGTAGAAATATGTGAGGCGGTAGTAGCTCCCCGGTCGAACAACACTGGTTCTACCACCTGGTACATAGTAATACTTTATGTAATCAAATAGTGCTTAAATAAGAATGAACGAATGATTTTTATTAAAGCTTTTTTTGTTGGAATATTGAAGTAGCAAATGTGCATGCAGTCCACTTAATGTTAAGTGGTCATTACTAACATCTTCATATTCCTCAATGCCTCAGGAATAGCAACGCATATATTATATAGGAAATTGGTGACAGATGATTGTAGGCAACGGTGACCACCTTTTTTTTACCCTTACAAACTTTCACCATTTATTTATTTAAAAACATTATTGACCATAGAAAACAATGGACCAAAGGCGGACTTAATGCTTAATAGCATTTTCTGCCAGTCAACCTTAGGGAAGTGCAGAGAAAATTGACCATTATGACAATACTAAAATTTACTTGTAAGAAAAAACGCACAATTCAAAATAAAAGCAGTGATATATGAATATATATATGCCGTTATAGCAGTGACAGCTTAATGGTTGAAACTTGCCCTCTCAATCGGGAGGTCCGAGGTTCAAACCCAGGCACGCACCACGGATTTATGTGCGTATTAGAAATTAATTATCACTGGTTTTCGGTGAAGGAAAACATCGTGAGGAAACCTACACACCCGAGACTTCTTTAAAAAAAAAGGAAAAGTTCTCGGAGGTGTGTGAAGTCCACCAATTCGCACTTGGCCAGCGCGGTGGACTATGGCCTAAACTCTCATTCTAAGAGAAGACCCGTGCCCAGCAGTGGGACAATAATAGGTTGATGATGACGAAATAGTTATACAAAAAAACAACAGACAAATAATGTAAAACCTGATGCTTTGATTAAACGGCGGTTAATATTTCTAATTTTAAGTTTATCAACCTAAAAACATAAAAATCAAAAAGCATCGTTTTAATTTTCATCTATATCTCCTATATTTATCATTTTATCTCTTGTTATTGAAACCAAGTAGCGATATGTAACAAATAACCCCTCTCTCCCCAGTGGAACCATCGACCCTAGAGACGATAATGCCGGAGCTAGTGTCGGGGGAGGGCGGGGCGCGCTGGCCGCGCGACCGCCGCGTGCTGCGGGCGCTGCTCGAGCTCAGCCGGACCGACTCTCTGCCCACCGAGCCCGAGGGGGAAGACGGGAACGAACTGGTGAGTGGAGGCACCCCGCTTCACCCTTGTTTTGTGGAAGAAATTTAGAGAAGAGTACCCCACTTTCCTCTTCTTGAGGTTAAGTGGTTTCACTGTCGCATTTATATTTGATTAAACGGAGGACGGAATCGTGTCGCCTACATGTGTTATACCAATGTCCATGAGCGACATTAAACACTTTAAATCAAGTGGACTGTGCGCTTCATCCGTTTGTTTCATTATTTTTATTCAATTGACGTAGAAAGCATCCATCCAGTCCACCTGATGGTAATTGGTCACTGCAGTTCATCAACATCTGTAAGCAACTTCATACAGAACATAGGTTCTATCTGAAGTCTGTCACAGATTCGTTGCTACTCCCGAGGACTATGATGGTCGCGTCATATTAAATTGAGCTACCCACACCCTTCTACCGAAACATAAAAAAATGTTTCATGCTAGAATTGGTCTACGACTTTTGATTGTTTTTTTACAACAAAAAAGGGAAATATATAATTTTAGAAAGAAGAAAAGACGAAAGAAAAAAATCGTATTTATTCACGATGACACACTAAACTTAGAAAACTAAACATAAAGATAAGCTAAGTGATACCAACAGTTGTTCAAGTAAACTCGTGCTGTGACATAATAGCATCGTGAAATGGACGAGAATCAGCTTTTGCCATCGAGACACACGAAACCACGGCACTGGTTTTTCGACTAATATTATCACGGAATTGACACATTTTAACACTTAACGGGTACTCACGATATGCGGTTTTTTAAATATTGGCAAAAATAATTCGACAAGCATTCAAAAACCGCATATCGTGAGTACCCGTTAACCGCACCGATAGCCGCTTTTCCAGGTTAATATGAAACAGCCCCATAATTTCCAACCGCGGCGGTTGAAATTTTCTTGCGGTTTCTTAATTTTTTTTACCTTCAACTCCTCCCTGATGATGCGGGATAGTACAAGCCTAAATTATAAAAGGTAGTCACATAGTGCTTAGGGTTGTTAAGTATTAAAAAAAATGGAAAGTCAAAACTTCAGACCACTATGTCACTGACGCATAGTATTTCGTGGATGGGTCAGTCATACTATCGACTACCGCTTTTCTGTTTCATACAAAAATAAGGTAATTGTGTATGATTGTTTAGTGTTGATTCATACATTAATAAAGTCTGAGGTCAATGGCTTGACCTCATGTGTAATATTTTTTCTAGGATTACCTTTTTCCTTTTAGATATTAGTTTCTGTTAAATTGTTCATAATTAGAGGTAATTAATGCTACCAAAAAAATGACCTTCAGTGGCGACGCATATGTGATTGAATTCAGATAGAATCCATGTTCTGTATTTTTTGTCTGATTTAAGTAGCAAACGAGCATGCAGTCCACCTGATGATAAGTGGTCACTGCCGCTCATGGACATCTGTAAGTAACTTCATATAGAACAGGTGTTCTATCTAAAGTCTGTCACAGATGCGTTGCTACTCCCGAGGACCATGATGGTCGCCTCATATAAAAGTGTGCCGGCAACCACACCCTTCCATCGAAAGGCAAGAAATGCTTCACGTTAGAAATACGTGTGGCGGTGGTACCTCCCCGGTCGAGTTACATTGGTTCAACCACCTGGTGATGTTGAAGTAGCTTACAGATGTATAAGTGGCGTAAGCCATTTTTAATTATATGTTTCCATCCATCAGGCATTTGAGGTATACTGCTGGACATATGGCTCCTTTCATGGGTTCTTTTGCTCTTGGAATGTCCGTCTACCGTCGTCCGTTGCTACCTACTTTTGTTGTTCCGTTGTTAATGTCACACGTTATTAACCCTTTAAAAATGTACTGTTTCCAGCTATCGACAGACCAGCCCCTGGAGAGTGAGGATAATAACGACGGCACCGGGGACGAACACGACGAGACTCTGCTCCTGGACCCGGGGACGGTGCACGAGCTGGCCGCTCGGGGGGATGAGGAGACACTCATCGCTTTGCTGAAGGTATTGTTTTATCATTATAGTAGAGATAGAGAAAGAGAGTGACAAACAGATAGAGAGGCGACTGATAAACAGACAAAAATACAAGTAGACAGACAGTCAGACTTGACGACCGGCGTGGCACAGCGGTTGCCATACCGGTCTGACACGCAGTGGGTCCCGGGTTCGGTTACCGGCCAGACAGGTATCTGAATGATGAGTTTAGATTCTTGTTCTGGGTCTGGGTGTTTGTGTATTCGTCTTTGTGTGTGTCCATGGCACCCACGACACAGGAGAAAATTCTACTGTGGGGCTGTCAGTGTACAAAGCGTAGATAGATTTAGGCACAGGCGGACGAACACATGAAGTAAGCGTTTCGTTTATTCATTTTGAATTTTGGATCTATATATTAGTAATACGGGAATCGAAAAATTTCGACCTCTTTGTGAGATTTCGCTTAGTTAAAGTTCATGCAGAGAAGAAGAATGGAAGACAAAATTTTAAAAATAATTTTTATTCCATTTATAATTATTATTTCCAGAAAAGTACATAGTTTTACAGTTTTACAGTCTGCCAAACTGTGCAACAGTTTGACGGCAGCAGCTCTCGTGGCTAGTACAACATAACAACATAACAAATAATGTTCTAGATTGAAATAAATCGTCTTGTTCAATTTCGCCAAGCATTGGCCGGTTTTACTTCCACTCTTCCTTCCACATTCCGTCCTCGGCACTTACATATTTACCCCACGTCCAATCCCCCAGCGTTGGCCGGTGCTGGCGGAGGCGTGCGACGCGTCCGGCAGCACGGCGCTGCACGCGGCGGCGCGCGCGGGGCGGGCGGCCGCCGCGGCCGCGCTGCTCCGCGCCGGCGCCGCGCCCTCCGCCGCCGACGCGGACGGGTGGAGCCCGCTGCGTGCGGCCGCGTGGGCCGGACATACTGAGGTTAGTGTTTAGGTCGAGAGGAGGGATATGATATGACTTTAACGGTGGATATGTTCAAATGTAACTTGAAAGGCGATATATATGGCATTATTAGCACACGCGGACGGATCAAACTAGCTGCGTGCTTCGGCCTATAAACAATAAGGTAAGGTTAAACCAGGTCAACTTGGGTTTAAACGTGGGATATGACTTAACCTTGAGCATATTTTAATGTAACATAAGAAGCGTGCGACGCGTCCACGTCCAGCAGCTCGCAGCGGGCTCCACCCGCTGCGAGCTGCTGCGTGGGCTGGACATACGGAGGTAAGTGTTTAGGTCGAGAGGAGGGATGTGATTTTTTAACGGTGGGTATGTTCCAATGAAACTTAAGAGGCGATGGGATGTGATTTTGACGTTGAAATGAAACTTAAGAGGCGATATATTTTGGCATTATTGGCGCACGCGGACTGCTCGTCATGGGACGTGGACATGAATATTTACGGTTAAAGAACTTTATTCTCACTAAGAATTTAGAATTCACTTACATGAGAAATTAAACATTACAAACATTAGCATCTTATTCATAAAGTACTGCGATTTTATACATAAAGTGGGTAGCAACAAAAATACATCGTTGACCATTTCCGTTGACATTTTCCATTTCCATGTCTTGTTTACGCACTAGTCCACTCTGGACTAGTGCGTAAACAAGACATGGAATAAGCGCGTCCTTAATATTAAAAAGATTCCAATTCACAGATAACCATTACAATATTTTTACAATTTTATTTATTCTTACAAATGAAGACATTTTGTGACGTATTTTTGTATTTATTTTTGTTCTTCCATTTCAGGTGGTGGACGTGTTATTAGAACACGGCTGCGACGTTGATTGTGTCGACGCGGACAACAGGACAGCTTTGAGGTATGTTACAATATAAATTTTACTATACCAACTTATTCTTGCGGCACTGGCGTTTTCCAGGCATAACCGTTTAGCTTTTGAACTTTACTTCTTAAGAATCGATTTGCATATATAAAGGCCCGGTATGGGAATAATGTGTAGAGTAAAATCTATTGATGAATGACAGCGTTACTTTTTTTTTTGTAACTTACTAGTTGACCCGGCGAACTTCGTTACGCCTAAAAGTGAAAAATCTAAAATTATCAGTGTTCCACCTCTACTATATTATGCATGTATTATAAATAAAAACGTTCCTCTTGAATCTCTATATTAAAAAAACTACATTAAAATCCGTAGCGTAGTTTAAAGGTCTAAGCAACACATAGGGACAGACAGCGGGAAGCGAGTTTTAGATATTTTTTTTAAGAATTTTTCTAAGTGTCCCGTTTTACCCGTGTGTCCTCAGGGCCGCGGCGTGGTCCGGCCACGAGCCGGTTGTAGCGCGGCTACTGGCGGGCGGCGCCGCGCCGGACCGCGCGGACGCGGAGGGGCGCACGCCGCTCATCGCCGCCGCGTACATGGGCCACGCGGACATCGTGCGCCTGCTGCTGGACGCGGGCGCCGACGTGGACCACGCGGACGAGGACGGTGGGTACAGTCGGCACGGTCGGTCGTGTAGCGGGCCGCGGGGGCTGCACGTCGCTCATCGCCGCCTTATTGATATCTTTTTGACTATCTATATTACGTTACCATAACGATTAGGCGCATGAAACAAAAGCGGTTCCGTACCCCGCACCGCGCTTCTGTCCCCGCGCATCCTCTAGTGACGTGCAGTCGGGTATCTTCTAGGTGTTTACGTTAGCCAGCACGTGTTTTTATGTTTGTTGAATTTTTAAAGTGATTATTAAATTAGTTTATTATTCATCAATTAACCTCAAAATGCGTAGGAAAAAGACTATTCGTGGAGGAAAATGGGCTCGTACATTCAAAATATGCATTGTTTTTAAAAAGAGAAGATGCATGAGCTCTGTATTCCTGTCTCCCAAGTCTAAAATCGAGTGAGTGCTGCAACAGGCATCAGTCTCTTACACAAATAAAAAAAGAAAGAAAATATTCCATGCCTGCGAATATATTAAACACATGAAAGTGCTTTGATAAATACACAACTATTGCACATACACTATTATGGCATATGTTTAATAATGGTATACCTACATACTCTTGGTATTTGGTAATAGAATATACTTCGTATCGGGATGGGAAATCCCTAGTTCTAATGACTGTTTCAACTGTCATGCGCCAAATTGTTTTGGTCGAGTAGTACATACAATATGTATTTTTGAGCCTAGTTGACCCTTTTGCTTCTACTACCCCACTTAAAACCGTTGAAATCATCGAACCGCTCCTATAATGGGTCTTCATGTCAGTTGATATGACTAATAAAAAATATGTATTTTAGTTTTATGAACCATTCCACCCCCAGGTCGTACAGCCCTGGCAGTGGCCGCCCTGTGTGCGGCGGGCGGGGCGTGCGCGTCCCTCCTCTTGGAGAGGGGCGCTGACGTCAGCAAAGCGGATAGGGACCGCGCTACACCCTTGTTGGTCGCCGCGTTTGAGGGACACACGTGAGTTCATGTTCATTGTATTGATGTGAAAACTCCTTTAAATCTATTTTGCGACACTCAAAAAGGCAAATGCCTGGATTTTATCTGTGAAACAATAAGATATAAACTTATAGTTTCTTTCTACACTCATAGCCCCCACACTAGGATTTTCTCCTGTGTCGAGGGTCCCATGGACACACACAAGACGAATACACAAACACCTAGACCCAGAACATGAATCTAAACTCATCATTCAGATACACGCTCGTTTTTGCCACGAGGTATGCCCGGAGCGCTATAACATGGGGTTCTTCAAGAAAGGTGCGAAAAGAGCTCTCCTCCAAATTTTTCTAATTGTGCGACTATCCATGGAAAGCTGTTTTTCGTTTTCATTATTTTCCATTATGTGATTCCCTATTTCATCAGAGAGATCTGCGAGCTTCTCCTAGAAGCCGAAGCGGACATAGAGGCGGCGGACGCGGCGGGCCGCACCGCGCTGTGGGCGGCCGCGTCCGCCGGACACGCGCGTACTGTGCGTCTACTGCTATTCTGGGGCGCCTGCGTGGATAATATGGACGCTGAGGGTCGTACTGTGCTGAGCACCGCCGCGGCACAAGGTTAGTTGAGTACCTAGAAACATGGGCTATTAAACAGTTTAAGAATCATCTAAATCGGTTCAGCAGGTTTTAAGTTATCTTCAGTTGAATGCGAATAGACTGAATGTTGCTCTTTTGGGGCACGTGCGTGGATAACATGGACGTTGAGGGTCGCACCTTGTTGAGCTGCGCCGCAGTGCAAGGTCAGTTGTGTAGCTAGTATAATAGGCTATCATCACCACTTATCACCACTTGAATAAAGGTTGTCGTTTGCTGCTTGTCTGGTACATGTGCGTAAAAATTATGGACGCTGAGAGCCAGTCGTTCTGGAGTAATCTCTAGATGAATACAGACTGTCTACCTGGATGCACTGTGCTTAGTACAGGGCCCTATATGTATAGGGTATGGAAGTACTGGTCAGATTAGAATAAATCTTAAAGAATAAGCCATTTGTTAAAGAAGACTTTAAGTAACATAATTTAATATTATTTGCACGCAGGCAATGTGGAAGTGGTACGCCAACTATTGGACAGAGGATTGGACGAACATCACAGGGACAACTCCGGTTGGACGCCGCTTCACTACGCGGCTTTTGAGGGTGAGTTTTGAAAATATTATATGAAGTTAGTGTTATGTTTACTGCTCTTAATAAAGACGTCTAGCTAGTGAATAAAAAAATAACGATTCGTATTAGAAAAGGACAAATATAAATGTTTCTTATCACGTATTGCATTCGCGCGATCTCCATTCTAATTAATTTCCCACCAAACCATTTTAATTTTCGCGCGCGTCAGAGCGGGTAAAACCATAATGACCGCGTTCGACCCACTCTACAATTTATGGAAGCGCCTACATGTATATTCGTGGTCGCGAAATGTACACGAATATATTTCTATTGAGCAGTGATAGCCTAATGGTTGAAACTTGCCCTCTCGATCGGGAGGTCCGAGGTTCAAACCCAGGCACGCACCACTGATTTATGTGCGTATTATACATTAATTATCACTGCTTTTCGGTGAAGGAAAACATCGTGAGGAAACCTACACACCCGAGAGTTCTTTAAAAAAAACAGTTCTCGGAGGTGTGTGAAGTCCACCAATTCGCACTTGGCCAGCGCGGTGGACTATGGCCTAAAACTCTCATTCCGAGAGAAGACCCGTGCCCAGCAGTGGGACATTAATGGGTTGACCACGACGATATTTCTATTCGTGGAAATATCACAAGATGAGTGTGGAGTAAGTACACGGATTCCAGTGGGCACTGAACGTCAGTTGGACTATGTTCGTTCCTTAATACTATTCCACGTAATCTTATACGTCCATGTACCATCCGCAGGTCACGTGGAAGTGTGCGAGGCGCTACTGGAGGCCGGCGCGAAGGTGGACGAGGCGGACAACGACGGCAAGGGGGCGCTGATGCTCGCGGCGCAGGAGGGACACACGCGCCTCGCCGCGCTGCTGCTGGACGAGTGGGGGGCGCCCGTCGAGCAGCGCGCGCACGACGGGAAGACCGCGCTCAGGTAGGGGGGAGGGGGGACACACGCGCCTCGCCGCGCTGCTGCTGGACGAGTGGGGGGCGCCCGTCGAGCAGCGCGCGCACGACGGGAAGACCGCGCTCAGGTAGGGGGGAGGGGGGACACACGCGCCTCGCCGCGCTGCTGCTGGACGAGTGGGGGGCGCCCGTCGAGCAGCGCGCGCACGACGGGAAGACCGCGCTCAGGTAGGGGGGAGGGGGGACACACGCGCCTCGCCGCGCTGCTGCTGGACGAGTGGGGGGCGCCCGTCGAGCAGCGCGCGCACGACGGGAAGACCGCGCTCAGGTAGGGGGGAGGGGGGACACACGCGCCTCGCCGCGCTGCTGCTGGACGAGTGGGGGGCGCCCGTCGAGCAGCGCGCGCACGACGGGAAGACCGCGCTCAGGTAGGGGGGAGGGGGGACACGCGCCTCGCCGCGCTGCTGCTGGACGAGTGGGGGGCGCCCGTCGAGCAGCGCGCGCACGACGGGAAGACCGCGCTCAGGTAGGGGGGAGGGGGGGACACACGCGCCTCGCCGCGCTGCTGCTGGACGAGTGGGGGGCGCCCGTCGAGCAGCGCGCGCACGACGGGAAGACCGCGCTCAGGTAGGGGGGAGGGGGGACACACGCGCCTCGCCGCGCTGCTGCTGGACGAGTGGGGGGCGCCCGTCGAGCAGCGCGCGCACGACGGGAAGACCGCGCTCAGGTAGGGGGGAGGGGGGACACACGCGCCTCGCCGCGCTGCTGCTGGACGAGTGGGGGGCGCCCGTCGAGCAGCGCGCGCACGACGGGAAGACCGCGCTCAGGTAGGGGGGGAGGGGGGGGACGCGCGGGACCAGTGGGGGCTGTAGGGGAGTTGGTATAAATGGAAGGTCTCAGGGGGTAGCAGAAGTAGTAAGGTGGTATGTGATGGTCTCACAAGTTGTGTATGTGAGGATTGGTAGAGTTGAGGAGGGGTATTTATGTGGGCGTAGCAGCTCAGGAGGCACACGCGACCAAATGGTATACCGCACCAAGTTTGAAAATTTTAATAATTTATGTTGGTATCATTTTTAAAACCAAATGAACAATTTCTATGCATAGTAATTACATACTTAGATCTTAGAGTCCAGGAAATTTCGCTACAACTTTTAACTAAAATTTCGCTTGATGCTTCACCAAGCAGGTCCTTCCTGGTCGAGCGGTAATCTAATAACGTTTCAAAACAACATTTTACGGTTTTTTGAATGAAATGATTTTTTTCTACTTTGCAAAGGCCTATATATTATACACTACACTACACTACACTACCACCTACATGTACACTACTACCGAATGGATCTAAACAGTTATCATATATAACTGTTTAGATCCATTCGGTAGTAGTGTTCGGTACATGTATTTGTCTGCAGATTGGCGGCGTTGGAGGGCCAATTCGAGACGGTAGCAGCGCTAGTGTCTCGAGGAGCGCACGTGGACGCGTGTGACGCTGATCGACGGACGACCCTCTATGTGTTGGCGTTGGACAACCGGTTGGCCATGGCCGCGCATCTGTTGGCCGCCAACGCTAGTGTGCACTGCTGCGACGCTGAGGTTGGTATTGATGTTGGCTCCAATGTTAGTCGGTGTATGATGTTGGCTCGAATGTTTGTCGTTGTATGATTTTGTATATTTCGCCTTTTGGATAACCTGTTGGCTATGGCGTCGCGTCTGTTGGCCGCCAACGCTAGTGTGCACCGCTGCGACGCTGAGGTTGGTATTGATGTTGGCTCCAATGTTTGTCGGTGCTTGATCCTGTATATTTCGTCTTTGGACAACCGGTTGGCCATGGGCGCGTATTTGTTGGTCGCCAACGCTAGTGTGCACTGCTGCGACGCTGAGGTTGGTATTGATGTTGGCTCCAATCGGTGCTTGATCCTGTATATTTTGTCGTTGGATAAACAATTTGCGCTTGTTGGCCGCCAACGCGAATGTGCACTGCTGTGATGTTGAGGGTTATGTGGTCCGAATGTTGGTCGACACATTATACTATGTGCAATGCCGTTGGACATCACTTTGGTCATGGTGGCGTTGGAGGGCCAGTCACACAATGGCGGCGCTAGTGTCTTGAGGAGCGCACGTGGACGCGTGTGATAAGGACCGACGGGCGAATCTATGGGCGCGTTCCAGATGACTCTCACAAAGCCCCAAACGCCCAAAATGTCGTTCCACAAAACGATCGCGGTCGTTGTGGTCGCGGCGAATACGTCACTTATGACGTTATGCCTTACGCCCACGCGACGCTCACGACAACCCGTCCAACAAGTGATCGTTCCAGTAGAAAATACGTGACGTATTGTCTACAGGAACAATCACTTCGACCCACAAAAGCTCACAAGCTAATGGAACAGGAAAAACTGCGGTCGTGAGCGTGCGCTTTGTGAACGTCTAATGGAACGCACCCTATATGTTGGCATTGGACAATCGGTTGGCCATGGCCGCGCATCTGTTGGCCGCCAACGCCTAGTGTGCACTGCTGCAACACTGAGGTGGGTGTTGATGTTGGTCTAAGCGTTGGTCGGATCACTCGTTATGTGTTGGCGTTGGACAATAGGTTGGCCATGGCGGCGCGTTCGTTGGTTGCGAACGCAGGCGCTTACTGCTGTGACGCTGATTAGTGCCAATGTTGGTTTGGAAGTTGGTCGGCGAACCACGCTCTATGTCTAACACATGGAAGAATCATGTTGTATGTAATGTCCATGGCAGCGCTTGTGTTATCTACCCAGTTCTCACGATACCTCGGAATCTTACGAAAATTTTAATATTCAATTATGTTTCGCAGGGGAGAACACCACTGCACGTGTCGGCGTGGCAGGGTCATACGGAAATGGTCAACTTGCTCATCAAAGTCGGTACGTGAAACTGTTTTTAATATCTTGTTTAATGTCGTGTACATTGTTCCGTGAATCATAAGACAAATGTAGCAAATTATGTCAGACATTAGCTATATTTTTTTCGAACTAGATAATAAATAAGTGATCTAAATTTTGTTGCAAATTTTGTCTAAACTCTCTTTTAGAACTTGCTCACGCTACGTAACGTATTTTATTTAAATTATGCTTCTAAAAGTATTTTAAAATGTATATCTTATTAAATAATTTTAGTATTTTTTAATTGCATGTATTAATTTCCATTTTTTTACTTCAAGCATTATTACAATATTTGCCCCAACGTTTGTCCAAACATTTAACCTAACATTTGTCCCAACATTTGTTCCAATATTTATGGCAAAAACATTATTCTCTCACTGTTAAAGCGATTAGTCTTCATTGATATAGTAGCGTGTATTGCATTTTTAAATTAGTCGCAAATAAACCCTTGTAGACGAAACACTGTTGTGATTATTCAGACCTCAAGTCAAGCCATAGTGAACCTTAATTACACCAACACTCACATTGTTCTCCTATCATCCCCAGGTGGCGCGGATGTGGACGGTCGTGACCGATGCATGCGGACAGCGTTGCACGCGGCGGCGTGGCGGGGCCGGGCCGCTGCGCTACGGGCTTTACTGCAACACGGGGCTTCGCCCTCCGCTGTTTGTACGCAGGGCGCTACGCCCTTAGGTGAGTAGTTCGTCAGGCGTTCTCTAGTGAGGTTAATATATGTACGTACTGACTCTTTTGGCAGCACGCCAGTTCGGAAGTTGTATTATTTAACTCTCCACGGTTGCTACAATATAAGTTAAGGAAAAAATATAATCGTTTTTATTTGGAAATAAGTAACTTACGTGATACGTTTTATTCATTGGTTGGTATGGGCTGTGTGTATGTATATGTATATGTGCTAATGAGATATATAGGTAGATTTGTGAAATATTTTGTGAAATAATATTTTAAAACGTCGTTTCTATTTCAGTGTAAGATGAAGTTACAATGTAACGAGTTATAACGTATTTGTTCGTGTTCCAGGTATAGCGGCGCAGGAGGGCCACGAGGAGTGCGTGCTGTGGCTGCTGCAACACGGCGCGGACCCGCTGCAGGCCGATCACTGCGGTGTGTATACCGTTCTTTCCTTCCCTCTCATCATACTTCGTACTAATATTATAAAGGCGAAAGTTTGTGAGTGTGTATGTTTGTTACTTCTTCACGTGTAAACGACTGAAGCGATTTTCATAAAATTTGTTTTTTTTATGTGACTGAAGTAGCCAATGGCCATGCAGTCCACCTGATGGTAAGGTGATGGTATGGTCACTGCCGCCCATGGACATCTGTAATCAACTTCATACAGACCATGGGTTCCATCTGAAGTCAATCACAGATGCGTTGCTACTCCCGAGGACTATGATGGTCTCGTGTGAAAGTGTGCCGGTAACCACACCCTTCTAACGAAACGCAAGAAATGCTTCACGCTAGAAATAGGTGTGGCGGTGGTACTTCCCCTACACTACTACAGTACTACACTGGTTCTGCCAGCTTAAAAAATTAACGGGTACGAAATGCTGTTTTTGACTTCTTTAAGTATTCATTTTGCCGATATTTCATATTACAACGGATAAACTCTGCTCTACTCTGTACTATTTAATCCAATTTCCCCCCTAACCTTAAGCAACATTTTCAATTTCTGTATCTGTCTCATGATAAATCAATTCGCTCCACTAAAAACCTGGCTCTGCAAACTCCTTCCCACTCTACCTCATTCTATAAGAAATCCTCCACCATTACAGCTATCCCTCTGGAACTCTCTTCTTTATCAATACGTAATACACAACCGTTACACTCTTTTAAACATCTTGTTATTTACAACTCTAGTCTTCTATTCCTCATTTAGTTCTGTTCCTTAATCTCCTATCATACATTGAAAATTATTCCTTAATGCTATATATATTTTAAATCTAAAATTGTTATTCGTATCTTTTTCCTTTTATTATTGCATGTGCTTTATTGCCTTTAATAATGTATAATTTTATAGTGTCTATGTACTATGTAGTGATGGCCCATGTTGCCCCAGGTCGCACCCCAGCGAAGGTGGCGTGGCGAGCGGGCCACGCGAACATCTGCAGACTGCTGGAGCGCTGGGCCGCGCCCTCCGCGCCGGGGCCTGATGATCTCAGTGTGAAACCACCCAGACCAGGTATTTAGAAATAAATGATAATTACAATCATACTCACCAGGTGGACCGATGACCTGAACAAGACAGCGGGAAACCGTTGGATTTAGAGGGCACAGGACCGGTTGGAGTGGTGCAATTTAGGGGAGGCCTATGTCTAGCAGTGGACCTCAAAGGATGGATGGATGGACAATCATACTAATATAAAGATCTAGGTACAGGTCGCGTCATGTAAAAAGAACGCTAGCGGGCAAGCTGCGCATTAGGCGATTTATCGGTCTCTTTGGTGGTATGAAGTGGGGGGCGGGGCGAGGAGGCATGCATGCCCGTGCGCTATTGGTTCGTCAGTCAACCTTTGCTTCCCGCGTTGTCACCACGTTACGTTCATTCACAAAATACTGTCGCGCACAAAAGTTTTTATTTACGAAAATATGGTTTTACACAGAAATGTGAGAAAAATGATATATGACGTATATTGTTTTATGAAGAGAGAGGCTGATAATAATGAAGTTGATAATTTAAAACAATGCATAAAACGGACCGCAAAGGCAACAAAATGTTCAGAGTCTACTGTGAGACGAATTGTAAATTGTTCAAAAATAAAAGAATAAAACAAAAGCCAATAACAGACATTGACAGCTTTGACCAGGGTGTTATAAAAAGAATTATCCATAATTTTCACGTGACAGAAAAAGAATTGCCTACTATATGCAAATTGCGAAGGAAGTTACAGAATGATCTACATTTCCAAGGATCTGCAGCAAGTCTCAGGAGAATAATAAAAAAAATGGGTTTTAAGTGGAAAAAAACAGAATCCAATAGAAAAATTTTAATTGAGCAGTCACAAATTCGATTTCAAAGAATTGAATATCTGAGAAAGATTAAAAAATATAGAGAAGAAGGACGACCTATCATTTACAGCGATGAATCATACGTCGATAGTTCCCATGCGTCTCATCATTCTTGGACTGACGGACCTAACAAAGGCGTTAAAAAACCTGTATCGAAAGGTAGCCGCTTGGTCATAGTGCACGCGGGTGGTGAAGCTGGTTTTGTGCCGAATGCTTTGCTGACGTTCAAAGCCGGTACAAAAAGCGGCGACTACCACGACAACATAAATTCGGAAAATTACGAGCGTTGGCTCCGTACTAAACTGATACCAAATTTACCACCTAATTCAGTCGTAGTTGTCGACAATGCATCGTACCACAATAAACAACTCGATGCGGCCCCAACATCCAATACAAAGAAAGCAGACATGCAAATTTGGCTCCGTCAGAAAGGAATTGAATTTGAAGAATCGACACTAAAGCCGGAGTTGTACAACCTAATAAAAAAATACAAAGATCAATTTAAAAAATTTAGCATTGATGCCATATTAAACGAAGCAGGCCATTCAGTGCTTCGTTTGCCTCCATATCACCCGGATTTAAATCCTATTGAAATGGCCTGGTCCCAAATAAAGGGGTATGTCGCCAGCAAAAATGTAAGTTGGAACCTTACACATATAACTGACTTCATTAATGAAAAAGTTAATTCAATGACAGCAACAGAATGGGGAAAATTATGCACCAAGGTGAAAGAAATAGAGGCGGATTAGTGTAAAAGTGACCATGTAGTCGACATGATGACAGAAACATTTATTATTCACGTAGGGGATGATGATTCTGACTCAAATGATGATGAAAGCTCAAGCGACGACAGCAGCGACGATGAAATGGCTACTTCTAGGACCAACACCGCTTCCTCATCTGGTTTTCACGTCAATCAAGACGACTTAATGGAAGGAGTTTCAACATTAGATTAAACATGATACTTTATTGAATCCAAACTTCTTTTAATTATATTTAATGATATTTTATGTACTTTGTTTTTAATGTACTATCGACCAAATTGAATCATGACCCACCTAGCTGACAGTTCGTTTGTAATTTTGGCAAAGACAAATTCGTTTTCTTGTTGGGCATGGCGTTGCACTTATGACGTTTTATATATTATTATACAACATAAACATCACTCAAAATGACTTTTTAAGAACATTAAGGCGCTCCCTCACCGGGAGCATTCGCGTGTAATGTAACATTATAGATTCCACTTTGAGCATTACATTACACTGCTACCTCCTTGACCGTATCAAAACTATCGCATTGATGTTACAAGTTGTATCAAGATACTACATATTGTACCTATTACAATGTTCGGTTCTCCTCCTTCATTAATGTATAACGTCACAATCTGTATAACGTTACATTCCACGCGAATGCTCCCTATGAGGGAGCGCCCTTAGAGTACGAATATTTATTTAATTTTTGAAGGCAAGGTTAGCGACAAACCCGGCATAAGACATTTCACGAAATTACCAAAATTTTGTAAATATTATCAATCTAAATATTATTATTAATACAATACGACAAAATATGATTAATAGAATGAATAACGAAAATTACGGATATTTTAATAATAGATATTTCACAATTGAAAATGACTTGGGAAATCTTCCCAGTAACAGTAAGTTACATATTTATAAAGATAATTATTATTAGGTATTGGTAATGTTAACTAATTTTTAATTTTAACGGTGTCATACAAGACAATAAAGATATTTAATAAAGAAAGCACGGTCAGTGAAATCAGTAACTGTCAGTGTCATATAAAAAAAAATATACGTAACGAATAGATAACCTCTTTCCTTTGGGAAGTCATTTAAAAATAATAACAAGTCGGTTCCCAAGACAACAAATGTTGAGGCAAATTTCGACCTAATTGCGTTCGAATGGCTGGAGGAAAATAAGCATATGGTGGGTCATGAATCAATTTGTTCGATAGTACCTACCAATAAAGAATAAAATATACGAAACCATGAGCAATAGGCAAATAAAACAGATAGTACTTTCGTGCGCGAGTGCACCCATGCGCAAACACTCTCCCTCCACTTTTTTCCAGCGTTCTTTTTAGATGACGCGACCTATATATGTATATAAGATATTATTGAGGATTTTCAAAATAAACACAAATTGTTTCTCTGAAAATACAAAGAAACGACATTTAAAGTTCAATTATATCGATTCCGCAATTATATCCTTTCGTTTATCTTTCCACCAGTTTTTCTAACAATAAAATACATAAAATAATTTAAATATCTTCCACCATTTTAGTCACGCGTCACTTCTCTTTGTGCGCCACAGATATCCACAGATACTCACGCGACAAATTTGAATTAATGGAATGTTATTTGACATTTCATTACATGTATACATATATAGTATATGTATACATATATATATTTGTTTTATATTTTAAAAGAATGATTATTTCAGCAAAAAATTCTTCTTATAATATTTATGTGCCTAACTCAAATTATCGCCATCGCCCTTGGCTGGCAGAGAATTCCATTAAGCATTAAGTTCAGCCTTGTAACCCTTAGTTTAAGGTGTTTCAAAAGTTTAAATAAATAAATAAAATATCATAACTTCATACTAATATTATAAAGGCAAAGTTTGTGTGTGTGTATGTTTGTTACTTCTTCACGTGTAAACGGCTGGAGTGATTTCCATAAAATTTGGTTGGGAGTTAGCTGATACTCTGGATTAACGTATAGGCTACTTTTTATTGTGGGAAAATATCTTACTCCCACGGGACAGTCGTTACGTATTTTTTTTTTTACGCGGCTGATGCTGCGGGGTTCGTCTTGTAATAATTAAAAAAAATATTTCTTCGTTTCTTTTTAATACTTTATTTGGTATATACTTTATAAATTTTATTGTTTTGTTAATAAGATTATATAATATAATTATTTTTATAGGTTTTATGTATTAGTTTTAGTTAGGTTATATTATATTTGAATATAAAAACTTTTGTCATAATTTAGATATTTATGTTATTAATAAAAATAAATAAATAAAACAAATAAGATTATAAATAAAGATATGTATTATTATAAGTATAATTTATCTCCAGCATCGCCGGAGTACAAGCGGCGCAGCGTCCACAGCTCGAACTCCACCAAGTCGTCGTCGAACCTCACCGGCGGCTCCAACAAGTCACACGAACACGAAGACGCTGATAAGGTATACAATTTTATATATGTCAGTGTATGACGGATAACCTACGTACATTTCATGATTAATGCCGTCGAGTTTAATAGTTCGTAATCTATTATCATAGACAAGTGAGGTTCTTTTTACGCAACACTGAGCGGGTAGGCGTAGATTATGTCGTGTGATCAGATTGCATAAAAGTGGATCGGCTGAGTTAAAAGATTACTTTGTTGAACGTGTTGCCGATTATTCCGCTAATCGGAGCGTTATCGGATTGTTAATACCAATCATTATAATAATAATAATAATTGTTGTTATTTATTTCAGACGTATTTAGTCCATAATGTGTTAGTAATTACAGTACACTTAAAAATATGTTAGTAAAATAAAATAAGAGAATCCTGACATGATAAAGATAAACATAATTCATTAATAATTTCATAATAATTTCTGTGCGACACTTCTTACAGAAGTGATGTGCAAGGAGTTCCAATGGCATATTATAGGGCTGTTTAGCTTAGCACTAATGACGCATAAGAGACCATTGGTGCTGCCATTTAAACGTTGCATTAGAGATAATTATACGTTATTCCAAATGTTAATTCCGTAAAGTATTATAGTGACTAAATCTGTGTCGTAATGATCTCATAGCCTATAATTCCTACGCCAAATAGTGAACGCTACCATAACAGATATAGGATAGGCCACCATGCCTATATATATTTTTTTAGTCAATCGACATGTACATCTGTTAACAACTTCATATAGAATAGTGGTATATGAAGTCTATCACAGATGCATACGCTACTCTTGAGACTCCTGAGATGCAGATGCTATTCCTGAGGACTTAGATGGTCGCCTCGTATAAAATTGTGCAGGGAACCACATCCTTCCACCGAAAGGCGACAATTGCATAGAAATAGGTGTGGCAGTGGTACTTCCCCGGTCGAACTACACTGGTTCTACCACCTTCATCTCTCTCATAATCACTTGGCAGGCAACCCGCGCGGCGCACTCGCTGTCGTTCGCGCAGCAGGTGGCGCGCTGCGGGCGCGGCCGGCGCGAGCGCGAGCGCGACGAGCCCATCCCCGAGCACCAGGCGCTGGAGAAGGACGCCAAGTTGAGGTCAGTGCGCGTTAACTGCGCCAGGAGACTCCAAAAAAAAAACAAATTTACTATAATTACTTTAATTAATAAGATTGTTACAATATTAACTTATAATTAAACCTAGTCTAATTCCTATCGATGCTGGATATAGAATAGAATTTTATTAGTTAAAATATGCAAAAAGAAGACATATCTATTGACGTCAATCAATATTACACAATTGCCGAGTTGCACTTTTATACATAGCAACCGAATTAATGTGCTATCCGCATCAGCGATCTTCATAGGGCTGTACTACGTAATTAGTGTTGCATATCTGCTTATTTATTTATTTATTTATTAAAACTTTATTGACCACAGAAAACAATGGACAATAGGCGGACTTAATGCTTAATAGCATTTTCTGCCAGACAACCTTAGGGAAGTGCAGAGAAAATTGAAGGCGGTACAAAAAAAAGGAAATTAATATAAAAGATAAGAATACGTAAGAAAGAAAGAGAAAAAAAAGGATATATAAATATGTAGATGAAAAGTAGATGTACATAGACACATAAATAGCAGATATATATATATTACTATATATTAACGAAAGAAGTATTTTGAATGAACATGCTTATGTGGTATCTTTAGTTCCCTAAGTAAACTGTCCAAACGATAGAGAGTGGTCCCTATCGTTAGCGGACCAAAATGGGACTGTGACAACATTGCAATAATTTGTAACTTGAACAGTGGCGTAACTAGGTATATCGTTCGAGGTCCGTGACAAATTGGCCCAAAATTAAAAAAAAAAGAGTTATAACTCAAGCCTAAAACTGTAAAACTGTAGTTACGCCATTGAACTTGAACAATCGTAGGTTTATGGTTGAATATCAGCCTTAATCGGTGGTCCTAATCCCAGGCACCCAATATCTCATCTCATCATCGCCTCTAATATCTCATAAACTTACGCATCTATAATATTACCAGTGTCTTTGTTCCTCCCCAGGAGCTACCTAGCGAACGAGCGAGACGGCGAGCTACGCGGCTACGCGCGCGAGCGGGACAGGCGACGCGAGCGACGTCACGGCGCAGTCAGTCCGCTGTACGCCTCACCTCCTCGAAGCCCGAGCGAACGGAGCGCGTCCCCGCCGCGCGCAGGTGAGCATTAAGTTTCTGAGATGTGACGTCACACGAGATCGGCGTTACCGTAGCACGCAGGTGAGTGTGACGTCCGTCCATGTAGTTCCGGGATTAGAATAGGGCTACGGCATCCCCTGCCTGTCGTAAGAGGCGACTAAAAGGGGCTTCCGGGGTTGCAGGCGGCTAGAGTAGGAGCTCGAACCGTTCAATCAAGCGATCCCGGCAAGGACGGCGGTATGTGTGGTCGCATACCGTCGTAAAGACTAGACGGAGCGGTGGGCCCAGCCGCCCATCTGGGAGGAGCCCGATGGGCAACGCGCTCAGAGGATTCCGGTGGCGGTCGGACCGAGTACCCGGAGTCCTCTTTATAGCGCCGAGGACGGCCACCGGGGGGGTTTTAGTGCGTACATAACCCTGCGTCGCTCCCACGGCGTCGGGTACCTTTTGAAGGTCTCCCCCTCGAGAACAAAAAAAAAAGGTGTGACGTCACCGCGCGCAGGTGAGCGTTATGTTACTGAGAAGTGACGTCACTTGAGGTGCGCGTCGCCGTCGCACGTAGGTGAGTGTGACGTCAGAGGGACAGGCGAGGTGAGCGACGTCACGGCGCTGTCAGTCCACTACGCGTCTCCTCCACGAAGCCCGAGTGAGCGAAGCGCGTCCCCGCCGTACCCAGGTAAGTTTCATTGCTGAGAAGGGGAGAGCGTCGCCACTGCGTGAAGAAAGCGCATCGTCAGAGGAGTGACGTCACCAGGACAGGCGATGCGAGCGTCTTAGGTAAGTGTCGTGTTACTGAGAAGGTGCGCGTCGCCTTTACGTGGCGAGGAGTATGACGTCAGCGGAGTGACGTCAGCGGACAGGTGATGCGAGCGACGTCACGGCGCCGTCATTCCGCTGTACGCGTCGCCTTCGTGAATCCCGAGTGACCCAGGCGCGTTCCCGCCGCGCGCCGGTTAGTGTCATGTTACTGAGAAGTGATGTCACGCGAGGTGTGCGTGGTGTATTACCTCACTAAATCCCCCAGGTGGCCGTCCTCCGAGCTACAAAGAGGACTCCGGGATCCATTATCCATCCATTCGGGCTCTTCAGTGAGCATGGCACACACTGCGCCTCCTGGTGTTTACGACAGCATGTGGCCACACATGCCGTCGTCCTACACGGCGTCGCTTGAGTACGGTCAAGCGACGCCGTGTAGGTTCGAGCTCCCACTCTTACCGCTCGCAACTTCAAAATCCCCTTTTAGTCGCCTCTTACGACAGGCAGGGGATACCGTAGCCCTATTCTGGTCCCGAAACTACAGGGACATCACCTTAGTATCTAGGGCGAGTAAAGCATCTGCAACTGACCATAGGTTTGATTCTTATCTTGACTTTATCAAGTATGTATTAGTGGCAGTTTTTTAACCGACTTCCAAAAAGAAGGAGGTTATCAATTCGTTTTTTTTTGTACTAATAAGTACCCATTTGTTCGCAGCGGGCTCCCAACCCACCAGCCTGACGACAGTGCAACCGGTGTTGACCGACACCCATTTCAACCGTGACACACACATGCGCATCATACTCGGACGGGACAGTAAGCCGGCGCACGAGCGGGCGGACAGGTGAGTGGTACACTGATCCACTGGCCCACTGATGGGCGTGGGATTTACGCACTTGTACTACTAATGTATTTAAAATTTATAATGTAAAATGGCAAAAAATAACAAACGCGCTGAGTTTGTAGGCGGATATTCTCAGTTGAAGTCGTGTTCCGATCCGCTAGTGTAAGAAAAAAATGTGTAATTGACAATTTCGGTTCGGTTTGCTCGCTCGTTTCTGCCACGGACGTGCAAGATGTGGAACGAGCTTCCTCCTGAGGTATTCCCGGAGCGTTATGACATGGGGCTCTTCAAAAAAGGTGCGAAAAGAGCTCTCATTCAAAGCCGGCGATGCATTGGCGAATATGTTGCTAATGTCCATAGGCGACGGTGACTGCTTTCCATCATGTAGCCCGTCTGCCTTATCATTATAAGTATAAAAAAATGTAAGTGCCCCCGTAGGCCTATACGAATAAAGACATTTCATTTTATTCATAACTGGTAGAATAGTAGAAAAAAGGCAAATGTCATTGAGTGTCCTACTGTCCCACTGTAAGGCGTGATCCATCCGTGTCTATCAATGAGACGGAAATTAATTGTTTGACGGTAGATTTGTTTTTAACATTAATTATCTTTATTTCATCATTTTATTGTCATAATTTGCTCGCTGTCTTTGTATCGAATGCTTGTTATTTGTTGTAGTATAGTTGGTATTGTAAAATTGAACCAAATTTTAAATAAGTTAATTACGTTCGTATTACAACTATCGTAACTTGCATTTGCGCATATTTACATGTTTTCACACATTCATCACACGCGCAAGGATTGTGCGAATGTAGAATTGGATTTTGTCGACCAAAAAGAAGATCGCTAAATCTATACAAATTTAAGTCAAACTGCAGTTTGATGACCGTAACATCATTGTTTACATTTTATCATTCGTTACATATAATACATACACACTGATATATATATATATATATATATATATATATATATATATATATATATATATATATATATATATATATATATATATATATATATATATATATATATATATATATATATATATATAAGAAAAACGTGCGGCACTCGGGTACTGCCGCGGTAAAACTATTGCATAGCATTTTTTTATCAATTTATGCAATTATAATTGTTCCGAGCAGCTCGTCTCGATCCGTGTGAGCTTCGTACTGTCATACCATATACATACATGTTAAGCGAACGCTCGGCCGCGCTACATAATAAGCGGAGTGGGGGGTGTTAGGTTTTTTCGTTACGGAATTTCTTGATTCGGTCGCCGCACTCAAAGCCCGCGATAAAAGCTATGCAATAGCTTAAAAACCTAACTTAGAATTCTTGTAACGCCACATCTCAAAGAGTTACGGAAGCTTATCACAACTTTGTTAAAACAGTTATATTAGATTCTATTCTATTATTTCCAGTGTGAAGCATTTATTGTTTCGATGGAAGGGTGTGGTTGCCGGCACACTTTTATATGAGGCGACCATCATAGTCCTCGGGAGTAGCAACGCGTCTGTAATTGTCTTCGGATAGAACCCATGTTCTATATGAAGTTGCTTACAGATGTCCATGACCGGCGGTGACCACTTACCATCAGGTGGACTTCATGCTCGTTTTCCACTTCAATCAGATAAAAAAAAATAGATTAGATTCTAATTAAAATTTGGTTCATCAAAAGCTTGTATGCCCGCTTGTTTTATGCCAATATTGACGCAGGAAAGCGAAAGTGTCGTATTTCGAAAAATGGAACTGTCACTAGACCTAAAAACTTTTTAATAAAAAACACGCTTTCTACACTCCTGCATCGTGGGTACCATGGATACACACAAGACGAATACACAAACACCCAGACCCAGACATGAATCTAAACTCATTCAGATACCTGTCTGTCCGGGAATCGAACCCATTGCGTGTCAGACCGGTACGGTAACCGCTCTGCCACGCGGGTCGTCAATAAATTTATACCTTTTAATAACTATTTAATAAATTTATAATTACATGGTCTATTAGTACCTTATGTTGTTAAATTTTCAATTCTAAACTAGTCTCGTCAACCCATTACTGTCCTACTGCTGGACACGGGTCTTCTTTGAGAATGAGAGAGTTTAGGCCATAGTCCACCGCGCTGGTCAAGTGCGAATTGGTGTCTAATTGGTTTCTAAACTAGTAATATTATTAAAATTGATTTTTTGTATGTAACTTAATTTTGTAGTTTTTCAAGATACGACAATTTCGCTTTCATACGTCCATACATATCACACGGTGAGAATGAAAGAGACGAAATTCAAAATGTTGGCTAATTGAGTTCAACATTCGAAATAACATCTATCGTCCAGGGAATTAGTGACGATTTTGTGCTAGAAAAGGACAAACATAAACTTCTCTTTAATAATCGCGCGCTATGAGAAACGATTCGCACTTGACCGCCCAATTCAATAATGGGTTGACATCACCACCATAAGAAACAATTTATTATTTTCAAAGTGGTAGACCGTATATGGTTCGACCGGGGAAGTACCACCACAACACCTATTTCTAGCGTGATGTATTTCTTGCGTTTCGATGGAAGGGTGTGGTTGCCGGCACACTTTCACATGAGGTGACCATCATAGGCCTTGGGAGTAGCAACGCATCTGTGATTGACTTCAGATGAAACCCATGTTCAAAAAATATACTAAAAAATATACTAGTGCCGCCATCTCTTGGTGAGTTTGAGAAAATGAAAATTTTGCAATAGTTCCCTTCTATTCTCACAATGTAATATATATTGTATGCCTTGTATGTATGTCTGTATGTATGTGCTTGTGAACTGTAGTTTGGCGGCGAGCGCGGCTCTATGCAAGAGGCTAGTGGGAGGGATCGGGCGAGCGAGAGGGAAGATACTCAAACGAACGTGAGTGACAAGGACGGGGCGCGGTTTGAATGATTAAATCTAGTCGGTAAAGATTAGAATCGGAAATGGCTGATCCTCTTTCTTTAGGACGGTTGCTTCAAAAAAAATATATTACGAATAGAAAATCACTACATAGTACATACACTACATAAAACAAGTTGCTTCCCGTTGTCTGTTCCTGTGTGTGCTTATATCTTTAAAATTACGCTTCGGATTTTAATGCAGTTTTTTTGAAGTGAAACTTCTTTATCGGGGTTGTTGAAGTGAATGAAACTTCTTTATCGGGGTTGGAAAAAAAATTTGTGTAACATTTTTTCGTTACGTGCCATCTTTTTCTGTTACGCGCCATCTTTTTTTTATTTTTCGTTACGCGACATCTTTTTCTGTTACGCGCCATCTTTTTTTTCCGTTACGCGCCATCTTTTTCTTATCCCTACCACGCGTGATATTAGATAGATTATTATAGATTAGATTATTAGATAAAGTTTAATAAAAGCCTTTTATTAAACTTTATTTAACCAATTTCTGTAAATTTGCATATAGTAAATTATTTTTTGAAAAATAACGTCATAAAGAAGTTTCACTTCTTACGAGTGTACGCTAGTACACGCACACATTTTTTTAATAGATAGAGCGATTCATGAGGAAGGTTTTCGTGTATCATTACATGCGTAGGTAATATAGTAGAGAAACACTGATAATATTTTTGACTTTGAGGCAGCACGAAGTTCACCGGGTCAGCTAGTTTATAAATTATGTTTCACACACACGAAATAGAAAAGCTGGCATATTTATCCCAGGCATCCCAACTTAGTAACCAGGTCTAGCAACTTTGACTAACATCAGGTAAGACTGATGTTACACAGGGTTGAAAACATTGGCGGCAGTGCCCACTGTTCATTGCTCGTTTGCTACTTCTTTGTTATAAAACAGTACTACAATAACAATAATATTACATTATATTTGTTACCCATATAAAAACAAGATGGCAAATAAAAAAAAAAGATGTACAAAGAAAAAAGACAAACCCACTGAGTTTCTTGCCGGATCTTCTCAGTTGAGGTCGTGTTCCGATCCAGTGGTAGTGTAAAAAAATATATATGTATATGTCGGCATTTGTTTTACATTCGACATCAATATCTTCATAGATGGTGTGGGCGACTATGGGTCTGGTGCAAAATAACAAATCTTGGTGTCAACTCTCTTGATATAATTATAACAAAGACTTTTATCACAAATACAGCACCGAATACATTCAATAGTAATTAATTTTATAAAAGACCGAAACGGAGAGACAGTTCCGTGTTGTCGCTTTTGAGTGATGTTCACAATAATGTGTCTGCCCTCGGCTGACTTCACGACTCTGCCGAGACGCGACGATGTGAAGTTAGCACCGCTCGACGCGCCTTTCCGCTTCGATTCAAAATAACCGAATCCGACATATATATGTTGTGAAGGTTGCGTGTTCAAATCACGTCGGGGTCACCACTGTTGAGTCCCTATATGTATAATTATTGAATGTGGCTTGTGTAGGGAATATATATAAAAGTCCGTGTATCGATTCACAGTGTTTAATTAAATATACCGCGTATGTGCACGTGTTCATATTACGACCGCTAACTAGGGACTACTTTTTAAAGCTTTGTTATTTGGCTCGAACGAGCGACACACACTTGACTGTGCCAATCCCCACATATGTAACCGACAAGCGCCCCCGAATGCCTATGCAGAATAAAGACATTTCATTTCATTTCATGTTTATTTTTTTATTGTCTCCTCTATTGTTGTTTGTTTTATTCTAACCTGTATATATTATATTTCTGTATTATTTTTTAAAGAGCAAAACGAATGTTATGTGGCAAATATGTGTCCAAAATATAAAAAAAACGACAAAAACTGTGTGTGTGTTATGCGCCGTCCACATTTTGAAGTACGAGCCATATTTGATTCCAATCTTTAGCGAATCTGCGCATAATTTTGAAAAAGCTTAAATAGACTTGTTTGCTTTTCCGCAAATCGCTTGGCAAACTGCACATCATAACAGCTTGATAAAGAACTAAATAAATACCTAGTTTGCAGATGGTAGAACCAGTGTAGTTCGACCGGGGAAGTACCACCACCACACCTATTTCTAGCGTGAAGCATTTCTTGCGTTTCGATAGAAGGGTGTGGTTGCCGGCACACTTTCACATGAGGCGACCATCATAGTCCTCGGGAGTAGCAACTCATCTGTAATTGATTTCAGATAGAACCCATGTTCTATTTGAAGTTGCTTACAGATGTCTACGGGCGGCAGTGACCACTTACCATCAGGTGGACTGCATGCTCGTTTGCTACTACAGTCAGATAAAAAAAAACTTCTCGCCCGATTATCCTACGTGCACCTACGTAAAATAACATGGAGTCGTAAACAAATAATGATAACCACACTTAAAGGCCTGCCCAATGCCTTTATATATATACTAATCGACCACAACAATTAGGCGCATAAAACAAAAGCGGTTCCGTACCCCGCACCGCGCTTCTGTCCCCGCGTATCTCCTAGTGACGTGCAGTCGTGTATCGTCTGGGTATTTTCGTTAGCCAGCACGTGTTTAATGTTATTTCGTTATAAAGTTAGTTTAATGAGTGATTGTTGAATTTGTAAAGTTATTGTTAAATTAGTTGATTATTCGTCAATAAACCTCACAATGGGTAGGAAAAGGACTATTCGTGGAGGAGAAAGGACTCTTACATTCAAAATATGCATTTTTTTAACAAGAGAACATGCAGGAGCTCAGTATCCCTGTCTCCCAAGTCGAAAATGGAGTGTGTGCTGCAACAAGCATTATTCTCTTACACAAATAGAAAAAGAAAGAAATATTCCATGTCTGCGAATATATTAAACACATGAAAGTGCTTTAATAAATACACGACTATTGAACATATACCACTATGGCGTATCTTTTAATAATGGTATACCTACATACTCTTGGTATTTAGTAATAAAATACACTTCGAATCGGGATGGGAAATCCCTAGTTCTAATGACGTTTCAACTGACATGTTACTAACTGTTTTGGTCGAGTAGTACATACATACGCTTGAAAAACATTACCCACTTTCTATTGCAGTCGGGTAAAAACTTGTAATTGGGAAATTAATAGATGGTTGCATTCATTGCATCTTTTTGAACGAATGGCGATTTGGGTCCATGAATGCATTTGCTGTTAAGTGAAAAATATGTTGAAGGACTACGTCGACTAATATATTTCTATATAAAACATCACAGACCAAAATATGATAAAATATGATAAATATTTAAACTTTGTGTGCTAACTAATAAAATTTCGCTTTACGCTTACGCTTTCTACACTCATAGCCTCGCACTAGGATTTTATCCTGTGTCGCGGGTACCATGGACACACACAAGACGAATACACAAACACCCAGATCCAGAACATGAATCTGAACTCACCGTTCAGATACCTGTCTGGCCGGGAATCGAACCCGGGACTAATTGCGCCTCAGACCGGTACGGTAACCACTCCGTCGAATTTTAATTATGTTAAACATTTTTTGACACTATGTTTTTGTTTGTTAAACAGTAAAAACAAGAGGAACGGCATCGTAACTAATCCGGCGATGAGACTGGTCGCCAACGTTAGGAACGGACTCGGTAAATATACTTTTATGTACCAACAACCACATGTATCTTTTATCTATTAGATTTGTTAAGAAGTTATTATTGTTGTTAATTTATTTGTTTTTTATTTATTTTACGGTAACCGCTTTCTATCATGTACTAGGTATTAGGTATTTTCTTATTTTTGTACTTAACAATTATGCCTGCCTTATCGTTAGGTACAAATATAAAAAAATAACCTTCTCATCTTCAAGTCCAAAAATGGGCCCCAATTTGAAGGCACGAAGAGAATAGGGTTGATCACAATGTTCGTGAGCGACAGTGGTCACTTAACATTGTATTTGTCGTTCAAACTCAAGGTGGTAGAACCAGTGTAGTTCGACCGGGGAAGGCGACATGACATGAGGCGACCATCATAGTCCTCAGGAGTTGCGACGCATCTGTGATTGACTTCAGATGAAACCCATGTTTTGTATGAAGTTGCTTACAATGTCCACACTGCAGTGACCGCTTATCTTCAGGTGGACTGCATACCCGTTTGCTACTTCAGTGTAATAAAAAAAAACTCGCGGACTCGCTCGCGTTGAAGCCTAGATTTTAAAATTATTTGACCCAGGGCGAACTACACTGCTTCTACCACCTATAGTTTATAGGCAGTGACCACTTACCATCAGGTGGACAGCATGCTCGTTTGCTATTTCAGTCAGATAAAAAGGTACTACAACACAACTACATCTATATCTAGCGTTAAGCAGTTCTTATATACAAATAACATATGTCCACAGATAACGCAGCAGCCAACATAAGACGCACTGGTGTAGCGTTGGCAGCGAGTGCCAGCTCCGCCAACCCCGCGGTCAAGACCAACGCCTTCCAATGGAGGAAGGAGACACCATTGTAACTAGACAGGTAACCGCGTGGACGGAACGTATGGACTTTAATTATGGGAAGAATATAAATGAAAAAGTTGATGTAGATTGGTTTGAGTACGTCATAGACGATTCTGTGAAAGTGGATTAGGACAATATGAAAAATACAAGTGAAAATAATACACAATACAATACAAAAACTCTTTATTGTCCACCAAATAAACATATATATCACAAATATAAGACATAATGCAAGGTACAAGAGGCGGCCTTATCACTAAAATAGCGATCTCTTCCAGACAACCTTATAATCGCAGATGGAACAACATCACATATGAAAGAGGGTAGGGTGTACAAAAATAAAAACAGAGCAATTTAAATTTAAATACACATGATATCCAAGAATGTTAACAATTATGAATTTGATAACAATGTATCGGAAATTGTGAAAGATACACAAAACGTTAATAATGCATGCAAAAATATAAGCAATAACCATACTGTGAACTATGAATCTGAAAATTCTAAAAATACCCATAGAATGTATGTAATATAACGATTTTTTGAATGAAGATGAGAAATACACGTGAAAATGTTAATAATTCACGCAAAAATAATAACAAAAACAATTTTTTAACGACTTAACTAAAAATATGATCACAATACATTAAAAAATATGAGCATTAACGAATTTCCGAACGATGTATCTTAAAATGTAAAAAACACGCTTGAAAATGTTAAAATACATCCCAAAATGTAACTGATACATTCGAATTCATGAAATATACTTAAAAATACACACGAAAATGTCAATAAATACAAATTTGTAAAACTGAAATTCTAAGAATATAATCGAAAATGTAAACAATACTCGCGAACGATTTGTATGAAAATTAAAAGAAAACATTAAGTTCGCTTTCACATTAGGTCGCAAGTAGCGCGGCCGCAGCGCGTCAGCCGCACGACTGCAGATAATGCTTCCTTATTATTGAAACAATTATTCAGTATTTATTATCTTTTTTATTAATTCCATTATAAAAGTACAGCGCGTCATCGTAATCAAAAAAAATCCCGTGGATATAGTCGTAAAAAAAGCTTTTTCTGCAGTCACGGGGCTGACGCGCTACTCGCGACCTAATGTGAAAGCGGTCTAACACTTGAATTTGTAAACGATATTCATGTTAAACATTAACATGAAACGCACTCAAAAAACTATGAAATGCATACAATAAATACGAAATACAAAATGGGTGCGTTCCATTAGACGTTCACAAAGCGCACGCTTACGACCGCAGATTTCCTGTTCTATTAGCGTGTGAGCTTTACTGACATATTCTCTAGTAGAACGATCACTTCGACCCACCTTGTTAGATGGGTCGTCGTGAGCGTCGCGTGGGCGTAAGTCATGACGTCATGAGTGACGTTTTCTCCGCGACCACAATGACCACGCTCATCTTGTGGAACGATGTTTTGGGCGTTTGGGGCTTTGTGAGCGTCTTCTGGAACGCGCCCAACGTAAACAATACATACAATAACAATATCGTGGATATGTTTTTCAAAATATAATTATAATTGTTTTATGCCAAAACGATTATTAAATAACCATTCGTTTTGTAATCCCGCGTAAAATATGTAGTTTTTTTTATAGATTAAAAAGGAAACTACATAATTTTGATTATTTATTTCAATTAATGGTGAAATTAAAATTTTCAGTGATGACTTTTTTTGGTACATAAAAAATTAATAATTGTGTTTTTATATAAATATTAATAAAAAATTATAATAAAGATTAACTTTATTAAAATTGTCAAATAAATATAAATATATAAAAACTTCGTCTGTTTGTTGATTTAACTTTGCATTGGTAACTTATTTAGCAAAGTATTCAAATTGAAAGGAATATTAAATTTAAGTAAATGTGTGTAGAAAATGGAACACCAAAAAATTTTAATTTTCAAAAAATATTATAAGCAATATAAAAAAGATAATGTATATTTTGACGCCTTAAAAAAGGCAAAATGTGGGATGAAAATATATGTTTCATGGATTGAATAAAGAAACTTTAAGACAAAGTGGTCTGTTTGTAAATTTTGACTTTTTGAAAAGTTGAAAATTTGACGTGAAAGGGATAAAGTCTTTTTAAGGTTAACATTAAGGTAGGTGTGTAGATAATCTATGGATTAGTAGGAGATATGCATTAAATCATTTAAAAAAATCTTTTTCGTTTATGATTAATCTCTTTAATTATTTTTTAAATTTTTTATTCAATCCTATCGCACAGTGAGGATAAAACGCATTTTGTGGAAGTTACAAAATTGGGCTCAAATTTTCAAAAAATTCTTAATGCGCGAGGTTATTTAAGCGACGACTCATATATATTTGTCCTTTTCTAGCACAAAATCGTCACTTTTTAACTCGCGAGAGGATAGACTACGTTATTAGTATTAAACTTAATTTGTCAAAACACTAAGTTAGCTTAATTCGCTATTAAAAATCACAAACCCAATCATTTATTGCATATCTCCTATTATACGGACGAAACGCAGTCAAAAGGAAGTTACGCAACTTTAACCCTTACTTCGTTTACAATAAGGTTCATAAGACGCTTACTTGACTGTACTATAAACGATACAGCTAACATGCCTAAAATAACTATATTTTTCTCACTCTAACGCTAGAAAAAGAAAAGAGGTAAAAAACATTTAGAGAATATATTTTAAGAGAAGTAGATCTTACTAAACGTATGTATAGATGTATATTGTTCATTGTATCCTTGTCTATCTGTTGCTGATAGAAAGAGACACCGTTATACTATGTAGGAATAATTGTGTTACAAGTCAGCCATTTTGTTATTGTTACGTCATATCTCAATATTCGGTCGCTATATATGATATATCTTAATAATCTTAATACAAACATAACGCACTATTTGTATATAACGCATCATCGGTATAACAAAGTCGAAAATATTCAAAATTACAGAAAAAAAGAATTTTGTTTTAATTATAAGCGTTTTCGATGAAATTGTAGCTAAAAGAATTAACACGCTTTCTACACTCATAGCCCCACAGTAGGATTTTCTCCTGTGTCGTGGGTACCATGGACACACACAAGAGGAATACACAAACACCCAGACCCAGAACAGGAATCTAAACTCATCATTCAGATACCTGTCTGGCCGGGAATCGAACACGGGACCCATTGCGTGTCAGTCCGGTATGGTAACCGCTGCGCGGGTATTTAACAATATGTCATTTATATGATATTGTTATTTTTTTTGCTGCTAGCTTAGATTTATGTTAGAAAAAATTCAATATCGTGATTCAGAATATTAGTTGCGTCATCTGTTCAGTTGCGAAAAATTGAGAAATGTAAAATTGTTCATCTTCTTACTAAAACTACCAGATCAATGGTGTCATATAAATCCAATATTTATAAAGTCTATTAAGTATATTGACAACCTGTGGCGCAGCGGTTACCGTACCGGTCTGACACGAAGGTCCCGGGTTCGGTTTGTGGGACTAATATGGCCACGTGTCCCACCCTATTCCTGCATTGGGAGTTACTGCCACCAGGATGTTAAATTAAAGTCCAAATCTCAATATAGTTCACTTTTGTATTTCCAATTTTACCCCGAAACGAATACACATGCATTCGCGTCGGTTAGTGCGCAGTAACTAACTCGACTCCTCACATACTTCACACTTGCATACAAACTTGCTTACTCAGCCATTCATACTTACATGGTCCCTACACTACACCCCCCAAATTTTTACAATCCAAATAAAAATTTAAAATCTATAATACTAACATTGTTACAATATCATAACATTACACTGCATTATGCACTTCACTGTACTTGGAACTTGGAACACAATAACAAATGTATTAAATTACGCGTAGCTGGCTGTAGACGGCTGCATGGGAACCGTGTGCGTTACCGTCGATGGTGCAGGATTTATTCCTGGAACCCGCACTATCTCTCTTCTAAGCCACTTCTTAGCCCTGTGACGACAAAGTCGCCACGATGCAAAAAGGATGATAATGCCCAGCATTGCTGCCATTATAGACATAATTAAGTTATATTTAGATATGTGCATTTCTACCGCTGAGTTTTGGGCTATTATTACTTCTTCTTTGCTATACGATTTGCCCATCTTAAAAACTGTAATTTCAAATTACCGAAAGTACTTTAACTAACGAAGGTGATAATTATAATAAATGATTTCTATAATTTAACGTTAAGAAACAAGTAAGTAGGTCTCAGGTGTGCATAATGCAATGTTGACAATTTTATAGCAATCCGCTGTAACAATAACAATTAGTATTGTTCTCGAAAAACAAAATGAATAAAATTAGTCCATCAATAACAAGTTGTTTATACTGTCTTTGCTTACGACTAAAATATGAGTTATACTACAAGCTCATATACGCGTATGTTACATAAACAATATATTTAGTGTTACAGTTCAGAATTAGTATAAGTAGTTATTACAATTACGATATTATATTTATGCAATATTATATTTTATTAGACGAAATTTATGAGTTATTAATTTTTTTTAATTAACAATTAAATCGAACGGGTGGTTTAACTTTACGGCCACTCCTAGTTACTTTTTCATTACATAATACATTTTTATTGGTAAAATCTAATGCTTTACTCACACTGGCATCACAATTTCTTACATCACAATTTTGATCATTAATTAAAAATGCTGGTTTAAGTCTGTCTATTGATATACTTACCTTTCTATTAGGCAGTTGTACTACGAATACTTTATTTCGCCTTTCGATGACTCGGTAAGGACCATCATACGCAGGTGTTAATGGTCTGCGTACCGCATCATTACGTACGAAAACATGCTCACACTTACCTAAATCATTGTGTATAAATAATGTCCGTGAGTTCTGATGATTTCGTGATACTGGTTTTAAATTTTTAATAGTAGACTTTAATTGTTCTAAAAAAGTAAAATCGTTACCGATTCGTTTATCTGACACGTTGTAAAAGTCTCCAGGTAAACGAATGGTTTGACCGTAAACATACTCTGCAGGACTTACACCATTATCACTTCTACTTGCCGCACGTAACCCTAATAACACAGTAGGCAACTCAGTGTACCAAGAAGAATTGTTTATTAACCGTGCTGTAAGTGCTGCTTTCAAAGATCGATGCCACCGTTCAACGATACCATTACTTTGAGGATGGTACGGACTACTACGATACTTTTTAATACCCATTAACTTTAAAAGTTCTGTAAACAAGTTGCTTTCAAATTGACGTCCTTGATCGCTTGTCAATTTGATTGGACTCCCAAAACGAATGATCCATGATTCATAAAATATTCTAGCCACAGCTTCCGCTGTAATATCTTTCGCTGGAATGCATTCAGGCCATCTACTATATCTATCTATCATAGTAATTAGATACTTATATCCCTCCGCCGATGTCGGAAGAGGACCTACTATATCTATATGTACATGCTCAAAACGGTTAGCATATGGATAGGCTTCAAAGTCGGATATAGTATGTCTACCAATTTTAGATCGTTGACATTGGATACAGGCTTTCGCCCACCGTCCAACATCACGGTTTAAACCAGGCCAAAAAAATCGTTGCGCTACTAATTTACGCGTCAAACGAATGCCAGGATGGCTAGAATCATGAACAGAGTTAAAAGCAATTCGTCTCAAGTTTTCGGGTATATAAGGTCTGCTCGTAGGAGTTGAATTTTCACAATAAATGAATTTGTTATTATTAGGAATAAAAATTTTCTTGAAAGAATTATTATATTTAGTTTCATCTAACAATTGCGACAGTTGTTCGTCACATTCCTGAGCATCAGCCAGTTCCGAGTAATCAATTGACGTAGGACAGTGTATAGTTTCCACGCGCGATAACGCGTCAGCAGTTTCGTTGTTACTACCTTGAATGTACCTAATGTCTGTTGTAAATTCGCTAATAAATAATAATTGTCTTGTCCGTTTCGGTGTTTCGCTGTTACTTTGTAATTTATCAAAAGCATAAATTAATGGTTTATGATCCGTAAATACAGTTAATTGACAACCTTCTATAATATATCGAAAATGTTTTATAGCCATAAATATTGCAGTCAATTCCCTATCATAGGTTGAGTACTTTTCTTGCGCTTTAGTAAATTTACGGGAAAAGTAACCTAATGGTAACCATTTATTGTTAATCCATTGTTGTAAAACTGCCCCAGCCGATTTGTCCGAAGCATCCGTCATAAGAGATAAGGGTACATCCGGGATAGGATGTGACAATATGGCTGCATTCTTAAGGCTTAATTTACACTTTTCAAAAGCGTCAATTGATTCCTCAGTCCAGGGTATGCTAGATTTGTCTTTACGTTTAGAATTTTTTAAAAATGCGTTTAAAATTGATTGACATTCTGCCGCGTTAGGTATGCTTGCTCTATAAAAATTAATCATGCCTAAAAAACGTCGTAATTGTTCGACAGTTTCCGGTCTAGGGTAATCTACGATAGCTTGAACTTTGTGGTCAAGTGGTCGTATACCATCAACTGACACTTGATATCCTAAAAATTCAATACTAGTCTTGCCGAAATCACATTTAGATAAATTTATTGTAATGCCAAAACTTCTAAATCGTTCAAATACTTTACGTAAATGTATTTTATGCTGTTCTAAGTTATCACTTGCAATAATTACGTCATCAATAAAATTGAAAAGAAAATCGAAACCTTTTAATACGTTGTTATTCATGAATCTCTGAAAAGTTTGACTAGCGTTACGTAAACCAAATGTAAGTCGTAAAAATTCAAATAAGCCAAATTCTGTAATTATTGCCGTTTTTTCAATATCTTCCGGTGCTATTTTAATATGATGATATGCCCTATTAATGTCGAGCCTAGAAAAAATTTTCTTACCTGCCAATATGTATGTAAAATTATGCAGACGTGGCACGGGGTACATGTCCGGTTTGGTGATGGCGTTAAGACGTCTGTAGTCACCACAAGGCCGAATATCCCCATTCTTCTTCATGACGACGTGCAATGGACTTGCCCATTGACTCTTTGACGGTCTGCATATACCTAATTCTTGCATTAGCCTAAATTCCTCTTTAACTTTATGGTACCTGTTAGCAGGAAGTGGTCGTGCTCGCGCTTGAACTGGAACTCCCGTGGTCTCGATATGGTGATAAACATCATTATCAGACTCGCATTCCTTAAATGAAATAGGCTTCGTAATTTCTGAAAATTCAGATAATAATTTAAGAAAAGGATGATTAGCTTCAACAGTGTTCACTGATGGGTCAGTGCAAGAAATTATGCTGCCAAGTGTTAACAAATTCGTGTCACTATCAATTAATTTTCTATTATTCAGATCCACTAACAACCCATAATGACGTAATAGATCAGCGCCGATTATAGGCTGTTTAACATCTGCCACAATAAAATGCCATCGAAATGGTTTTCTAAGATTAAGGTTTAATACTAAATTTTTAATACCATACGTACGAATTTCAGTTCCATTGGCCGCATATAACTTATAATTATTACACTCACTCTGGGTTTTTACCTTCTGTGATACAGGCAAAACTGACACATTTGCACCAGTGTCAATTAAAAATCGTAAGCCAGAGTTAATGTCCGTAACGCATAGGCGGTTATTGACGGAGTCAGTACAGTATCCCGCCGACGACTGTACCGTTTCTAGTTTTCCTTACTCTCCTTGCCTTCCTTGTAATTACATGGTTGTACACACTTATGAGCTCGGTTACCAAAACGGAAATGGTAAAAGCATAACCAGTCAGGTGATTGTGGATTACGCCTGTGTGACGAAGTGTTGCGTCGACCTCGCGATTGGGATCTACCACGTTGGTTGTAGTGATGCCGCCATTGCTGTCTACCTCTTTGCATATTCTCAATCGACTTACTAAGCTTGGATATCTCAGCTACCAGAAAGTCGTGTGACGCTGATGAGGTTGTCGGTGTAACTTCTGCGATAGTACTACTCACTCTGGATGATTCCATAACCTTATCCGCTATTTCCGCCAACTTCTCAAGATCTTTAACTTCACTGACGGTTAGGATGGCGCGCACAGCCGAAGGTAGATGTCCTGTCCACAATATGCGTAATGTGTCGCCGGAAAATTTATCACGAGCCAATTCTCTCATGCGACGTAGTAGTTGTGACGGCTTTTGTTCACCAAGGTCAATTTCGCTTAATAATTTTTGCACTTGACGTAGTTCAGATTCCTCGTACACTGTTAATAGTCTGTCCTTTAAACTGGAGTATTTATCTTTCATCGGAGGTTGCAATAGTAAGTCAGTGACTTGCTGAATGCTATCTTTAGTCAATTTTGTGATAACCAAATTGTACTTGGATTCATCGCCGAGTTTCTGGTTCGCTATTACAGCCTCAAATTGAATGAACCAAAGCCGTGGAGCATCCGTCCAGAATTCCGGTATGCGTGATGACACTGTTATTTGCGATAATTCGCCACTAAGTTCGACCGCTGCAGGAATAGGCACCGTAGGATTCATATTCACACCGATAAAGTTTTTAGATATTCGACACTACTTCACTCGCGAATTCAGTTCTAAAACGTCGTGAGGTCACCAATGTGGAATTAATATGGCCACGTGTCCCACCCTATTCCTGCATTGGGAGTTACTGCCACCAGGATGTTAAATTAAAGTCCAAATCTCAATATAGTTCACTTTTGTATTTCCAATTTTACCCCGAAACGAATACACATGCATTCGCGTCGGTTAGTGCGCAGTAACTAACTCGACTCCTCACATACTTCACACTTGCATACAAACTTGCTTACTCAGCCATTCATACTTACATGGTCCCTACAGGTTCCCGGCCAGACAGGTATCTGAATGAGTTTAGATTCTTGTTCTGGGTCTGGGTGTTTGTGTCGTCTTTGTGTGTGTCCATGGCACCCACGACAGGAGAAACTACTGTGGGGCTATGAGTGTAGAAAGCGTTTTTTTTAAGCGTTTTAAGCTTTTTTTATTTGATATATTAAAGTATATATCATATTAGTGGCCTTTTCAAAATATCACAAAACTCAATACAAACATGCATAAATATTAATGTATTGTAACTATATATACACATGAAAAAATATATCATGCGTAGGAATAGAAAGAAACAAAACGCAAAATTATTCATAAAAAGAAACTTCTTTAAATTTTTGATTTGCGACTTTATCACCTAACTCGTTCGCTTTATGGTATAAACTCGCGAAACATAAATTTTGAGTTATTTCTTTTTATGAATAAAGTTCGAAAAGCTCCGTTAAAATCGCGGCGTTTCTTCCGCTATTTTCGAACGCAATGAAATTGTAGAGCTTTAATTAAAATTATTATCAATCAGCGTCACAAAAAACGGTCTCCGCCTTTTGTTGATTTGAACGGAGCTTTATTCCAGTCACAATGTAACAGAACGATGTACTCATTAAAAGACTTACTAAATTAACATTCGATGAACTAACTTCAGTATTAGTAATTTTAACTAACTGTGGAGATTTTCTGCAATTCTTTAAGAGAACGTGTTTAATACGTTACGTAAAATACGTCTGAAACTCTGGGTCTCTCATATGTTACGACTAAGTTAACGTGGGTGGGTGGGGATTTTCGGGCCTCGTGGGGTTACTCTTAACCCGGCCAATTCTCAAGGAGATCGATCGATCGATACTTTTCGGATCCTTAACATTTATACACAAATAGTAGACCCGGCGAATTTGCTTTCGACAAAGAATGAGATTTGAGATTTCAAAGTTTCCAGTGTTTCTCCACTATAGTATGCATATATGTATAAAAACAAAACCGCCGCTTTGCCTAAAAAATATTTCTGCAAAGAGGCGGTTTTGCTTTTAGACAACTCATATTATATATATATAAACCCTTATCTTGAATCACTATATCTATTAAAAAAACTGCATGAAAATCCGTAGCGTAGTTTTAAAGAACTAAGCATACATAGGGACAGACAGCGGGAAGCGACTTTTTTTATGCTATGTAATGATGATCAATTTTTGTCAAAAAGTTTATCGATTTCCTATTAATCGATATTTTTGTAAATCAATTTCTCGTTCTTTGAGTCGAGTCGAGAGTAGCACCGAATTTTTCGAAAAATCTTTATCCCCATTTAAGAGTATCATGCTTCAATAACTTTCAGACCTCGTTTTCATACATAGAAATACGTATCGCGCCATGTCGTGACGAATTGCGGAAAGTCGACACATAACTAACTAAAGCATTCAAAATTGCATTTGATGGGATAGTACAATTTTTTTTCTCTATACAATGTCTGATCTCAATCGAAAAGTTAACTAATTTTTTTCGCTAATGCGCTTTTTTGTGCGCGTTCTAGAACGTAGATTTAAATCTGATGATTTTTGATAAAGAATAATAAAGAGTGTCATACTAGACTGTGGCGTTTAAACTTAGTCCTCTGGAGTAGCAACGCATATGTAGCTAACCTAAGCCAAGATGGATATGGGCAGTGGCCACTTATCATGATGTGGACTGCATGCTCGTTTGCTACTAGTTTTATAGAATAAAATAATCATTTAAGAATACCTCAATTGCTATATTCATACATATAATCATCTTATGGAGCTACTGTCCAGAAAATGTGTCTATGCTTAAGTCATTTTCTAAGTTTGTCTCACTGCTGGGCACGGGTCTTCTCTCAGAATGAGAGAGTTATAGGCCAGAGTCCACTGCGCTGGCCAAGTGCGAATTGTTGAACTTCACACACCTCCGAGAACTTATTTCTTTACAGAACTCTTGGGTGCGTAGGTTTCCGAAAAGCAGTGTTAATCAATTTCTAATACGCACATAATTTTAGAAAAATCAGTGGTGCGTGCCTGGGTTCGAATCTTAGACCTCCCGATCGAGAGGGCAAGTTTCAACCATTACGCTATCATTTTCTAAGTAAACCTTCAAAACTATACAGTCCTGAATCATAAGTATCAGATGATTTAAATCTACGTTTCTGCTATGTACACTAGTCTAAAAACTTATTGTATATTATATAACAGTCATTTATAAGTTGCGTCGTAAGTTGAGCGGGTAGAGGTGGTTCAGAAAGATTGATAGCAAGATTCAGTGGATACAGCGCCATCTAGTTGTATCGCAGAAAACTGTTTACATAAGGCATTTTTGTTTCACCGAGTTTTAAATCGCAACGATTTCCAGTTTATATTTTACTAGCTGAACCCTGCGGCTTCGCCCGCGTTAAAAGAATCGATGTATAGATTGTCCCGTGGAAATAAGATATTTTCCCACATCAAAAAGTAGCGTATATGTTAATCCAGAGTGTCAGCTAACTCCCTACAAAATTTTATGAAAATCGCTCCAGCCGTTTAGACGTGAAGTAGTAACAAACATACACACTCACAAACTTTCACCTTTAGAGTATTAGTGTGATATACTCTGCAACGATTTCTATGAAACTTATTTTTTGTATGCTGATAATGAATATTTGTTATGAATTAAAACAAAAAATAGTAGTTCATTGAAAATTATATGTTAAATGTGAAATTAATACCGTTTGGGAAATAGTGTTATAATGTCCCAATTTGTGACAGAGAAATAAGAAATAGGGGGAGGGGGATATCTTAAATCGAAATCGATGACGCAATTTATAAATGACGCCAAATTACGAAATATTAATCGATAATTAGAAAATCGATTCGATGAACCGAAATCGATTTTTTACTTATACTAGTTACATCCCAATTGTAACAAAAAAAAAAAAAAAACTACACAAACAGTGTAGTGCCAATGTAATCTTTGAAAAAAATGTATTAAAATTAAGTAGAATAATAAAATTGTATTGTAATTAAAACACCAATTATTGTTAATTTACGAGCGACTGTATTTTTGTATTGATCGACTATTTTTTTTTTTGTATTTGTGTCTGTGTGTAGCGGGTTGTTTAGATGTGGTGATTCGTGGAATATTGTTTGAATTTAATCATTTAATTTACTATATCTATAGATATATATAATAATGATAGAAAATTGTCTGTTCGTGGTATATATTTATAAAAAATAATAAACAGTACAGCTGTCGTAGTGAAAAAATGCTGTTATTTGCAAAATGATAATCTGATAGTTATCAATTTTCTACTTCAACTCATTTATATTGCAATAAAAAATATATCTTATTTCATAAGATATATGTCGCAGAATCCAATGGATTGTTATCTGAATGGTCGCGATTGTCGTCCAACATATCGATATTTGTATAATTCCAAATCGGTGTACGAATTTTTGAGAAAACCATCACAAGCGCTATTGACCGATTCTTATAATACGAATGAGGTCGTGGTATACTATGGTAAATTGATTAATTATCTCTAACATATATGTTTATATGAAAATATTTGAATACCACATGTAAGTTATTAATTATGACTTAATTTAGTACAAGTATAGCATTTTTTTGTTAATTATTCACCGATTTCCAATAAAAAATACTTTTCACTACCACGTGTAGGTTTTCCTTCTGATGAAATTACTCGATTACTCTCTTTAGTATCTTTTGGAAGTAAAATATTAGTTTCTGGTTTTTATATTAGTTTATTTGTGAAAGAAACGATATTCCACGAAAGATTTAATATAGGTGTCCCAATCTCATCCTAGTATGAAATTAGACTATTCTTAAAACACTCGAAATATATTTTGTTTAAACTAAAAATAACGTACGCTATTTTTTTGGAAACGTTACAAGAAATATTAAAATAAATTCTTTTTTATTTCATCCATAAATTGTAATTTAAAATGGCGTCTTTATAATTATATATTTGTCTCTTACTCGACGGTCATGGAACACTTCGTTAAAAACAAATATATGTAGCGGCTTGCATTGAATAATCTCTCGTCAACCCATTATTGTCCCACTGCTGGGCAAGGGTCTTCTCTCAGAATGAGAGAGTTATAAACCATAGTCCACCGCGCTGGCCAAGTGCGAATTGGTGGACTTCACACACCTCCGAGTACTTTTATTTTTAAAGTACTCTCGGGTGTGTACGTTTCTTCACGATGTTTTCCTTCACCGAAAAGCAGTGATAATTAATTTCTAATACGCTCATAATCAGAAAAATCAGTCGCGCGTGCCTGGTTTTGAACCTCGGACCTCTCGAACAATAACATGATACAAAACAGGGCAGCTATGTAAACTTTAACAAAAGCATTTTTGGATTTTGTCTTTTTAATGAATTGAGTTAAAAAAGTGTGCGTGTACTTATGTACACGTGTTAGAAGATATCCTTCTTAGGCGTACTAAGATAAAAATGTTATTAAAAACATTATCTTTCGCGTTTGTAAAAAAACGACACTAACAATTGAACTAAAATGTTAATAGTTAACTTTAGGGTGACGGTTTTTGGCGACGGTCCGCGCGCGCATCGTTAAAATTTACTCTCATCATTTTTCTTTAACAGACCAAAAGACGTATAACTCCAATAAAAATATTAAAAGGCCATTAATTACGATGTAGTTAGAGCCATTTTTTTTCGTTAAAACTGTATCTCTTACTTACAATTGATGTTTTTTAAATTGTGCGATTATTCACGCAAAGCAGCGATATGTGCAAAATGTTGCTATTTTTACAAATTTTTATTCGAAATACGCTTCCTGTGCCAAGTGAATGTTTCAAGGCCGAATAATAAAAACAGAAGGAAAAGAAAGAAAGAGTGAGAGGCAATTATATATGCTGACATATTAAAAATAAATATTCATCGAACCAAAGTATACATAGAATGGACTATTTCATTTACTGCCTTTTTCATACTTTTAACTCTTTTTTTGTGAGATAAGTGATCATTGATTGAAACAACGGCATTTATATATTTATTTATTTACAAAAAATCGAAGCTGCATTTAAAAAATATTACGTGTTGGTGTTATAATAATTTTTGTATCCGCTTTTTCATTTTTATGATTTATACGAAAAAAACATCGTCTGATGACATGCATATTACTTAGTGAATTATAAGTTTATTATATTTTTAATATGTTCAGTTTTCAGACGTTGGTTTGAATGTACCTTTTATTAACCGACTTCCAAAAAGGACGAGGTATTTGTTTAGTCTATTATCAAATCGAGGTTTCTTTAACAGATAAATTATGTAAATATATTGTCTGTGGTTAAATGTATTAATAGTCGTAATTTTCGTCTACGAATCCGGGGATTAAATTTTATTTGATACTTTTTTGATATTTCCATGTTATAAAAAAATTGTTAAAAGTTAATTTGTATATTTCATGCAACAAAAGATCCGTGGCCGAAAAACTGATATTTTTCTATCATATCTTTTTATTTTCACTAGAATTGTCAATACGTTAAAAATATGTCAATGTACTACACCAAAATAATTAGCCGCATGACAGTTGAAACGTCATTAGAACTAGGGATTTATCATCCCGATACTAAGTATATTCTATGACCAAATACCGAGAGTATGTAGGTATACCATTATTAAACATACGCCATAGTGGCGTAATATGGTGGACGTGCGGGGCCAGAAGCGAGGTGCGGGGAACGTAACCGCTTTTGTTTCATGCGCCTAATTTATTGTTGTGGTCACGTAATAAATTGTATAGAAGAATATTATTTTTTCTGACACGCTTATGATACGTTCAATCGGTCTATCGTCTGTACTGTAATTTGAATCTAAAGTGGCGATAGTGGCGACATCTCTGTGAAACTCGTAGCTACTCTGTCACATAAACGACATTTATGTATTTATCCACAGATAAAATATTAGATTTTCTTTATTAAAACTGTTATGTACTCATTTTTTGGTTATAATATATACTTTGTGTGTGTTACATCGTAAATTATGTAGATTTAATTATTAAAATACGTAAACAGATGATTTAAAACGTAAAAAACAGGCAGCATTTTCGAGTGATGCTATCGACTAAAAAACATGTGAAGAATAATTATGTAAGAATTTTAAAAATTCTCGATGGGTAGATAGATGTACGTAGATTATTTGGAAAATTAAATGAGATACATTTGTAAATTTTAAGTTAATTTTCTGTAATGAGAATTGAGAGAAAATTGAGTTTTTTTATAACGGGTTTTTTTATAGATGGAAATAATTTTTATTTAAACATGTGGCATAATGACAATTGTCATGTTATGAATTATTTTAAATTTCGATTTACGAATACTTCTAACGCCATCTAGTATCGAGTAGCGAAAACTACACATTGAAGAATAACTAAAAATTTACAAATGATCAGATAGAATCGTAGTGACCGAGATATGTTTTGAATGTGGTTCTCACGAGCGTAACGAAAATTTTGAGTCACAAGTGTGTCATATTTTGAGGCTACGGTAATTTGGTTTTATATTTTTTTAGGAAAAAATGTTCTAGAACTACGTATTAATTGCGTAAAGTTAGCGATTGTGTTATAGATTTATTGTCTGTTTTAACACAGATAAAGAAATATGTTCATAAAGTGAAGTATAAACGGCTATAATTTTGTCTTGTCTGTTTGTGTGTTGTATTAGTGAAGTCTGTCGGTGATATTTACTTTGGGTAACGCGAAATCAATTCTTGCTATTTCCAGTCAATATTATACTTAGTTAATTTGAGTGGGAACGTTTTTGGGATTGGGCTTTATTCTGTATTCGGCCTAATTTTTGTTAAAAGTTCATAGTTAGAAAACTCACCAATAGATGGCGTTACATGTTTCAGATTAAAGATTTTACAACGAATTATATTATTAACTTGGATATTTGTTTTTAAATATAAGATTAATAGTCATAAAAAGCACAAATAAGCAAATGAGACTACATTACTCTAAAACTTTGACAAATAAATATTTTTTTAAAGTTGAATAATTTCTTCTCCCAAAAATGTTTTCGCTTTGCCATCTTAGATTTATGTGTACGCTTATTTTGTATAAAAGATATAGCAATATTTATTTATTTATGGACACTCGTTTTCTGTATTTTGTGTGAGTTTGACTATTCATGTGATTTAGAAGTTTATATAACGAATAATGAATTTGTACGAAGTGTAACGTAGTCGGTGCCGTGCGCTAAGATAAAGTTGTGAAGAAATATATTGAAATATATATAATTTCTCTTATTTTGGACTTTTATTTCCTATCCGTACCCTTTTTTGACAAGGATCAACGCTGAACATGATTCCTTACAACACACTGTTATAAAACAATGAACCTGTTTTGTAATTGTAATGTAAAGGCCGTCCTCGGCACTGCGAAGAGGACTCCGGGATCCCCAAAGGAACGCGACTGGAGTCCTCTGAGTGGACGATTCGAGTTCCCACTCTAGCCGCCCGCAACCCCGGAAGCCCTTTCAGTCGCCTCTTACGACAGGCAGGGGATACCGTAGCCCTATTTTGATCCCGGAGATACAGGGCCAACATACAATGTGCCATCTTATTGTTTTCGTATTGCCATTTAAGTAGTTAGCGCGTGTTAACAATAAGACTAAACCATTGTGAAAAAAATTGTGCAATAATGTGTTACCGAAATAAGAATATTATTAATTAACCATTCATTCGACTATGTTTCTTCAATTATTTGGTACCTACATAAAAATATACAAACATTTTTTTGCTAAATGTAATGGCGGTTAAAAACGAGCATTAAATATTAGATAAGACTGGGGACGCATAAGACAAAAGAACTTAAATGTAATTGATAACCAAACAGATGAAGGTAGTTTCGATTATCCTTGTAACGCGTCATCTTACATGTAACGCGTGAAAGAGACATACGTATTTGCATTACTGCTACTTAAAATCGATATCTTGTATCTTTTTTGCTCGTAATAGTTTATTGTATTGGTGTCTCAGTCGCACTTAGTTGTTGATCTTTAGAGCGAGAGAGATGCATTCAATGATTCATTGAAAGAGTTACCGAAAGTTAACCTCCTTCATGGTTATGTTAGCCTGGTACATTTACGATGCATATTTTAGATTTATTGTATGTAATTAAAACATTTAATCTTATAATTTTTTATACATTACTTTCTGTTGGGATATGATTTCCTGGTACTTTAATAAGATTATGAACAGGGATTTAAAAATGATTTGATGATGGTTCCCTTGGCAGATTGTTTTCAAAATTTTGACGGAGCGTTCATTGCTATGTATATTTGATGGGTACAATAAAGAACATTATTATTATTATGTATATTCCATCTAAATTATAAATGAGGATTTCTGTTCTGTTTGTTTTCTCGTCTTTGTGTTCAGAAGTCTGGAGAATATAATCTAAAGTATTATTATTATTTTCTTAAAAATAATTTCATCGTTATGGATTACCGAAAGTTCACCTACAAAGTTAAAAGAGGACTCACTGGAGATTAATTTCACCCCTATGTTTGTGCTGCACTCAATCTGCATAACTCGCTAGTGACACGGAACGGAGCAAAATATTTACCTACTAGGTTCAAACTTTTATCTAAATATTTTATCACTATGTCTAAATATGTTTAGTGCTCAAATCGCAGCTGCGCTAATTAATTACGTCTTACGTTTGGTATACGAAAGGGATCGTATAATGAAGAGACGCAATTGTGAAGTCATTTACTTTATTTATTTATTTAAAAAAGGTAGCCAACAAAACAATACATAACACGTACAACTAAGAACTAGATTAGGCTTAAATTAAATGCTGTCTTAATTACTTGAATGGAATGAAGGAGGGCTTCACGCTATAAAAACATATTCTTGTCGATAGAATAACATGCAGATGAGTAAAATAACATTTAAATGATAAGTAATTTACAATAGATTATAAATTATAGTGACTGTTTAATAGAACCGCCATATATGGAGATTCTATTCGTTTCAGCTTCTTGAATACTTATAGATAGGTAGTAGTGATGTAAAGAATATTCGCATTCACGAATGTGCAAATAATTCATTACATCACTAGTAGATAGGTAGAAGTACTTTAAGTAAAATTAATTAAAAATCTATTATTGATGTTTGCTACTAGTCAAGAGATGGCGCTAGTTGGTTTAAACTGAATGTAATTATATAAAATAACTAACACTACTCAATAACAGATGTCGCTGTAATCCATATAATGTGTAATCCAATTAATCTAGGACTAAGTGTTTAAGTATTGGAATAACTTTATTCCGAACTCCTCAAGCTGAATAATTGTTAAATAATTCCCGGATTACCGATGAAACGAACAATTTATAAATAAGTTTACATATAAAACAAAATTCGGAAAATATTATAGGAAAGCCCACTTGTATCTTGAAAGAAACGAATATAAGTTATAGATATGTAAAAATCAATTAGAGTAGGTAATAGCTACTACTTGTAATAAGAAAATAAGTATAATCGTTTATTGTTTATAATTACTGCAGCTAACTTACATTAAAATGTAAAAAAAACATGATCGAAAAAAATTTGAACATAACAAAAAAGACAAACTCGCTGAATTTCTTGCCGGATCTTCTCAGTTGAGGTCATTTAAAAAAAAATGTGTAACTGAAAATTTGTAGGTGCGCCCGTAGGCCTGTACAAAGACATTTCAATTCAATATTTTAAAACTTAAGATACTGGTAGATCATATAATTTTAAAGTCATGATTTTTTAAAATAATATTTAGGTTAGGCAGATTAAGTGGCATTTTTACCCGATTGTGTAGAGAGGGTAATGTTTTTAAATTACGTTAAGTTCCCTTACCTGCATCGATATCTGGATTATCAAGATTTCTTTTTTAAGTTATACTTCTTTAGGCGCGTTATGATAAAATGATGAGAGTGTAATTTTAAGATTCGTCAGACAAAAGTTAGCGTATGAAGGTGCAGCGGTTGAGTTACAGTATGAAGTGCAGTCTCGAAACAAAAGCTACCAATAAAATAGAAATAGAAACTAGTTTTTAAAAGTGGTGAACAGGGATTCGTAAGTTTTTTCGATTGTGAACAGGGGTACGTAACAGTTTTTTCAGAAGTCGTGAAGTGAGGTTCATAACATTTTTCTATTATTAGTGTCGTATTCCACTAACGTATAATAAGACGGAAAATATTTTTTTCAATAATTTTTTATGTTGTTACGGCAAAGAACTATAACTTCTAACGTATGTACATAAGTACACACACTTTCTTTTATATACTAGGTTATTCCCGCAGCTTTGCCGGCTTGGGTCACGTCCACCATGGAAATGAGATTCCTATGTGTTAGTTAAGGTGGTAGCTTCCACCGTATAAATGATACGTGGTCCCGGGCTACATAGCTCCTTAACGGGTTTAAGCAACAGTTTAAAATGATAACCTCTAATCAATAAATATTTATTTTAATTTAATGCAAGTGTGTTTCTTTTTTTGTGATACGTTTGCCCTATATTTGGGCTCTCCAACTAATGTTGATACAACCTTGTAAGGCATTTTACGCTTGTGAATCAATTAAAGCGAAATCCAAAGATTTTTGCGTGAAAGATTAACAAAAATAATATATTCCTAACGTGAAGCATTTCTTATTTCAATGATAGGGGTAGTCCTCGGGAGTAGGAACGCAGCTGTGATGGACTTCAGAATGAATCCATGTTCTATATGAACTTGCTTACACATGTCCATGGGTGGCAGTGACCACTTACCATCAGGTGGACTACATGTTCGTTTGCTACTTCAAAAATAAATAAGAAATACGTAGGTATCTACTTACATTTTAGAAATTTTCGCATGTATTGGTAATTATTAATATAAACGTTACGTCACGAAGTATTTCGAATTCGTATGTTTTTCTGATATCACTAGTTATTTTTTCGAATAATTACTTCAGGTACTCTTTTACTCACATTTCGATAATTACCCTAACAATCAGTGTTGCCACTGCTTCTCAGATTGCCCTTTTAAATGGAGCGTAAACCAAAAATAATGACCGGATAATTGTCTTCGCTGTAAAAACCCTTGTTATGGTAACTCGACACCATCAGCCCTTCGAATTGATTTGGGGTGAGTGAATAAACAAAATAAATATTCCGAATTGTGTGTTTGGTTGTTAAATTTGAGTAATTATTGTCAGATATTGTTATAAATAACTTCTTTGCACGAATAACCAATAAGTACCTACAATTGAAAATTTAGGTATAAATTTTTGGTTAATGTTTGATTTTTGGTTTTATTTAAAAAGGCCCAAATTTGAAAACCTTTATCTAGGTACGTTTGTTGATTTTTTTTTAATATTTTGATGACTTTAAATTCATTTATTAAAGGAATAAAACGCAGTAAATTTTTGCTTGGCTTTACTGAAAAAAATGCGTTTTGTGTAGTCTTATTATTCAATCCAAGCAACGATATAATTAGATTTTACTTTGTCACTAGTTGAATCCCGCAGCTTCGCCCGCGTTAACGAAAATAGATTGTCCCGTAGGAATTAGATATTTTCCCACAGTAAAAAGTTAATCCAGAGTGTCCGCTAACTCTCTACCAAATTTTATGAAAATCGCTCCAGCCGTTTAGACGTGAAGAAGTAACAAACATACACACTCACAAACTTTCGTCTTTATAATATTAGTATGATGATAGTATGAAGTATGATTAGTATAATATATTAGTATTAGTATTATTAGTATTAGTATTAGTATAGTATGTTAAGTAATATGTATAAGTATGAAATATGATGTCCACCAATTCGCACTTGGCCAGCGCGGTGGACTATGGCCTAAACTCTCTCATTCTGAGAGAAGACCCGTGCCCAGCAGTGGGACAATGATTGGGTTGACGACATGAAATATGATGAATGAAAAGCAAAAATTAAAACGATTAAAACAAGATTATACTCTTTGCACGTCTTTTTTAATATTTTATTGACATAACTAGTGATTTTGGAGGTTACCCGATGGAAAGTGGTCTGCTGCATAAATATCTGTGAACAAATCCATAATAAACTTAAGCTCTACTTGAAACTGGTCACATTTCTGAGACCACTTTCAAGGTGGTAGAACCAGTGTAGTTCGACTGGGGAAGTACCACCCCACACCTATTTCTAGCGTGAAGCATATCTTACGTTTCGATGGAAGGGTGTGGTTGCCGGAACACTTTCACGTGAGGCGACCATCGTAGTCTTGGGAGTATCAACGCATTTGTGATTCACTTCAGATGGAACCCATGTTCTATATGAAGTTGATAACAAATGGCGCAGGGCGGCAGTGATCACCATCAGGTGGATTGCATGCTCGTTTGCTACTTCAGTCAGATAAAAAAAAATCTGATATCTGTTAAATTCAAATTCATTTATTTCCGGATAATAATGATCCATTTGGTTAGTAAAATACCCTCAATTGGTTTTAAATGCAGCTTAGTCCATTAAACCTCTTTTCCGTTTAACGGATGTTTTTAAAAAACTCGCCCTTGGGTTACTACTTAAAGATTGAGTAGTAACCCAATGGCGAATGAACCGATCCCCTCGGGGAATGAACCGATTTTTCGACCAATATCTCTTAGCACTTACCAGCAATATGTAGAGGAAGAAAGTGACCACAAATATTCCTATAAAAATAATGTTACTTACATAACGGCTATTATTTAAAATCGATAGACTTTAACGCCCATTAAAATGTAATCAGTACGTAGTTACGTGAAATAACATTTTGTACTTGCAAAATGTTAATCCTTTTACAATAAAACAACGTATTTTTCTTACAAGCTGCAGTTAAAAAAAACCCTTAAATCTTTGTTTGAAAGTCTTTTATCCAATATACAATTTTGTGATATACGATATTTGTAGTTTGCACGTTGGTAACAAGTCCCTACGGACAGTTATCCGATGCGCGCCATCTACCAGCGAGTAGGATAATCACTTGGTAATTGACGTGAAGCGCTGACGACAAAACGCGGGAAATCGCTCTCTGACGCCATTTGCAATCAGCGTAATAACTTTCAACATGTCAAATAATTGGCAATTTGCTACCGGGCCGGTTAATCTTTTGTTGTGATACAGATTATAGTTTATTTTGTTTTGTACGTGTAATGTGCGTTGGGGTTATATAGAAGATGCGATAAAGCTGTAAAATTGAAATTGTAGGCTAATGTAACCATTTATTATTTAATTGACAATGTTATAAACGTACTTCATTTTCACGGTGTGGTGAATGAAGTCATCCTCAATAAGAAAATAGCCGAATTAAGTCTTAAATTTCAATTTTACGGTTTTACCCAGTCTCCTATATTACTCCAACTCAGATCAGTTGACGATTCTTTACATGTCAGATAAGATTACCTGACATATAAAGAATCGTCATATGGATTTTTGCTTTAAAATTATAGAATAAACTATTCGTATTTTATAATTATATAACAACAATGAGCCTCCCAATCGAGGGTTTAAAAACCCAGGCAAGCACCATTGATTTTTGTAAGACACATGCGTATGGAAATTCATTATCACTACCTACTTCACGGTGAAGAAAAACATCGTTAGGAAACGTACACACTTGAGAGTTCTTTAAAAAGTTTATAAAGATGTGTAAGGTTTACTAATTTGTATTTTACCCAGCGTGGTGGACTATGACCTAAAATTCATTCTGAAAGAAGACCCGTGCCCAGCAGTGGGACGATAATGGGTTGAACGAACAATTTTATAAGGATTTATCGGTAATGACGTGTCGCGGCGGCCATTTTTATTTAAATGTCACGTGATCCCCCGACGCGGCTTAACCTTTGTACGTTCATTTTATGGCTTTATTATGTGACTTTCGGGTTGATGGCCTGTAACGGGTTAATTTCGAATATTATGTTAGGCCTAGGGTAGAGCAAATTAAAAGTTTTAGTTAAACAACTGCTTAATTGCACTTTAAAATATGGATGCCGTGAAACGAACTTTCTTGCACCAGACGAAAAGATGAAGAAGCAAACAAGCTTGCAATCCACCTGATGGTAAGTGGTCACTGTCGTCTATAAACATCTGTAACTTAATACAGAACAAAGGTTCCACCTGAAGTCAATCACAGATGTGTTGCTACTAAAAAAACAAAAAATGGACGTCGCCAGAAATTTAAAATCCTCCGGCACTCACCAAGAATTTTATTAATGCGAACTTTGTTATGATTTGAGGATGTATGTGCGTTACTCTTGCACGCAGATCTATAGATAAATTTGACACACAGATTCATAATGACTTAGATTAATACGTGAAATTAGTGTTGCCCAAATGCAAGAACAAGACGAGACTTAGCCAGTCTTGGTCTTGGTCTTGCGCCAATACACCTGGTCTTGGTCTTGGTCTTGGTCTTGCGCTCCCAGTCTTGGTCTTGGTCTTGGTCTTGCAGCAAGAGTCTTGCAAGTCTTGCAATTACCTATTAGTCTATTACTATTTATTAAAGTTTGACTAAATGTACAATAATAGTACCTAAGTAATTAGTTTAAAACCATATAAATAATCAATATTATAATATATACTTACTAGAATGAATTAATATGACATCTACTACCTATCCTTACCATTTTATCCCAATCATAATACTACTTGCGTGATCAGTATAATGTATTCATTTTCATTCTAAGCACTCTGAAACTTATTAATTCTTTGGAACACCTGTAGGTACTCTTAAAATTCGAAATTATTTTGCATGAGTATACCTACGCCCTATGGCGGCAATCAAATAGTGTCAAATGTTATGATTTCGGCGTGGCGGCAACGATTGTTTTAGATTTCAAAAGAAGCCGCCGGCGCATGTATCATAACCATGTACTTCCGAAAAGCGGTAAATTTCTTTGAGAAGTAAGTACAAAACCTTTGATGCCGCATTATTAAAGTGCCGATGGTTAAAACATAACTATGCATGCACTCAGTTTGGTCCAGTTTTTCATATTCTTTGATACAGTTTTTTGCGTCTCATAGAATTCCTAAGCGTACCTACCTATACACCGAACTGTTACACCTAACTACTCAGTGAAATAGCGCTAAGTCCTAGCTGCAAGACGCAAGAGTCTTGCAGGCTATGTCTTGTTCTTGCTCAAGTCTTGCACGGTCAGTCTTGGTCTTGGTCTTGCTAAAAATACGCGGTCTTGTTCTTGGTCTTGGTCTTGCAAAAACGCAAGAACAAGACCAAGACTGCAAGACCAAGACTGAATTTGGGCAACACTACGTGAAATGCTCATAACCACGTGATGATGTGCCGAGCACAATTAATATATGTATGTCGCACTTAATATTAAATTTAGTTAGATAGACGACCCGCGTGGCGGAGCGTTTACCATACCGGTCCGACGCGCAATGGGTCTCGGGTTCGATTCCCGGCCAGACAGGTATCGGAATGATGAGTTTAGATTCATGTTCTGGGTCTAGGTGTTGGTGTATTCGTCTTGTGTGTGTCCATGGTACCCACGACACAGGAGAAAATCCTACTGTGGGGCTATGAGTGTAGAAAGCGTGTTTTTTTTTTAGTCAGTTAGTTGCTTGCAACCAATGTACATGTACACGAAATAAATCAGTTCGCACTATTGGCTGTATCAATTACGACGCCTCATCTATACACAACTACACAATGACTGATCACAGCGAGCACAATGACTGATCAAAGCGTGCGAAGTTGCGACAACAAGCTAGGAAACTATGCATTAAAATGCATAAATCCGTATTATTACCAGAAAATGGTAAGGTGAGTTCGGACTAGGATTATAACCGTTAAATTGACATTGTAGGCTAATGTAGCCATCTTTTATCCAATTGACAACGTCAAACACGTATGGCATGGTAGATGAAGACACATAAAAAAAGAATATGACTGACTTAAGTGTAAATTTTGAATCGTACGGTTTTACCCCATGTCCGATATTACCCCAACTCACCTTATTTTTTAAAGTAGTTTTTCCCAAAATCTGTCGTCAAGATTTCTTATCACAGCGAATCTCTTCCAATCAACCAGCACCACGGAGCTACATCTTGAAGTGCAGGCAGCTTGTTAGAGCGATGGAGTGCGCGCCATCTAGTGGCAGATGTAATGTGATAGTTTATAAACGCACTTGAGCGTAGGGTTGCAAATATTTAGATCTTGGATTTTATTTTTTGTTTTGTGGTGACACTAGCACACAGTCTATCTAGAATAGTCTGTTTAGTCTAGTGGTTCTGTTGTAATATACAAACTTATAATTATGTGACGCTAGAAATATAAAGGTTTGTCATTTTGTATTTGACAATGATACTTAAAAATATGGTGCAATATTTGTCTAGCTATAATTTAATGAAATAAATAGTGTTATGTGTAAATTTCCCGAGTTTTTCTTTATTTCCAACAGGTTCTTTAACGGTGGTCTTCGGACCACTGGTGGTCCCTGGAAGCATCCGGAGTGGTCCGCGAAGTGAACAATTTAAGTCAAGGTTTTTAAAAGTATACAGATTCCACAGTGTGTAGACCAAAAAAAGGTCATCACAGTATACCAGATATACCAGTATACAAGATTCCAGTGTGATGACATAAAGAAGATAACCCTTACGTGCCCAGGGCCACTTATAGGGAAAAGACGGCTCTCATGGACCACGGGTATACAGATATATTGTCAAATGGTCCTTCGTCACAAAAGATTAAGAACCACTGGTTTAGTCTATCCAACGAGTATATGAGTGGTGGTTTTTGAAGATGGTAGAAATGTTTTTGATTCGACTTTGAAAGGACCACTGCTCACCTATTTATTTTATTTATTTATTTATTTATTTAGACATACAGACAGCATAGTATACAAAACATTTTCAATAAAATATTGTGTTATAATAGAATTATACCCTATATACATGCCAATTATAAGTATGTACAGCATTCTCATAATAATGTGAAGACATGTTATTGCTTAGGTACTGTAAAAGTTACACATATAATGATAAGTAATAAATATATATATACTAAAATTTAAGGATAATAAATTTTCAAAAAAAAAAGACAAGATATATTTTATGAAGCAAATAAATAATTCAATAGTTTTTTTTTTAACGTAAAACGAATTTTTTTTAAACGTAAACGTTCTGCCTAATCGCAGTATTATGCCGCTTGTCTTGATCTGGTCAACACCAGATCAGGACAAGAAAAACATACTTACCCGAGGCGACTCAACTTAGTCTTCAGGGATAGCTAGCTGTTGCCAATTTCAGGTAAGACTTATTTTAATTGGAGATGATTACAGATTGCTGTCGGCGGCAGTGGCGACTTTTTTTTTGTTTTCGAGGGGGAAACCTTCAAAAGGTACCCGACGCCATGGGAGCGACGCAGGGTTATGTGGGATTTTTACCGCACTAAAACCCCCCCGGTGGCCAACAGGCAAGGGATACCGTAGCCCTATTCCAACCCCGAGGCTACAGGGACGGGCAGTGGCGACTTACCATCAGATTTATGTCAGAATGTGATACGTAAAATATAAGATGCTTACCAGAGTCTGAACCCTGGATAAACCAAAAGTCAACCCCCAAGCTACTAAAAATAGCAACCCTATAAAACTTGTCATAAGACGAGCCTGTCAGCGCACCCCAGCCCTTAGGTGAAGAGGCGTTTCACCAAAACTGTGCTACCCTTAACACTCTTCCTTACCTTCCAGCCCTCGTTACAGAGCTCAGAATCCCTTAAATTAAGGGTAGGTTCGACCAATTTAAGGGCAAAGTTCTTTACGTTAAAAATAATTGTTCTCTGTTTAAAATGAAGTCTTGGTTTTGATGGAGATGAGGCTTAAGTAGACTTGTAAAAAGCAGTATGGTTTGAGGTACCACCGTCACATTTATTTTTGCCGGCTAAAGAATACGAGACGACATCAGTCCTGACGATGTAGAACGCATCACTGATTGAGTTCGGTAAAACTCCTGTTCTATGAAATTACAGATGTCTTTTTTATCTGACTGAAGTAGTAAACGAGCATGCAGTCCACCTGATGGTAAATGGTCACTGTCGTCCTGCGACATCTGTAATCAACTTCATACAGAACATGGGTTTCATCTGAAGTGAATCACAGATGCGTTGCTATTCACGAGGACTATGATGGTCGCCTCTTGTCCGTCAACCACACCCTTCTATCGGAACGCAAGAACTGTTTCACGCTAGAAATAGGTGTGGCGGTGGTACTTTGCGGGTCGAACTACACTGGTTCTGCCATGTATGTATGCATATCAGGTGGACTGCATGATTTGATTGATTGCTCGTTTGTTACGGCGATTTAATAAAATAATAAAGGGGTGCAGTAGGGTATGTTGCCGTAGCCCACTGTTAAGCAAAGCCTGGGAATTTACATAGTTAACACTTCAGGTTCAAACCCCAAGTACCTCCGATTTTTCTATCGTACCATCACATGATAAAACGATCATTGATGTAGGTCATTTGAGAAAAAAAAAGTATTTACATACATTTTTTGAGATTATATACAGATATGATTTATTATGAATCGGCAATAAGTTGTAGATGACATTTCTTCCCAAGTCTGGGTAGGTACTACTGCTTGAATGCCTTTGTAATCAATTCATTTCTATTTTCGGGCGTCATGTCGTACCAATAATATATTGTAACTGTGTAATAAACCTACTCTCGTATATTTAATAAACTCCAATCAAGCACACCCATCCATAATAACAGTGTCGCTATAAACGAAACGCTAAAAACCGAATTACGCACTAATAAAATCACAATTCCATCAATCTATTCACCTATCCCTAAAACCGGTTCAATCCAGTTATAAGTGGATCAAAGCGGCGCATTCCAGACTGTAATAACTGCAAATTATGGTTTTACCACCTCCAAAATGCTTCAACGTAAAAAGTATTGATAATAAATGCCATGAAACAGGGTTCAAAATCGATTGCAGGCTCCAAAATCGCCCGTAAGGGAGCATTTGGCACCGAATATCAACAATTATGCTTTTGCAAAGTTATATTGTGCAGCTTAAAATATATACATGGCTCTTATTGTAATAATTTAAGGTTTAAAATAGGTCGAGCAGTTGTATTTCGCTATATTATGAGTATGGCATGAAATGTCAACAATAGGTCGCCATATTGGATTGTCGCGGGTTAGAAGGGGACACGGGGGCGATAGAATACAACTCTTTTAATTTCGCGAACAGACGCTTCGATTTTTGAGTGATTTGATTAAAGAGGTTGGTGGTATGCCTTAGTGCTTCATAGATGTTTAAAATAAAAGTAATATGAAAAAACAAAAAAGAACTCATTAGTACTACTCTATGTTCATGTTTTGCAAAATTTGCACTTTAAGGGTGATAGAAGTTTAAGTGGTTCGATTAATTACTGATTAAAAAGAGCAGTGTTATGAGTTGCTCTGCTTTGGTGTAAGGGACCACAAAAGTAATGGCCACTTACCGTCATCTTTTAGTTACCGTCACATTTGAGTTTTGTTGTTCCACGTAAAATTCACGTGTACATTTTACAGTACTACATTGAAATAGCCTAGTACTTTTCGAAATAGAAGCGGTGGTGTGTCAGCTTCCATAACATAATTTCTTATAGTACATTACTGAAGTTTGTTATTTTTAGATTATATTGGCCACTTTCAATAATCGAGAAAAGAAAATCATTTTTTTTTAAATTTAATTTATTTAATTCATAAGAACTTATATCTAACACTACAGAGATCCCAATGCGCTAGATAAGTTGAATAATAATAAAAATAACAATAAATTCATTTTAACCATTGCAATACAAATAACATTCATTTATCCAATAATATTAAATTAATTAAAATAATAATACAAATTCAATGTCTAATTAATAAAAAAATCAAAAATTTTAAATATACATTTAAGATAATCATACAATAAACAATCACAAATTAAAAACATACATTTAAAAATCAATTTGGATATGTCATATATATCATTCCACATTATGTGGAATAAATTTATTTCCTTATTAGTCTTATTACTTGTCTATTGTTTTAATAAAGCTTTAAGATTATATTAATGTGTGCATGTATGACAAAATGCGTGTTTTTTCATTTTATATATCAAATAGTAAATATATAGTAGTAATTTAAAAACGGTAGTAAAATAGCTCATGTTTTTTCTTATTGCTTCTCTTTCGCATACATCCCTTGCCTTTTATTCCTAGTGGGTGGGCGTCATTGATCCCGTCTTTTTTCGGTGGCCTTTGAAGGTGTGTTTAGTCTTTTAGAGCTATGTAATTGCATTGTCTCCTATCATATGGCTGTACGCTATTACGCCGTCTGTGATGCTTCGACCCTTTTATCTCTATTAACCTTTTTTTATCTTTTACAGTTTTACGGTAAAATATATTTGTATTAAAAAGCAGGTGGTTCGTAATTTCTCGCTTACTCCGTCCTATTTTATAAAATATGTGCGTATTAGAAATTATCACTTGTTTATGCTTTAACGGTAAAGGAAAACATCGCGAGAAAACCTTCATAAGGAAAGTTTGGAAAAGTAGATGAAATATACTAATCCCTATCCCAGCACAATGAACTTACACCGCTTAATCTCAGAAGATACCCATGGGATTCTGTCTCACGAGTATCACCACCCAGTATCGAGAAATAATCATGAATAACAGTATTTAATGTTTAGTATTAGAAAGTTTTGTCTATGTTTATTTGTCTTTTCTTAAAAGGTGTAGTAAGGGAGTCATACTCATTCGCGACGTTTCAACGTTAGTCCTTAGGGTAGCAAATAATCTTTGGTGAATCTCAGGTAATTAATGAGTGATTAATTACAGATATCCATAGGAAACTAACAAGGTGATAGAAGGAATTACTTCGACCGGGGAAGTACTACCGCCACACCTATTTCTGCCGTGAAGCAGTTCTTGCGTTTTGATGGAAGGGTGTGGATGCCGGCACACTTTCACACGACGCGACCATAATAGTCCTCGGGTGTAGCAATGCATCTGTGATTGAGTTCAGATAGAACACATGTTCTGTATGAAGTTGATTACAGATGTTGCAGGGTGTCAGTGACCACTTACCATCACGTGGACTGCATGCTCGTTTGCTACTTCAGTCAGATAAAAAAAACAACACTGGTGACGCAAGACCAGATCAAGAAGAACTGGCTATGCGAAAATGGTTATTGTTAGCATGATTCAGCCTTCACTTAACTAGATTATGGCAGCGGCGTCACTCGCCCTTGCGAATATTAATGTGTGTTATGGTTTATACAAACCACGTGCATTTGAAACACAAAATATATGTATGATATGCATGAAGGGACGGTCAATATACAGGTCAGTAGAGTTCTAGTCATATTTCAACTGACGTCAGCATTGTGTGTACAATGATGGTGATAGGCGAGTGTATATCTTCTGTGCTATTTGCAATGTTCAACATTTGCAGCTTTCTTTTTGTTAATTTATGTTGTATCAGTGCCGGATTAAGCCAGCGCGGGGCCTGTAGCAAATTCTGACAGGAGGCCCATAGTTTGCCTTGAGTAAGGGTATTAAATAAAACAAAACTGTTACTAGTAAACTTTTCTGGATTTAATCTGAGAAAATTTTGTGATGATACTTTCTATATCTTCTTTCATTTTAAGATTTTTACGATAGCAAGATAGTAAAATATAAATAGCAGGTAAGTGTTGGACCGCCGGGCCCCTCTAGTCTTGGGGCCTGTAGCATTTGCTACTCTTGCTATGTGGCTAATCCGGCACTGTATTGTATGCACATTGTAATTTTATTAGTCCGCTCATTTTTTTTCTTTTTTATTTCTCTTGTATATAAGGTTTTGGCGACCATTAAAATACTATAATTACAAGGGTATATTTTCATGTAATGCAATAATGTAATCTTCGATACAACAAAGGCTCGCGTATAATCTACTTGAAATAGGTTGAATCTTACTTACGTTAATCTGGGCATATACCAAATTCCATTTTTTAAAGTCAGGAAAATGCCTTTAAGCATCTCATGGAACACGGGGGAGTCCGATAGTTATGTAGGACTCCTGAAAAACCAGACTACCCACTAAAAACTGGCATTTGCCCTCTTCGCCTTAATATGTGGGTTGCTGTTGAATCAAATTGGGGTCATTCTACTCCAACACCCCCAGTGACATAAGTATATACGTATAGTATCATATAGTATAAGGATATACTAAGTCCCTGCCTGCCTGTCCCTAAGTCGTAAATTCGTACTTGTATTTCTGTTTTAGTAATGAGAACATAGCAACTGACGAACATTTTTAACACTGAACCTAAGTTCGAATCAATTACTACAAAAAGATTTACTAAAAACTACTACAATAACCACGACAAAAATCCTGTACAAAACAAAAAATATATTAGTTGTGTGAAAATAAAGCTTGTCAAAAAATTCTCACCACTACACAAAAGGGCAGACAAACACGATTATTCGCGTACATCCCCTTAACTACCCCAAATTACACTTCAATCAAGTATCAACAATTTAATACGCCAAATCAACTGATTCTTTTCGCCCCTTTCTCCCCGAATTGAATAAATGTCTATATTGTCATTGTAATTCGTACAGATAATACATTTATAGTGTTTATTTGCTTGTCAAAATAAATAAATGCAACTTTTTAAATCATTTTGATTCCTGGCTTTTAATTAAAAGAGTATTTTTTTTTATTAGGAAGTTTGAGTAGTGTGTGTCGTCAATGTTAACATACGGAGCCGAGACGTTTTTTTTTATCTGACTGAAAAAGCAAACGAGCATGAAGTCCACCTGATGGTAAGTGGTCACTGCCGCCCTGCGACATCTGTAATCAACTTCATGTAGAACATGGGTTCAATCCGAACATCATCATCATCAATACAATCATAGATTGCGTTGCTACTCCGGAGGACTATGATAGTCGCCTCATGTAAAAGTGTTCCCGCAACCACATCTTTCCATCGAAACGCAAGAATTACTTCACGCTAAAAATCGGTGTGGCGGTGGTACTTCCCCGGTCGAACTATTGTCCTACCACCTTTAAAATGTATATATTAGTGATGTCACGAATATTCGCATGCGCATTCCTGGACAAACTACACTGGTTCTACCAGTTGTCTTTTAGTAAGTTGAAGTGGTAATGGGCAGGCCACCGTTCCTAGGACAGATAATCGATGTACTAGAAGAGTCCTCAAATGGATACCACGTCCGGATAAAAGTTGACCGTCTCCGACCAGTTGGACAGATGAACTAAAGAGATTTAGTATCGTAATTACCAGATTTTGCAATTAATTTTTACTATAATAACTCTTTCCACATGCTTACCCACGGAACTGTAACAATATTTTCTAACACGTGTACATAATAGTCATAACTTAATTGAACAGAGGGTTAACAATACTGCCCTTGTACCTAATAAAGGACGCTGTTTTGCGAAATTGAGTTTTTGTGGTAATTGCATCAGAAACATGGCAGATACACATTTTTTTTGGACATTGATTAAAACTTAGGAATTAATAAGAACGGCGTTCTCGCGCTTAATTATGCGATAAATATTTGTCGCATCGTCGACATGTAGCGCCATCTCTTGCCGATTAATGCAAACGTCAGGTTGACATTGTCTCCTGAGCGAAGTCGATTTCACGTGGTTAGATTTGACAAGTGTCATTGTTAAAGAAAAAAGATGGAGGATTGGAGGATAAACATCGATTCGAATTTGGGAACGGAAGAGTAATTGGTACTGGCCACGTGAAGTCAAAATCGCTGCTCACGAGCCTTACGTATTACCCTCGTTATATTTCTTAATGGTTAGAAGTAGCAAACGAGGATGCAGTCACCTGATGGTAAGTGGTTACTGCCGCAAGGAAATCTGTAAACAACTTCATACAGAACAGGGGTTTTATCTGAAGTAAATCACAAATCTTGCTACGCCCGAGGACTGAGATGATCGCCTCATATAAAACTGAGCCGGCATCCACATCCTTCCGCCGAAACAAGAACTGCTACACACCAGAAATAAGTGTGGCGGGGGCACCTCCCCGGTCGAACTATTGTTCCACCACTTTTAAAATATATGTATATACCCGAATGGAAATAATTTTAGCTAGGAATACGTATTTTTTAACCGGCGAATTCATTTTAAACCGACTTCGAAAAGGAGAAGGTTCTCAATTCGGCCGGTATATATATATTTTTTTAATTTAAAGGTATACATACCCGAATGAAGATAATTTTAGTTAAGTTAAAACGCAAATACGGGAACCGTGGGCGCTTTGACTTTATTGTATTTTTCCTAACGTCAGCAAAATAGTTGTTAAGTAACAAACAGGGGGATAAACAATAGACAATTAAGCGGGAAACAGCTCGTTTGGACCGATATAACAAAAATATAGGACGTGTGAACGTAGCATGTCGTCGCCCAGTCGCAATCCGATAGATTGCGTTATGCCTAATAGCAGTTAAACTTCTTAATACATATGTAATAGTGAAGACGAATGTTATTATTTGCACATTCGCAAAATTAAAATCAAAATATTCTTTATTAACTAAATAGATTTAAATTACAGGTGAAGTCACCCTGTTAAGTTCGCAGAACTTGTGTTAGGGGTGAACGCATTTTCCTGATTACATAGAACCAGTATTGTTAACAATATAATGAAGAAATACAATTTTAATAAATACTAGGGTAAGAACAGAATTTGCTTATAAAGCAAAATAATCGCCGCATGATCCAACGGTCAATAACACATAAATAGCAACTTACCAGTAAAGTTCGCAAATGCAAGTTTCCCCTATTTACATTCGAATGCGAAAATATATTTTTTTATTGCAAGCATTGGGTGCCGCAAGGCTTATTTTCCGTTTTTAGTATAGCGGGCCGGAGGATGTAGATGTTTTTTGTCGTGAAACTGCAAATCATTCGCAAAACATTCGCACAATATTTGCGAATGTGAATATTTAAAAACATGCGAATATTGACGAATGCGAATCGAATATTAGTTACATCACTAGAACGTAGCTTGTCGCGGCCCTGTGGCAATCCAGTAGATTGCGATTTGCCTAATTGTAGTTAAACTTCTTCATATGTTATGAGATGGGGCTCTTTAAAAAAGGTGCGAAAAGAGCTCTCCTTCGAAGCCGGCGATGCATTGGCGACTCCTCTGGTGTTGCAAAGGTCCATAGGCGACGGTGACTACTTTCCATCAGGTAGCCCGTCTGCCTTATCGTTAGGTTTAAGTATAAAAAAATGTAAGGTATTTACGTTATTTTTTGCCGATATTTCGATTCGGTTACATGGATCGTTAAGTTTTAAAATACTGCGATAATATTAGTTTAAAATCATGTTAAAACTCTTTACTACATTCGTTATGAGAGAGAATTACCATTGACGAGAAAGTGAATGTTGTTCAAAGAGGACTTTTTTGTTAGGATTGTTGATAGTCTCATAAAAGCATGCCTTACTTTCTTACCACCTCCTTCGTTTTAGTAAACATGTCTCTTACAAGAACAAATTATTATTAGACTTCTTAGTTATGAAGAGATTTTTTTTTCTGATTGAAGTAGCAAACGTACATGCTGTCATATACCTTTGAGCAACTTCAAATAGAACATGAGTTCTGTTTGAAATAATCACAGATGCATTGCTACTCCCGAGGATTACGATGGCGCCTTATATAAAAGTGTGCCGGCAAACACACCCTTCCATCGAAATGCGCGGTGTAGCGTTGGTACTTCCCCGGTCGAACTACACTGGTTCTACGATCTGCAATGTTTTGAGACGTTTTTGTTTGCTCCTTCTATGTATATAGGGACTCTTATTTGATCCTATAGATGAAACATACATTCGATCTAATAGTGATTGGAAATAGAATAGTGGTTAAAGACCTGAAGTCTATTATATCTGAGAACTAAGAAGGAAATGCCCATTTTTAATAGGTATTTTTTCCTCAACATACCGTCTGCCTCTCTTACCCTTATCGAATCAAAGCTTCAGTATCTATATTCGTTGCATCGGTTAGATATCTGAGGTCCACGGATGGAGATTGCTAATGGTTATCACGCCTGGCATGCGTATTAGTGACCGCAGTGGATGTTGATGTCACACAGGAACTCCTATCTCCTGAACGTTGTCCCTCAGTCGCCTTCTACATCTACGGGAAGAGGTATGTGCTACTCAAGACACCACATGACTTCTTTAAGTTAATGTCCGTAAAGTAACGCAGTCCAGAGAGTTCCAGTTTGCAGTTCATAGGTAAGCATAAAAAATAAAACAATGGATAATCTTCAGAATTTTTATTTATGATATACTTAAATTAATATTAACTATTTAAGTGATAGTGACTAAGTTTGTGGAGTAATAAAAAATATTTTGGAAATAAGAAGAACAGGCTAATAAAGAAGATTTACTTAATACAGGTAAAGAGGTTGGCGACATTTTTTATATCAATATTCACGAAATAACGAAATTAACGTATTTTGAAATTTAGATATATCCTAATCACAATCAATAATTAATTAACTCTTCATGGTTACCAACTCTTTTCCTAATAGTAACGTAAAAAAAACAATAATTAAATCTTTCATTGGTTTCATATAAATAGTCGTAATTGATAAATCCAAAAGAAATGAAGTCCAAACTTGAGATATTATTTATCTAAACTATTGTCTAAAAATATCAATTAATAAATATTATTTACAGCTTATTGAGACGCGATACATGAACATGACAATTGAAAAATACGGCAGCTTTTGCCAAATTCTTTCAGGCAACACACTGGCGTAACACAAATGTTTCAATGTGCGACTTCTATTTCAATAATTTTTGAAATAGCAAACGAGCATGCAGTCCACTTAATAGTAAGTGGTTACTGCTGTCTATGGACAACTGTAAGCAAGTTAGTTCTATCTGAAGTCAATCACAGATGCGTTGCTAGTCCCGAGGACTATGATGGTCGCCTCACGTGAAAGTGAATCGGCACTGTAGGCCGGTAAGTATTTCGTCCCTGTAGTTCCGGGATCATAATAGGACCACGGTATCCCCTGCCTGTCATAAGAGGCGACTAAATGGGACTTTCGGGGTTGCGAGCGGCTAGAATGGGAGCTCGAACAGTTCGGTCAGGAGACTCCGGCGAATGAAGAAGGTTAGTATCCAAAAAATATTCCAAAAAAAGGCCGGTAAGTATGTAAGGGACATATCAATGAATATAAATTCGACATACGAGTGATACTTTTAATAGCAAAATCGTCAATTGTCATGTTTAGTAGAATTCCAGAGTATCTTAATTAAAACTATATTCAATACAAATACTAATTAACTTTGAATGACTAGAAAAACATTACTTTTTACAATAAGGGACCATCAATAAAACTCAAACGCTCAAAATGGGTTCCATTATTTTCCCCAGGGGTTTACCCGGTTTGTCCCCGATAGTTGAAAAGGCGCAAGTAACAAGATGAAATCAAAACAGAAAAAAAATTATAAAGAATCAAACGGTTGCAGTCCTTAAGTATAAAATTGAATATAAGTTGAAAATTGGAAATTATAGTTATAAATAGCTGATCCGGTGAACTTCGCTCCGCCTAAAAGTCAAAACTCTAAAATTAGTTTTCCTCCACTATATTACGCATGTATTATTCACAAAAACCTTCCTATTGAATCACTCCATCTATTAAGAACGGGAAGCGACTTTGTTTTATACTAAGAGTGATAATTCTTTTCACATTTTTTACTGAACAATATTTTTAAATCAATAAAATATCCGAATCACCAAACAGACTGAATTAACAGTTATGTCAAAATTGTAACTAATATTAATAACTACTTACATATTAAACAAGTAACAAAAATCTCGACAGATGCGCCTATTTTCCTGATGTTTTCAATTTATATGACTTTTAATTAATTAATTAATTAAATCTAATAAATAAATTAATTAAATGTAATTAATTAATTAATTTAATGTAATTAAATAATTAATTCAATCTTATTAATTAATTTACCAGTTTAATTACTCGCGCTTCGCTACGGGACATAAAAATAGTCGCCATCTTTTAATTTGAAACTTTTGACAAATTAGCAATATCTATGCAGAATTTCATGTCAATCGGATCAGCAGTTCTTGCGTAACAAAGAGATACACAACATCCCATTTTATATATATGTATTAGTATAGAAGTTTTGATTAAAATGTCAGATGCGCCTTTTTTAATTATCAAGGCCAGTGTTGCATACATGCCGTATGCAACGGTCAAAACTGGTCACTTCGATAAACCACTAAATAAATTGTACTAAACTATTATTGCACATCAAATCGGTATAATTATAATTGATACTATATTTTACGAGTTAATTTAATAATCTTAGCATAATTAGATAAATAAAAAATATATCATAATTCATACTTTTAATAATATCCTCTAATTATTTTTCTATACTTAAATCTGACCATTTAAGTGGTGACTGATCAAAGATGAAGTCATGGTTTAATTATTTAAAAGTTGCTTTCTATACACTTAAACCTACACTAGGATATGTCCTGTGTCGTGGTTGAAAAATAAAGATAAAAACATTTACTGTAAATAGAAGACATATTGACAATTCTAAAATTCAATAAAAAAGTTCTTTTGAATTTTGGAATTGTCAATATGACTTCTAGGCCTACCGCATACACACAACTGTTATATCGATCAAATAGTTTTATCGAGTCGCCTCTTGATCCGTAAATAGTCGTTGATAGACTGTTTAGTCGAGGCAATGCACAAGTATCGATCGATAGTTGTGTACCCATGTATTTTTTGATAAAAGTTTATCTACTTATTTTTTTGATCTTATGCGGATCTATGTACATTTTCATTTACTTTTAACGGACAACAAAACAGATGTACGACTTAAAGCTATACATAGGTGCGATAGATACATATATGCGATAGACCACAGAAGAATCAGTATTCACTTATGAATATTGCCCGATAACCAGAATCTATTATCAACAATATAAAAAGGAGATCTATTAAATTTCATAACACAACTACTTTTTCGTATCATCTCTTATTTAAAAATAAACTAACCAAACTATCTACGTGTTAGAATAGTGTGTGTAATTCGGTTCTCCAACTATGTCTATGTCGCTGTCGCTATGTTCTGTCTCAGAATCAGATGTGTGGGTTGTTGATATTCTTGAGTCATCCTGTAAAGAAATCTTAGTTAAAATGGCAGTTAAATTTGCACAGGTTTTAGGTTATGTGATTAACGTGACAGAAATTGTAGTTAAAATGTAACAGGTTTTTGGATTACGTGATTTTATTATTATATTGAAGTAACAAGCGAGAATGCAGTCTCGTCAACCCATTATTGTCCTGCTGGGCACAGGTCTTTTCTCAGAATAAGAGAGCTTAGGCCATAGTACACCGCGCTGTGTGTGTCACTCTCGGGTGTGTAGGGTTCCTCACGATGTTTTCCTTCACCGAAAAGTAGTGATAATTAATTTCTAATACGCACATAATTTTAGAAAAATCAGTGGTGCGTGCCTGGGTTGGAACCTTGAACCTCCCGATCGAGAGGGCAACTATTATGCTATCACTGCTCTTGAACATCGCTACTCCTTAATTTTGACCAATTAAAATTTGCATTTAGATATGACGCAATAATTTAGAATGTATAAAAGCTTGAAGCCGTTCTTGAGTTTCGATGGAAGAATGCGGTTGCCGGGTCACTATTTGAGGTGACCATCTTAATCCTCGAGAGTAGCAACGCATCTGTGGCTTCAGATGGAACCCCTGTTCTAAATGAAGTTACTTACAGATATCCATAGGCGGCAGTGGCCGCTTACATTCAGGTGGGCTGAGTGCTCGTTTGCTACTTTAATCGGATATAAAAAAAATGGTTAAAGTGCTGAAAAAATAGCTTATTGAAAGAGATTGGTACCTTTCTGCATTCCGACGGCTGTGAGGCATGTTTAGTGGTGAAATCCACTGCGGTGGCACCTGTAACAAGAATAGATGATGACATATTTGTTAAAAACTCTGAAAAGAAGTTCTCGTATTACTGAAATTTAGGGCACTTATTTATTTTGTAAGAATATTACAAAAGAAGAACTAAGAATTAAACACGCTTTCTACACTCATAGCCCCACACTAGGATTTTGTCTGGACCCCTATATCGTGGGTACCGTTGACACACAGAAAACGAACACACAAACACCCAGACCCAGAACATAAATCTAAACTCATCATTCAGATACTTGTCTGGCCGGGAATCGAACCCGGGACCCATTGCGCGTCAGACCGATGTCAGACCGAGAATTGCACAATCACTGTCGCATTAAGTATCTACGTTTACGATAATAACGGATACTTTTAGTTATTTAATATATTTAATAAATGCTAAATATTAAACGTTAAATAAGTATTCTGAAAGCTGTATTCTAGTACGAAGACAATAAACGTTATTACGTAAGTATTTGATCAATGATAGCCTAATGGTGGACAGTCCTTCGCTCTCTCAATCGGTCTACCTTTTCTTTTCTAAAATATGTGTTTATTACTATAGAAATTTTCAATCAGTGAGTAATTTTGTGGTAAAGGTTAATCATCATAACGAAAAACCACGATCGACAATCCTGTTAAAAATGGACAAAGGTGTATAAAAATGTTTGTAGGTACGTGTAAAATCCTTTTACCTGAGGGACCTGAGACCCAGCAGTGGGACAGCAATAGGTTGCCGTCACGTAAGTATTTATGTTACATATTTTATAAGTGGTAGGTATTTATTTAGACTTTTTATAGGTACCATAATATCGTCCCTGTAGTTCCGGGATCAGAATAGGGCTACGGTATCCTCTGCCTGTCGTAAGAGGCGACTAAAAGGGGCTTCCGGGGTTGCGGGCGGCTAGAGTGGGAGCTTGAACCGTCCAGCCAGGCGATCCCGGGAAGGACGGCGGTATGTGTGGTCGCATATCGTCGTATAGACTAGACGGAGCGGTGGGCCCAGCCGCCCATCTGGGAGGAGCCCGATGGGGCAACACGCTTAGAGGATTCCGGTGGTGTTTGTTGGAGATCCCGGAGTCCTCTTTTTAGCGCCGAGGATGGCCACCGGGGGGGTTTTAGTGCGGTAAAAATCCCACCTAACCCTTCGTCGCTCCCACGGCGTCGGGTACCTTTTGAAGGTTTCCCCCTCGAAAAAAAAAAAAAAAAGGTACCATAATATATGGTAAGTATATAAAGTCAACCAATGGGCATTAAAATAAGAGACGGCATATAGATATAAAATACCTAATACAAATACAATATAGTATGCTATTAAGAAATCTATTAGCACTAAGTATTAAGTTATGCTTCAGATTTCTTCACAACTCGCGTCAAAACAGTTCGTATATAGTGTGCATTCTCCCTATCTGCCGAAGAATATAGCAAGCGAAATTAAATTAAGCCCATTTACAGCATAATAGCTCCTAATGGAACACAATGTGGTATATTTTCCTGCGCAGTTCACCCGCTAACACCCCGCGTTAAATCTTTATCGTATTTTACGCAAAACACATCTTTACCCCCACGAAATACAGTTCAAAATGTCTTGCACAGAAATCGAAGACGGTCCGTCGTCATAGCAACGAAGACGTCGCCATCTTGTCTTCACAATTTAATTATGGAACGTCTTGAGTTGTGGCGCGAAAGCGGCGATTCCAAATTCAATTTGCTCGTCTTTGAGGTTTGCTCGCTCAATTATTCAACTTGAGTCGAGTTTTCCAACTAGCGACACTGATGACACAGTGTATATTCTTGAAGACAATTTATATAAGAATAACATAAATAATTAGCCGCACAGTCCAAACTTCATCAATTTTAAGTTGCCAAGTTATATTGTTCAACTATTAAAACGAAAAACCCGACTACTTAAAATTTTTTTCAGGTTTTTGTAATAATTTAGGTATGTATTTTTTATTTTGTGTTAGAACAGTATAGATAATATAAAAGTATTATAATGCATATATTTTTGTATTCGTTTATTTGACACAAATATTGTTATAAAAATAAAGAATAATAATATAATATAAAAAATCTGGTTAAAAGGCAGCATAATATTGTGAAGGTTCCTTTAATAGACATAACAAATGAATTTGATTTTTTTTATCTGACTGAAGTAGCAAACGAGCATGCAGTCCATCTGAAGGTAAGTGGACACTGCCGCCCTGCGACATCTGTAAGCAACATCATATATAACATGGGTTCCATCTGAAGTCAATCACAGATGCGTTGCTACTTCCGAGGACTATGTAATGATGGTCGCCTCATATAAAAGTGTGCCGGCAACCACACCCTTCTATCGAAACGCAAGAGATGCTTCACGCTAGAAATAGGTGTAGCGGTGGTACTTCCCCGGTCGAACTACACTGGTTCTACTACCTTGATAATACATATATGAAAAATCATAACTAATTAAAGCCAATAAATAAGTATTATACGATTAATAAACCAATTAAGTTAACGCAAGACTGAGAAAACGTCTTTCAAATTTGATGTGTTTCTCTTTGTCCAATACAGATTAAATTTTACAGCCAACGATATTTCATTTCGCAATTATGTCGTAGACGGGGATAATAAAGGTAATTGAGTTTTATTGCGATCGATATAAGGTGCCGTCTAAAGTGAAGCGGAAAACGAGTAATGTTTATGAGCGGAGCGATTAAAACTTTAGCTTCCATAAGTTTTTATAGTAATGATTTTAAACTTAGATTTTCATATATGACATACTAGTTTACCCGGCGAACTTCGTTCCGCCTAAAAGTAAAAAATCTAAAATGATGAGTGTTATTCAACTATATTATACATGTATTATACATAAAAACCTTCCTCTTGAATCAGTCTATCTGTTAAAAAAACTACATTAAAATCTGTAGCGTAGTTTTAAAGATCAAAGCATACATAGGGACAGACAGCGAGAAACGACTTTGTTTTATATTATGTAGTGACGACTAGAACGACTCAGTAGAGTGTGACATACGCTAGCATGGATTCATCTTAGAGGTCATCAGAGAAAATATATTGCGTAGCATGTTTCGTAGCACTTCGTAGAGCTAACGTAGTCAATCGTAGCCGTTAATCGTAAACGTTACTACTGGACCCGTTTTTTTTATCTAACTGAAGTAGTAAACGAACATGCAGTCCACCTGATGGTAAATGGCCGCCCTGCGACATCTGTAATCAACTTCATACAAAACATGGGTTCTATCTGAAGTCAATCACAGATGCGTTGCTACTCCCGAGGACGATGATGGTCGCCTCGTGTGAGTGTGCAGGCAACCACACAGATAGAATTCATTCCGGTCTGATCCTCAAAACCGATCCATTGCCTATAGAGGTGTGGCGGTGGTACTTCCCCGGTCGAACTACACTGGTTCTACCATCTTGGTAGGTATATGCACAGAATAAGCGAATGCAAATGCCATTTGCATTTACACGAATAGAATAAATATCCGAATATTCGCGAATGCAAATGCGAATACTCGTTACATCTAATTGAAACCCAGCTTTAATCTAAGTTCCGAAGAAACGTCTCTGCAAGTACCAGGCTCTCAGAAATGCCTCAGAGTTTGAGGAGCTATTTGATCAATATTCCGAACAATCTAAGAACAATTAGTTAAGTTTTGGTACGTAGGATACGTGCTATACTCTTGTACGTTATAGTTTATAAAAAGTTGGTTTATCATGAACATCGTAGGTATGTATGTATTTACACGTACCTACGTGTGTTTACATTTAAAACTTTTTTTATCTGATATTCGCGAAAAAATGCACAGAATAAGCGAATGCAAATTCCACTTGCATTTACACGAATAGAATAAATATCCGAATATTCGCGAATGCAAATGCGAATACTCGTTACATCTAATTGAACCCAGCTTTAGGTAATCTAAGTTTCGAAGAAACGCCTCTGCAAGTACCAGGCTCTCAGAAATGCCTCAGAGTTTGAGGAGCTATTTGATCAATATTCCGAACAATATAAGAACAATTAGTTAAGTTTTGGTACGTAGGATACCTGCTATACTCTTGTACGTTATAGTTTATAAATAGTTGGTTTATCATGAACATCGTAGGTATGTATGTGTTTACACATACCTACGAACAAAATCTTATTAATATTAATATTGTAAGCGCGGTAGGTGGTAGAACCAGTGTAGTTCGACCGAGGAAGTACCAACGCCACACCTATTTCTAGCGTGAAGCAGTTCTTGCGTTTCGATGGAAGGTTGTGGTTGCCGGCACGGGGTACAACCCATTATTGTCCCACTGCTGGGCACGGGTCTTCTTATAGAATGAGAGAGTTTTAGGCAATCCACTGCGCTGGCCAAGTGCGAATTGGTGGACTTCACACACCTCCGAGAACTTTTTTTAAGAACTGTTGCCAGCACACTTTTACATAAGGCGCGCATCTTAGCTCTCTTGAGTAGCCACTCATGTGTGATTGACTTCAGATAGTAATAAAGTGCTTTATGGAGTTGCTTACATGTGCGGCAGTGACCACAGACCATCAGGTGGACTGCATGCTTGTTTGCTAATTCAATCAAATAAAGTTAAATTAGATAAAGTTTAATAAAAGGCTTTTATCTATCTATCTAATATCACGCGTGGTAGGGATAAGAAAAAGATGGCGCGTAACGGGAAAAAAAAGATGGCGCGTAGGTAACAGAAAAAGATGGCGCGTAACAAAAAATAAAAAAAGATGGCGCGTAACGAAAAAATGTTACACTAAATTTTTTTCCAACCCCGATAAAGAAGTTTCACTTCAAAAATACTTAGAACTACCTAGAAGCTTCTCGAAGAATCTAGAAGCTTCTCGAATTACCTCTCTGCTGCTGCTGTTTGCGCATCTGCTTCTTATGCTTCATTCTTCTGTTCTGGAACCAGGTTTTGACCTGGGTTTCTGAGAGGTTCAGCGCTCCGGCCAGCTCAACACGCTCGGGGGTTGAGAGGTACCGTTGGGACTCGAACCGTTTTTCTAGACCTAAAACCAAGTCATATAAAACCTTACTAATATTAATTAATGTTAGTTTGTTTCTTACGATTGTAACTACTCAACCAATTGAAACTTTGTGGGTACATATATATATTCTAGAGTACATATATTCTTAGAGCTAATAAAAAACAAGAGGCGACGTATCCCTGATAGGCTTAAGACAGAACTTCTGTATTAAATGAAGTTGTTTACCGATGTTCATGGGCGGCAGTGAGAACTTACCATCAGATTTGTCTACAATCCCAACTTATAAAAATTAAATAATAGTGTTTTACTATTATAGAATAATAATAGTCCGTAGCTTGAAGTAACATAGTCTTTATATCATTTAATTTAAATGCTCCACTCAATCATAAGATTAAAATTACGATTTAAAGTTATGGTGCATTTTTATAAGCTTTTTATTAGCTTCACCTGTATGTTTGTATGTTTGTAACCGACTTCTTTGGGCGCGATTTTGACCCACTTTTATGCGGCCAGATTTCGTTCAAACTTTGTAGGTTTATTGAGGACCGATGACAATACACTAATTTGATAAAATTATTCCATTTTTTAATTTGACTAAAAAGTAGAAAATAAATAAACTAAAACTAAAAAACACGCTTTTTATAGAAAGCCTAACTAAAAAATAGAAAATAAATTTAAATGAATTTAAATTAAGAAAATAGTGTTAAAAATTTCAATGAATATAAATTAATAATAGTGTGAATAAAAAAAATATTTTATTTTAAAAAAAGCGTGGTTAATAATTGCAATAACTAAAATCGTAAATTTAGGTTAAATATGGTATATGGTATTTATATTTACTTTTATGTTAAACTGTTAATTGAAGAATGTTGTAATTAAATACAATAAATGAAAAAACAAAATTGATGAATTATGATGAACTATGCGTATATTACGAAACAGCGAAATTTGACTGACTGGGGATTGAACCCGGAACCCACTACCTAGACCGGTATGATAACCATTTCAAAACGCGGGTTGTCTAATGGTAGGTTTTTTTTTCTGTATGAGAAAAATAAAGTACGCCAAGTACTTTATAACCATTTCAACACAAGGGTTGTTTAATATGGGTAGGCTTATTTTACTGTATGAGAAAAATAATGTACGCGAAGTTCTTTATTTTGTATGATCTGGGATTTTGCTCGTCTCATAGCAGACACACATGTTAAGGAGTGTGTAGATTTCTCCCTGTTTTCCTCGCCAACCGTAATAAAAGTTGTCTCGAGTAAAAAAATAAAAAAAAAATGTGTGTGTACTAGCGTACACTCGTAAGAAGTGAAACTTCTTTATGACGTTATTTTTCAAAAAATAATTTACTATATGCAACTTTACAGAAATTGGTTAAATAAAGTTAAATTAGATAAAGTTTAATAAAAGGCTTTTATTAAACTTTATCTAATAATCTATCTAATATCACGCGTGGTAAGGATAAGAAAAAGATGGCGCGTAACAGAAAAAGATGGCGCTTAACGAAAAAATGTTACACAAAATTTTTTTCCAACCCCGATAAAGAAGTTTCATTTCAATTAGAGCTAAAATATTGTAATTTATTTAGAAAGTACGTACTTTTTTCTTTCTTTTAGCCAATGTAGTTTAATCGTTGCAAAAAACATTATGGGTGACAGTAACCATGAAGATACCGTCAGATAAACATGCTCGTTTTTCATGATAATGTAAACCCATACCAGTAAGCTGTGGATCCGAGAACACAGTCCTTGCTTTCCGTCGGCGGCAGTGTTTCAGCGCTGACAACGATAGCTCCGAGGGAGTGAACAATGCGTGGTAGGGCACCCCTGTGAAAGATTGTAATCTTATATATAAAATTCTCGTGTCACAATGTTAGTCTCCATACTCCTCCGAAACGGCTTGACCGATTCCTCTGAAATTTGGTAAGCATATTGGGTAGGTCTGAGAATCGGCTAACATCTATTTTTCACACCCCTAAATAATAAGGGTGGTCCACCCCTCAATTTTTGTTTTTTTTTTTATATATGGCAAAACAACGTTTGTCGGGACAGCTAGTATTAATATATGATTATAGAAAGAAAGAAAAAAAGATCTTTATTTAGTCAATTATTAGGTTACAATATTATTGATTACATACTCGTAAGATGTTTAAAAAAGGGCGCCAAAAATTGAATATGCCGGCTAAGGCGTTCTAAATATATGGCACTCACATACTCGTATTGATCAATAAAAGACTTACAATTAGACACTTTATTACAATGCTGATAACTTTAGCAGATTAATATTCTATTAATATATTTTTTAAATTTTGTGGCACATATGTGGTCTTTCTTTATTTGTTTTAATTGGTAAGGTAGTTTATTATATAACTTTATGGCCATACAGAGAGTAGCGTATATTATCGCGGAATCATTTATTATTATCGATATACGGTACTGTTAATGTTTGGAAAAGTATTAGAAACTTATTCCTACTAATATTTGTGTGTGTAAAGCACTCAACTGATTAGCATGAAATTTTGTACATATATTCTTTGAGATATTAGAAAAACAGGGTATCTTTTTATCTAAAAATTCAAACTTTTTTTGGCAGACGTGATTGTTTGCCAAAAGTTGAAAATCTAGACTTCAACGCTAGCGAAGCCCCGCGGCTAGTTAATATTTTAATTGCGAAAGTTTGTGAGGATGTATGTGTGTTTACTCTTTCACATAAAAACTATCGGTCGGATACCTTAGACTAACACATAGGATACTCATTACCGTGGTAGATGTGACCGAAGCGGGAAAAGCTACTGGAATGACCTATTTATATATAGTTTTGATTGTAGAACAATATAATAGGAGCTATAAAATAACGTTATAAAATTCATCGTGTTTAGGGATTGCAATCCGGAAAACTGGATCCGGTAATCCGGCGGATCCGGCACAAATTTACACAAACCGGATCCGGTACCAATTTACCACCGGATCCGGACCACCACCGGATCCGATGATTGTATATTTTGACAAAGATTTCACATTACAAAAATAATTATCGTTAGAAATCGATCCTTTTTTTACAATGTTTTAACCGTTCGATTAATCCGGCCGGATCCGGCCGGATTGAAAATGAGGCCGGATTGCAATCCCTAATCGTGTTACAGGAAGACATTCTAATCCAAGGTATCCTTACTGACTCCTTAGGGTTAATCAAGAATCGGACAAATCGAAAAGCGATTAATCATCCGATACCTATTTTGAGGTGTGGATGGCGGCATTACAAATGAGGCGTCCATCTTTATTTATTTATTTATTATAGGTCACTAACATACTGAACACTGTTACATGGTAAAGATGTTAATAATGAAAGTAATTACATAAGTGGCAGTGCGTGGCAGTGGCATAAGCGACGACTGCATGCAATACATCGCAACTTTCGATCTTAAATCGATCTTTGGTAATACGGCTACGGAAATCTGTATCATGTATGATTACAGATGTCCATGGTCGGCAGTAATACAAAGAGCCCCACTTTTCATTTTAAAACAGAAAGAACTACACGGTTTCGCTCGAAGGAAGGTCGTAATGCTGCGGCCGTCGGTAATGCAATTATATCGGTAACGTAATTATATAAAAAAAAATGGATATAAATAAGAAAAAAGACAAACCCGCTGAGTTTCTTGCCGGATCTTCTCAGTTGAGGTCGTTTTCCGATGCGGTGGTAGTGTAAGTAAAAAAAATGTAACTGACAATTTGTAAGTGCCCCCGTAGGCTTATACAAAAATAAAGACATTTCATTTCATTTCATTTCAATGCCGCCGCGTCCCTGAAGTTCCGGGATTAGAATAGGGCTACGGTATCCCCTGCCTGTTGTAAGAGGCGACTGAAAGGGGCTTCGGCGGGCGTTCGGCGACCTCGGGAAGGTCGGCGGCATGGGTGGTCGAATACCGTCGTAAAGATTAGACGGAGCGGTAGGCTCAGCCACCCATCTGGGAGGAGCCTGTTGGGGCAACGCGCTCAGAAGACTCCGGTTGCATTTTTTTGCGATGGGAGGGTGTGATTGCCGGCACACTTCAGATAGAACGCATGGTCTATTTGAAGTTACCTACAGGATGTCCATGGGCGGCAGTGACCATTTACCATCAGGTAAACTGCATGCTCGTTTGATACTTCAATCAGATAAAAAAAATACCCATCATTCAGCGAAAAGAGAGTTGAATTGAGAAAAATACTCTACTCTTTCGTGTTTTGAAATTAGATCACCCTGCGTTCCAGTTTCTCGATAGCGGCTGAAACTCGGCCTGTGAGGAGGTCCGAGGTTCATATCTCACCTCTGCTTTAACAAACTTACATGCTTTTAGAAATTAATAATTATAATTTGATATACCAGTGTCCTCAGTACATTTTTATTAGCTTTTTATTAGCTTCACCTGTATGTTTGTTTGTATGTTTGTACCGACTTCTTTGGGCGCGATTTTGACCCACTTTAAACGGCCAGATTTCGTTCAAGCTTTGTAGATTTATTGAGGACCAGTGACAATACACTTATTTGATAAAATTATTATTGCGTTTCCTAAAAACGATCGTCGTTTACGTTTTTGCCCATTGCAAAGAATATGAAACGGATAGCCGAAAACAAAACATGTTAATATGTAATACTAGTTGACCCGGAAAACTTCGTTCCGCCTAAACGTACAAAATCTGAAATTATCAGGGTTTCTCCACTTTATTATCCACTACCCCGAATCTGCGCCGAATACAACCGTATATGCACAATTATAACAGGAATAGATATATATCACGATACAATAAAAAAATTAAAAATAAAATAAACCAGGAACTATATAATTAATATCCACTTTTGAAGAATTGTTGTACGTATTAATTTGTTATCTCTTTTTAATAAAATTGTCTAGCTTTAATATAATGTAACGATTGTCTGCAAGGAATGTTGTTCACGCCTGTAACTGGCACGCATACATGCATGTAAACTAACTGTACTGTATTTATGTCATGATCTGTGTGTAGTGCTGTTGGTGTGTAAATAAATAAAATAAATAAATAAATATTATACATGTATTATATACATGTGAACCTTACTCTTGAATCACTCTATCTATTAATAAAAACTGCATCAAAATCCGTAGCGTAGTTTTAAAGATCTAAGCATCTATAGGGGCAGATAGCGAGAAGCGACATTGTTTTATACTATGTAGTGATATGGAGGATAACGTAACGCTTTCTACAATCAGCTCCACACTAGAAATTTCTCCTGTTTCACGGGGGGCGTGGACACACAAACACGAATATACAAACACCCAGGAACAGAACAATAAACTAAATTCATCATTCAGGTCTGGCTGGGAATCGAACCCGGAACCCATTGAGTGTCAGACCGGTATCGCACCGCCGTGCGGGTCTCCAACCATAATTGTTTTAAGGAAATGGTTTAAACTCGTATATTCTCTTTAAATAAGGCGCGTGGAAAACTAAAGGCCTGAGAGTTTTTTTAAAAAGTTTTTGATGGTGTAGTACAATTGATAAGTAAAGCGTTTTAATTAAGAATTTTACGTGTAGTTCGACCAGGGAGGTACCACCACCGAAGGATGTGGTTGCCGGCACACTATCATATGAGGTGATCATCCTCAGTCCTCAGGAGAACGCATCTATGATTAACTTTAGATAGAACCTATGATCTGTATGAAGTTGCTTATAGATGTCCATGAGCGACAGTGACCACTTACCATCGGGACTTCAATCAGATAAAAAAAAAAACAATTTCTAGCGTAAGGCGGTTCTTGCGTTTCCGTAGACATGTGGGAATAGCAGCTCACTTTTACATTAGAGCTCCTATTTCTATATCCTAGAGAGTAGCAACGCATCAGTGATTGTCATCAGATGGATCCATTGTACTGTATGAAATTGCTTGCAAAGTTCTTGGGCGGCAGTACAATTTATCATCACATGGGACTTGCAAAGTTCTTGAGCGGCAGTTACAATTATCATCAGAGTTTTAGGCCATAGTCGACCGCGCTGGCCAAGTGCGAATTGATGGACTTCACACACCTCCGAGAACTTTTTTTTTAAATAACTCTCGGGTGTGTAGGTTTCCTCACGATGTTTTCCTTCACCGAAATCTATCATCAGATGGACAGCACGGTATTTCGAACTTATAAAAAATATTCAAAATTAAAATATTTCGTTGAAATTTGCTAGTGTAACAACTGTCGTCAAGACAATATTGTCCCACAGCTGGGCACGGGTCTTCTCTCAGAATAAGAGAGTTATAGGCCATAGTCCACCGCGCTGGGCAAGTGCAAATTGGTGGACTTCACACACCTCCGAGAACTTTTTTTTTTAAAGAACTCTCGGGTTCACCGAAAAGCATTGATAATTAATTTATATTACTTACGCACATAATTTTAGAAAACTCAGTGGTGCGTGCCTGGGTTTGAACCTTGAACCTCCCGATCGAGGGGGCAAGTTTCAACCATTAGGCTATCACTGCTCCTAACAACTAGCGTAACAACTATTATTATGAGATTATTATCATTTAAATTTCAATAAGGTTATTTTTTAATGATCAAATGTTAAATTATTTTTGTTTAAATCGTTAGTTATATTCAACAATATATACCTACATTGAATAATCAGTTTCTTAGTTATTGTTTTAGTATATTTTAGTTGCTGTAAAACATTTCCTCACTTTTTAGTTTTAGTGTCAAAAACCTACCTTGAGACAAAAAATAGGGCGTTTCCACGGCTTTGTACGCATTTGGAGTGTGTAGGTACGCTCCTAGGGCCCCCATAACTTGTAAATACGACCCTTCTCTGGGTATTTGGGGCCTTACTTCATTTGGGACCGGAAAATATTTAGGTTCGTGCCTTTCGTAATCAAATCTTCGCGGATCTGGTATTGGCTGTTTGAAGTTCGGCCTTTGCCCTCGATAAAGTATGTCTTCGATTAAGAAAGACGTTTTCGAACTTTGTTCTTGACGATGTGTGTCATTGGGCGAATCGCTGCGTGTTTCTTGATCCATTTTGTTCGTTAATTTAAAAATAAATTATGTCAAAATAAAACACTGGTGTTCACATTTTATTAGCAGTTTTAATAGTCTCGGAAACTTTATTGCCTTTTTAAAATATCTCTCACAATTAAAAAGTACGTTTATTTAAATGCTGATCACTTATGGAACAAAAATTTAAAACTCTTCCAAATATTTAATCTTTCACTACCCGGCAAAAAAAAATCACAACACAAGTTTTTAAAATTAAAAAAAATATCGCATTCAGCCAGAAAAAACGAAGCTAATGTCACTTAAATTTATAATCTGTGCGAATTTGGCGGGAATTAAAATAAGACGTAACAATGGCCGAAATTACGATAATCGATAATTATAGCGGGGTAATTGTCAGTTTGTGCGTTGTTTTCGCGAAACGAGCCGATTTGGTGCGCGGATGGAGTTTAACTGGCGTGACAGGGATGAGGGTGCACGGGGAAGGGGGTGGAACCGCCCCTGATGGGCGGGAAAGCTTTTTTTTTTAAATATGATGTCTGCGTTGTTATACTCTTTTTTACAGCCGTTTAATAACGTGTTGTTTGCGAATGAAATGGAATTTAGTTTAGATTAAAAATCATGTCTTTTTACGAAATTAACATAAAACAGATTAACCTAAGAGAATAAATATATTATGTTTAGTTTCTCTAAGTGCAATTGATGTTACAATAGTTAATATGTTTGCATACTTTTGTGGTGGCATATATTATTTAAATTAAAAAAAAAATGTTACAATAAATGAATAGTTAAAACAAATCCATAAAAAGATTTTTATTATTATTAAACCGACTTCTTTTAATATTCATACTTTTCTAATTAAGAGTAGTGATTGAACGAATGTTATTGATTGACATTCGCGAATGCGAATATTCCTTACCGTCATTCGCGAATGTGAATATTGATTTTTTAAGTTTTCGGTGTAGAGTGACGGAGAATATAAATTTTGACGACCTTATTTTTTGGATTTTGAATTAAATTTATATAGAGGCGAACTTTTTTTGTCAAAGCTCTACAATTCTTGGGAATGCGAAATCTAAAAACATGCGAACATTCGCGAATGCGAAGGCGTTTCGTCACTAATTAAGATATACCTATTTAATCCGTAGCCGGTACGCCACGCGGATCGTCACTGTGGAAGCACCACAAGAAGAAAGAAGGTGGTAGAACCAGTGTAGTTCGACCGGGGAAGTACCACCCCCACACCTATTTCTAGCGTAAAGCATTTCTTGCGCGAGATGGAAGGGTGTGGTTGCCGGCACACTTTTATATGAGGCGACCATCATAGTCCTTGGGAGTAGCAACGCATCTGTGATTGACTTCAGATAGAACCCCATGTTCTGTATGAAGTCAGTTACGGATGTCTTTGGGCAGCAGTGACCACTTACCATTAAGTGGACTGCATGCTCGTTTGCTACTTCATTATTATATAAAAGAACTAACTGGGGCCCCTAATGGTTTCGGATAAATTCCAAGTACCGCCACGAATATATTTCATATCATAGATACTTCAATATCAATATAATCTTTCAGAATACATGCGATACTATATAAAGATGTGTTCACATAATATTTTTATAATCTTTAAGTAAACGAGTATGTAGACTTACCTAAATCTGTTCGTCCCTGTAGCCTCGGGGTCAGAATAGGGCTACGGTATCCCCTGCCTGTCGTAAGAGGCGACTAAAAAGGGCTTCCGGGGTTGCAGACGGCTAGAGTGGGAGCTCGAACCGTTCGGTCAGGCGATCCCGAGAAGGACGGCGGTATGTGTGGTCGCAGACCGTCGTAAAGACTAGACTGAGCGATGGGCCCAGCCGCCCATCTGGGAGGAGCCCGATGGGGCAACGCGCTCAGAGGATTCCGGTTGCGGTCGGACCGAGTACCCGGAGTCCTCTTTATAGCGCCGAGGACGGCCACCGGGGGGTTTTAGTGCGGTAAAAATCCCACATAACCCTGCGTCGCTCCCACGGCGTCGGGTACCTTTTGAAGGTTTCCCCCTCGAGAACAAAAAAAAAAAGACTTAAATCTGTTATCTCCTCCACAGATCAGTCTGAAGCCAACAGATGCGTAGTAGCCCGGAGAGTTTACAAAGAAAAAAAAACACGCTTTCTACAGTCATAGCCCCACACTAGGATTTTCTCCTGTGTCGTGGGTACCATGGACACAAAGACGAATACACAAACACCCAGACCCAGAACATGAATCTAAACTCATCATTCAGATACCTGTCTGGCCGGGAATCGAACCCGCGACCCATTGCACGTCAGGTAACCGCTCCGCCACGAGGGTCGTAAAAGCCTTACCCCATAAGACTAACTTGGGCGCTTTGTACCACTTAATAACTCTTAGCGTTTTTTATACGATTGAAGTCGCAAACGAGCATGCAGTGCACCAGATGGTAAGTGGTCACTGCCGCCCTGCAACATCTGTAAGCGACTTCATACAGAACATGAGTTCCATCTGAAGTCAATCGCAGATGCGTTGCTACTCGCGCGGACTATGATGGTCGCCTCATGTAAAAGTGTGCCGGCAACCACACCCTTCTATCGAAACGCAAGAAATGCTTCACGCTAGAAATGGGTGTGGCGGTGGTACCTCCCCGGTCGAACTACACTGGTTCTACCACCTTCAAATGTTCATGTTCTGTGTGAAGTCATTGCGGTCCATGGACAACTGTAATTTTCATACAGTGCCGGATTAAGCCAGCGCGGGGCGTGTTGCAAATTCTGACAGGAGGCCCATAGTTTGTCTTAAGTAAGGGTATTAAATAAAACAAAACTGTTACTAATAAACTTTTCTGGATTTAATCTGGGAAAATTTAGAGATGACACTTTCTATATCTTCTTACAATTTAAAATTTTTAGGATAGCAAAGATATTAAAATAAAAATAGCAGGTAGGTGTTGGGCCGCGGAGCCCTTCTAGTCGCGGGGCCCGTAGCATTTGCTACTCTTGCTATGTGGCTCTGTCTTCATATAGAACACGTTCTATCTAAAGTCTATCTAATTCGTGAGGACTTAGATTGTCGCATTGTTTTAAAGTGAGCTTGAGTGACCCTTCCACCGAAACGCCAACATTAATTTACACATTTACATTAATAATGACGACCCGCGTGGCGGAGCGGTTGACGTAGCGGTCTGACGCGCAATGGGTCCCGGGTTCGATTCCCGGCCAGTCAGGTATCTGAATGATGAGTTTAGATTCGATTTCTGGGTCTGGGTGTTTGTGTATTCGTCTTGTGTGTGTCCATGGTTCCCACGACACAGGAGAAAATCCTAGTGTGGGGCTATGAGTGTAGAAAGCGTGTTTAATTTCACGGTAGAAATAAGTATGACGGTGATACAGTCCTGTTCGTCTATACCTTGCTAATTGTTACGGACGACGGCGTCAATACATAAAATAAGTTAGAATAAGATAGGCATGTATTGTTATCCCACTCTAAATATACGCAATGTCAATAGATGTAAGAAAGAGACAGCGCTATAGGAAAGAAAGAGATGCAGAGTGGTGCCGTGTGCAAAAGTGGCTCGCACGTGATTGGTGGAGAGGCCGGTACCGCTGACTACCATACCCTGCTAATGTAAGAATCTTAATAGTACTTAAGCACGCCTAATGCATTGTTGATCATGTTGGGTATTTGGCATACATCAATAAATAAGATTGAAGAGCGAACTACGAAGTTTTTATTGAGACGCTACAATCTACACTCTACAATTTGGTCCTTCGAGCCGGATTCTGAAGATTTGGCACTCCACGACGGATTCAGAAGCGAATCTGTACTGCGGGCGATTCAGAAGCGAATCTACTCTACAGCAGATTCAGAGGCGAATCTGCGCTACTCGAGTAAGGACTGCAGCGCGTCGGATTGGATACGCCGGTCGCTATGAACACGAGAAGCCGTGTTCGCTCCGAATCTGGATACAGCGAGCCGGAGTTACCAGTAGGCACTAAGAGTGTGCTTGCACCGTCACTGCACCGCATTTATGAAGACTCGCCGCAATCGCCGTCAACTGTAGCAGGAAGTATTCCCCAAGGGAGAAGATTGGAGTACTCTCCGCCACGAGCAGCGAGAGAGACCGCGCCAGAGGCGTCAATAGGGACGTCCATTATGGGGCCGCCTGCACAACCAGTTAGCACTCCAATGAGACGTGAAGCCGCATCACCAATACGAAGACCTACGTCACCGGCGTTGAGCATTCACACTAACACGTCGAGAAAAAGCGCTGATGCAAGAATGAAGATGGCGCAATACGAGGCAGAAAAGGAACTCGCGGAGCTAGAAGAAAAGCGACTGCGCATCAGAGAGAAACTCATCAAGGCACGACTAGCCGCCGAAGTGACAGCGATAGAAGCCGAATCAGAGTACAAATCCAGCATATGCAATGAAAGAGTACGGGACTGGGTCGATAGAAGCATAGAAGAACAACGACCATCAGCACCGAAATTCAGGGAAGAGCCACAAGAGGCTCACCCCCCCGTTAAAGAGCAACGGGGGGAGAACGCCAAGTACCAGGGCATTCAACGACTAGCCGACGCATTGGAAAAAATGATTACGTCTAGGCCGCTGCCGCGTCAGACAGCAGAACTACCCATCTTTACGGGAGCCGTCGCAGAGTGGCTACCATACAAAGCCGCTATGGAAGATTCTACGAGACTCTTCAAATTCTCTCCAACGGAAAATCTTCTGCGTCTACGAAACAGCCTACGAGGGGAAGCACGAGAAACTGTACTTTCGCAGTTATTCACCGCCTCCAGTCCAGAAGTAATTATGCGAACGCTAGAAATGAAGTATGGAAGGCCAGAATTTATAATTGATCGAGCAATGGAAGAACTCAAGAAGCTCCCTAAGCTAGGAAGTGCGAGTACTGATCTATACGAGTTCGCAGTCAAGATTCAGAACATAGTCTACACAATCAAGAGTATAGACAGAAGAGGCTACCTACAGAGTCCGCTTCTTGTTCGAGACGTCATGGACAAATTGAGTCCGCATCTCGTCAGCAAATGGGCGGAGTACGCAGCCAATAATGAAGCTCGTATTATAGAAGAAAACGAAATGATCGTCCTCTCAGAGTTCTTGATGGCCGAAGCGGATCTGATGATCAGATATACCCACACAACCAGACGAGGTGTTCCAGTACCAGTCAAAAAAGAAGTGGCTCCAAAACGGGCAGCTACTAGAGGCGTATACACTGCAGAAGGTATCACATATGAAGATGAAAGAAGATGCTTTATGTGCCAGTCCGAGGGACATAACACTCCCGATTGCGCCAAACTCAAGGCACTCGACACCAACGATCGCTGGAAATGGGCCAAGGATAACAGAATGTGTTTCAAATGTATGAAACGGAAGCACAACCGATTCTCCTGCAAAGCTAAAGCCTGCGGAGTTCACGGATGTACCTACCGACATCATGCGCTTCTACACAAGGAAAAGGCAACGGAATCGGCTCCTACGGTCAGCACTCTGAACGAATGCAAAACAGCCGACTCAACCGCACTAGTAATGAGCGTTACAGCAAAGAAGACATCTGCGGTATTGCTCAAGACCTGCAAGGTGAAGCTCAGCGGTCCACGGGGGGAGATAATTACGCACGCCCTCTTGGACGAAGGGTCCACGGTGACACTAATAGATGAAGTATTAGCTAACCAACTCACCGATGGCGGATCGAAGCAGCCTTTGAACATTAGAGGTATCAACGAGCAAAAAAGAATAGAGAGCAAGGCGATCGAGATCCGAGTGAGAGGTCTAAGAGAACAAGAAACATACACCGTCAAAGCCCGCACCGTACGAGGGCTACAGTTACATCAACAACGTATACCGCATAATTTAGAGCGGTATCCGTACCTGCGCAGTATACGAGAGAAGATCTGCACAGGAGAAGCCAAGCCTCGCATACTAATAGGGGCTGACAACTGGCACTTAATAGTATCGCGACAGCTACGCGCTGGCAAGAAAACAGAACCTGCCGCATCTTGGACAAAGCTGGGTTGGGTGTTGCATGGATCAGCACCAGGAAGAGCGATTTATCAAGACCAAGCAGCCGTACTTCACATCTCCACAAGTGACACACAATTACAAAAGCTTGTCGAATATTATTTCGACGTAGATTCCCTTGGTGTGTCGACCAAAGAGAGGGTTAACAAGTACGAGAAGAGGGCCAACGATATTTTCGAAGCAACTGCCAAAAGGAAGGAGGGTCATTTCGAAGTAGGCCTTCCTTGGAAGACCGACAACCCCACACTCCCCGATAGCTACGAGTCAGCTTTAAGAAGACTACACACGTTAGAGAAGAGGATGACTAAGGAGCCCGCCTTTAAGGAAGTATATACGGCTCAAGTCACGAACCTTGTACAGAAGGGCTACGCGACCGAGTGCGATGGCAGCGAAATGAATAGCAATCGCAAATGGTTCTTACCTCACTTCGCCGTCACGAACCACAACAAGCCAGGGAAAGTGAGAATGGTCTTTGACGCAGCGGCCAAGGTGAAAGGAGTCTGCCTTAACGACTTCCTGCTAGAAGGGCCAGACTTATTGACTTCACTCACAAGAATACTGTTCAGGTTCAGAGAAAAAAGAATTGCCGTAACCGCAGACATCGAAGAAATGTTTCTCAGGATTAAAATAAGATCTGAGGACCAGCCAGCACAAATGTTTTTATGGCGGGACAAGCCCACCGATCCCCCAAGAAAAATGAAGATGGTATCGATGATATTCGGAGCAAGCAGCTCACCGTACCTCGCTCATAGCGTGAGGAATCGTAACGCCACAGACTTTGAGCAAGAATTCCCAGAGGCAGCTTTAGCAATTAAGGAGCGTCACTATATGGATGATTACTTAGACAGCTTCCAATCAGAAGACGAAGCTATTAAGATGGTCAAAGAAGTAATGTACATCCATCAGCGGGCCGACTTCAACTTGAGGGGGTGGAACTCAAACAATAAGAAGGTTCTTGCTAGCATTCCAGAAGAAAAGAGATCCCAGAACGTCGACGTACAGCTAGTGGCACATCACAAGGAGAAAACGTTAGGACTTCGATGGGACCCAGACTCCGACACTCTTACATTCAACACGGATATTAAGAGAGTTCCCGATGAAGTCAGGCTGCGACTAAGAGCTCCTACTAAGCGCGAAACCTTAAGCGCAGTTATGTCAGTGTACGATCCGCTGGGGCTCATCAGTCAGTACACCATCGTCGGCAAGATAATATTGCAACAATTATGGCTTAAGAAGGTGGACTGGGACCAAGAACTACCGCAAGAGGAAGCCTATCTTTTCGACGAATGGATAAAACGACTCCCAGATGTCTCAGCGCTAGCTATACCAAGGTGCTACAGTATGAAGTTAACGCCGCAAGCCCGTATAGAGCTTCATATTTTCGTCGACGCGAGCGAACAGGCGTATGCAACGGTGGCCTATTGGAGGATCGTATACAAAGACTTAACAGAAACCATCCAAGTAATGGCCAAGGCAAAGGTAGCTCCGCTAAAGATGCTCACCATTCCAAGACTGGAGCTTCAAGCGGCGTTGATTGGGGCGCGACTCGGTAACACGATAATAAAGGAACATACCTGGAAGCCCAGACGAGTCACCTATTGGAGTGATTCTAGAACAGTTCTGTGTTGGATAAGAAACGAGAAAAAGAAATACACTCCATTTGTCGCACACCGCCTAGCAGAGATCGCCGAACTCACACAAGCGGCTGACTGGCGGTGGGTGCCTACCACGCTCAACGTGGCAGACGACGCCACCAGATTTCAGAGCAATAAGATCGACAGTCACGATAGGTGGTTCACGGGGCCCCCATTCCTTAGGGCACCGGCAAACCAGTGGCCACAGGAGAGCGAGGATAACGAGACCGAGGAAGTGGCATGCTACGCCTATTCAGAAGATGACACTTACCCAGAGGACTCACTGCCCGATATCCGAAGGTTCTCCAGTTACTTAAAATTAATAAGAACTACTGCGCTAACACAACTCTTCATTGAGAAGCTGAAAGCCAAAAGGAAAAATAATATACATCTAGAAGTCGCACACCTGAGAGCGGCTGAACGACGTTGGCTTCAGAGAGCGCAGAGAGACTCCTTTAAAGAAGAGTTAATAAGGCTAAAACAGAATCAGCCGCTACCACGACGTAGTAGATTAAAGAAGTTGGACGCCGTATTAGACGACAACATAATAAAGGCAAGAGGCAGAATAGGTGCTCTAAATAGTACAACGCACTCGAACCAGCCAGCGATACTCGACGGACGGCACCCGTTCACTCGTCTGCTCATCGAGAATTATCATCGCCGGGCGGGTCACGCGAATAACGAACGAGTCGTCAATGAACTCCGACAGCAATACATGATTCTACATCTGAGGCCTACAGTCAAGAAGATAGCTAGAGAATGTCAGTATTGCCGCGTATACAAGGCGGCTCCAAAAACGCCACCGAAGGGAGACCTGCCTAAAGTGAGGCTGGAACCGGGTCACCGCGCCTTCACCTACTGTGGGGTCGATTATTTTGGACCTATGATGGTGACCATCGGACGAAGACATGAAAAAAGGTGGTGTGCATTATTCACTTGCCTTACAACGAGGGCAATTCACTTAGAAATCGTCCAATCACTCTCCACGGACTCTGCTATTATGGCGCTAAGAAGGATGGCCGCCAGGAGAGGCTGGCCACTCGTCATATACTCTGACAACGCCACCAACTTCAGGGGAGCAGACGTTGAATTAAGAAATGTTTATGAGTCCTGGATTACGGTGCTACGAGATTTCAGTCTGCAATATAACACCGACTGGCGTTTTATACCACCGGGCGCGCCGCACATGGGGGGAGCTTGGGAGCGCTTAGTGCGTTCAGTAAAAGTAGCACTTAGCACTACGCTTAAAGAAAAGGCGCCCAAAGAAGAGGTACTGCAGACATTAATCACTGAGGCAGAATACAGCGTGAATGCACGACCACTCACGCACGTCTCCGTAGAACCCGACGATGAAGAAGCCCTGACGCCAAATCACTTCCTTATCGGCTCATCTACAGGACTACCACGGACGGGGCCTTGCACCGAGGCGGACCGCAGCACCTGGCGAAGAGCGCAAGCGCTAGCGGACCAGTTCTGGCAGCGATGGCTTCGAGAGTACTTGCCAACACTCATCCCGCGGGGGCAAGCGAGCACTGTAGTTCCGCAACTTCGAGAAGGCGATCTCGTCATGGTGGTCGACAGCACGCTGCCCCGCAACACTTGGCCGAGAGGAGTCATCGAGCGAGTGCACCCGGGATCAGACGGCATCATCCGGTCTGCAGATGTCCGCACTCAAGGAGGCGTATTCAAGAGACCTGCGACTAAGCTCGTCGTCCTACGGATGAAAGAGGCTACGACGTGTCTGCGCCGGGGGGAGAATGTTACGGACGACGGCGTCAATACATAAAATAAGTTAGAATAAGATAGGCATGTATTGTTATCCCACTCTAAATATACGCAATGTCAATAGATGTAAGAAAGAGACAGCGCTATAGGAAAGAAAGAGATGCAGAGTGGTGCCGTGTGCAAAAGTGGCTCGCACGTGATTGGTGGAGAGGCCGGTACCGCTGACTACCATACCCTGCTAATGTAAGAATCTTAATAGTACTTAAGCACGCCTAATGCATTGTTGATCATGTTGGGTATTTGGCATACATCAATAAATAAGATTGAAGAGCGAACTACGAAGTTTTTATTGAGACGCTACAATCTACACTCTACACTAATAATAACAAAAAAAATTAAAACAAAAGATTTTTTTATTCTCGTGATCAAAAAAATAATACAAAAAATATCTTCAAAAGGTATAAAAAGTACCCTTTGCAATCTGTACATACCTTTACTCCATATCTGCAAGATTTAACCCTCTCGGATCATCGACTTGCTCTGTACTGCGACCAATAAGTCTTGATGCTTTTGTTCTGACGTGGGTATATCACTCTCTTATAGAAGAGGGTTGGACCCTATATTAGGATAGGCGGCAAAGAAAAAAATCCTTGCATTTAAAGGCCTCTTTTGTTTTTAGCGACCAATTTCGGGTTCATTTGAAAAATTGATTCCTTTGTAGGATAAGTGACCAAGAATAAAATAAATAAAAAAAAGGTGTGTGTGCGATTCACACACGATAGAAGTGAAACTTCAGTAAATCGAGAAAAGAATGGTATTAGCTCACGTACTTTTCACATATACTAACACACGTTAAATGCTCAAATACAAGCAAGTATTAAACAGTGTGCTCTCTCGCTTTGGCTCACTAATTACAGGCGAGTCAGGCGACTATGCTTAGAAGACGGGAGTGGGGACGTGTGTATATTTCTGTCTCATTCTTTACCGGCTTAATTCTACACATTTTTGTATTTGTGTCTCTTACCTGTCGTTTTTTCCGTTGCATCAGGTTTGAAATCACAACGATTCTAAAGAAGTTTCACTTCAATAAATACATTTTTGTTCAGTTTCGGATCTATTTATACCGGACCTTTGCCCCCTCTCAGCATAAGAAAAGAAAAAGTGATTGGCACTGATTAACCTTTTTTTAGCTACAAGCTGTAGCTGAAAGCTTAAAAAAATTGGTTTCTACCAAAAAATCCGTTGTTGTAACAATTCTGGTAAAAGAAAACAATTAGACAATCAGTAACATTGTTAATCTTTTAAAATATTGCTTAACACGAATGAATCAGGCTATTGGTACATGTAATAATTTATTAAAACTAACGTTTTTTTTATTCTCATATTGTTATAAAAAATTATAAATCCCTCCCTCCCCCTTTTTCTTTGATCCATATTTAAAAAAACATATGTCACCTATGTCACTCTCATCACTGAGTCGTTTAAATGATTTATCATAATTATGTTACAATCCGTGAAGCCGTTTGGGCTGTAACGTGCCAAATTAATGAACACTACACGACACACGTCACATCGGGCGAAATTCGACCGTAATTTAAATTAAAAAACTAAACTTCATATTGTCCAAAGTAGTACGAATACTTCTCAAATTTGTAATAGTTTCAAGTAATTTTGAACGCACCCGTTAAATATAGAAAGAAGTTTAGGTTTAAGAACTTTATTCTCATAAGAAATAACATTCACTTATAATGAGAACTTATCTAATATTAAAATTAAATACAATCATTTAAAGTTTAATCATTTAAACCGCATTTAAAAGCAATAGCGGGTATTTTGACAAATACACTGACATTTCTGACGTTATGTGTATTCATAGTAAGACATTGAATCTATTTCATTCATTATTTATGTGTGTTGTGACAAATGCACCGCGCATATAAGTGTGTGTAATGTGTTTTTAGTTAATTTTATGTATGTATTATGAATTATTTGAAAAAAAAATATGCTCACACACACACTCTGCACTCCTTCTCTACGTCCACTATAACCGTGCAGTTTCATATTAATCTGTCCGCGGCATATTACTTAAAAATGCGTCACAAGTTTTTGCTTCACATAGTAATATATAGATACATACAAACATACATACATACGCTCGAAAAACAAAACCTTCCTCCTCCTTCGAAGTCGGGTAAAAATTGGGCTTTAGTAATTTAAAAAAATTGCGCAAATAAATTAAACAATTATACCACCTAAATACCCAAGTATCAAACTCATTTCGTCCCTAATCTGCACCCCCGACCTCTCACCCTTATCCGTAGGGCGTGGCCTCTCCACCAATCAGAGGCCTTCCTGCGCGCGTCATCAGAATATCCACCAATCACAGGCCTCCAATTAGGGATCAAGTCGAGAGATTTGGGGTCACTTTCCGTCGTTTGTTAGCGATTCTGCTGTATAGGCTTCGCGCTTGGTGTTGTCTGGATTTATAAGCGTTTATTAATAAACTTAAACGAATATTCTTCGATCGGGTACCACCGTGAAAATATTTGGGAGAGCTCAAGTATTATGTAATTGGGGAAAAACTCACGGTCTTTTTAAATGTTACGATGCGTTACAGGAGAGGAAGAATGGGGGTTGAACCAGTGCCGGATAAAGCCAGCGCGGAGCCTGTAGAAAATTCTGACAGGAGGCCCATAGTTTGTCTTAAGTAAAGGTATTAAAGGTGAGCAGTGATAGCCTAATGGTTGAAACTTGCCCTCTCAATCGGGAGGTCCGACGTTCAAACCCAGGCACGCACCACTGATTTATGTGCGTATTATATATATTAATTATCACTGCTTTTCGGTGAAGGAAAACATCGTGAGGAACCTACACACCCGAGAGTTTTTTATAAAAAAAAAAAAGTTCTCGGAGGTGAGTGAAGTCCACCAATTCGCACTTGGCCAGCGCGGTGGACTATGGCCTAAACTCTCTCATTCTGAGAGAAGACCCGTGCCCAGCAGTGGGACAATAATGGGTTGACGACGAAAGATATTAAATGGAACAAAACTGTTACCTACTAGTAAACTTTTCTGGATTTAATCTGTAGATATAGATTAAGATGACACTTTCTATATCAACTTTCTATATTTTCTTTCAGTTTAAAATTTTGAAGATAGCAGAGATAGTAAAATATAAATAGCAGCAGGTAGGTAGGCCGCGGGGTTCCTCTAGTCGCGGGCCCCGCAGCATTTGCTACTCTTGCTATGTGGCTAATCCGGTACTGGTTTGAACAACGCATTATGTAGTATTTTTGAAGTGAAACTTCTTTAGGCGCATGAGGGTAAAATTTTTACAAATGAAACGTCACGCCGGTATGCAACGGAAGTGTCGGAAAAGAGAGAGAGAGTGATCGAGACCGATTGAGAGAGAGTAAGACAGGGCGAATGTAGCATGAGCAACTAGCCGTGGAGTGAGAGTAGGGAGCAAGCGAGTGAGAAAGATTGAGAGAAAAAGTGAGACAGAGCGAACGTCGTATCACGCCTTTTTCCCTTCCTCTTAATCTCTTAAAGTTTTAGATTTGTTTAAATATAAACAAGATTTATAAATTAGTTCGCCAAAGAAGTTTCACTTCTGACATGTGTACTTTGTACCCACGCATGTTTTTTTATTTAAGTAAACATAAAACATCATTTAAGTAAAATTTGCCCACAGCGACTTGCTGCCAAAGTTCAGGGAGGGGGAGGGTTCAGCAAACGTGACGATGCGTAACATGTTTCTAAAATCTTAAAAAAAAACATGCGTGCGTACAAAGTACACATGTCAGAAGTGAAACTTCTTTGGCGAACTAATTTATAAATCTTGTTTATATTTATACAAATCTAAAACTTTAAATTTCCAAGATTAAGAGGAAGGGAAAAAGGCGTGATACGACGTTCGCTCTGTCTCACTTTTTCTCTCAATCTTTCTCACTCGCTTGCTCCCTACTCTCACTCCACGGCTAGTTGCTCATGCTACGTTCGCCCTGTCTTAATCTCTCTCAATCGGTCACGATCACTCTCTCTCTCTTTTCCGACACTTCCGTTGCATACCGGCGTGACGTTTCATCTGTAAAAATTTTACCCTCATGCGCCTAAAGAAGTTTCACTTCAAAATTGCTTCACATAATACTTGAACGCTCCTTTTCTACAAAACAGTTTATTTATTTATTTTATAAGTTTTTGTACACAAATAATACATAACAAAAGACATTATAAACTTAAGTACAAAGGACTACTTATTTCAAGATGAAATTTCTTCCAGCAGCTCTGGGATCGGAGTGTGCATATGTAAGGCATATTAAGTGTGCACAATTCAACAAGCGGAAATTAATAATTATAGTTAAAATATTATATTATATATAAACAGATACATATTAATATATACATACAATTTGATATTATGAAAGTGATAAATAGTTCTTAAGTTCTCACTTTTATTTGAGATACACGCACGCTTTCTACTCCATAGCCCCACAGTAGGATTCTCTCCTGTGTCGTGGGTACCATGGACACACACAAGACGAATACACAAACACCCAGACCCAGAACACGAATCTAAACTCGTCATTCAGAAATGTGTCTGTCCGGGAATTGAACCCGGGACCCATTGCGCGTCAGACGGGTATGGTAACCGCTCCGCCACGCGGGTCGTCAAATCGTCGGTCGTCGCGGGATGTCCATCTGAGTCCTCGGGAGTAGCAACGCATCTGTGATTGACTTTATAGTGGAACTAAGTATTTTTATTGCTTATGTAAAAACAAGATGGTAAAAAGTTATACAATACAATTGCTGGATCTTTTCAGTTGAGGTCGTTTTCCGAATCGGTGGTAAATTGTAACTGACGATTTCTAAGTCCTGTAAGCTTACAAAAAATTCATCGACGCATTGATGTAGATTAATTTTAATAATTTCAATTTACTAATTAAATTTAGTGGAACAGTGATAGCCTACTGGTTGAAAGTTGCTCTTTCGATCGGGAAGGCCGAAGTTCAATCCCAGACATACACCACTTATTTTTCTACAATTATGTGCGTATAAGAAAGTAATTATCACTACTTTTCGGTGAATGAAAACATCGTGATGAAACCTACGCACTACGTTTTACGTTCATTAAAAAAATAAGTTTTCGGAGGTATGTGAAGTCCAACAATTCGCACTTGGCCAGCGCGGTGAACTATGACCTATGGTCACATTCTGAGAGAAGACCCGTGCCCAGCAGTGGGACAATAATGGGTCGACGACGACGACGACAAGAACACTGTAGTTCGACCGGGAAAGTACCACCGCCACACCTGTTTCTAGCGTGAAGTATTTCTTGCGTCTCGATAGATAGGTGTGGTTGCCGGCACACTTTCACATCAGGCGACTATTATAGTCCTCGGGAGTAGCAACGCATCTGTGATAGACTTCAGACGGAACCCATGTTCTGTATGAAGTCGATTACAGACGTGCTTGGGCGGCATTGACCACTTACCATCAGGTGGACTGCATGCTCGTTTGCTACTTCAGTCAGATAAAAAAAAACTATAACATATTATTATAAGACATATCCACGCACTTATATATTTCAACATTGTCAAAAGCAGGTAGAACCGGGCTGCACACTTCTCAGTTGAGGTCGTGTTTAGGGATTGCAATCCGGCCTCATTTTCAATCCGGCCGGATCCGGCCGTTTTTTTCTCAATCCGGCCGGATCCGGCCGGATCAATCGAACGGTTAGAACAGTGTAAAAAAAATCTATTTCCAACGGTAATTATTTTTGTAATGTGAAATCTTTGTCAAAATATACAATCACCGGATCCGGTGGAGGTCCGGATCCGGTGGTGAATTGATACCGGATCCGGTTTTCCGAATTGCAATCCCTAGTCGTGTTCCGATCCGGTGGTAGTGTAAAAAAATATATGTAACTGACAATTTGTAAGCGCCCCCGAAGGCCTATACAAAATAAAGACATTTCATTTCATTTCACACGTCTTAAAGGGGTTGCCAAATTAGCGTACGTCATCTAATCTAGACAAAACAATCCCCACAAGCTAGTAATTAAGCCACACTCATCTGAAGAGCTTTCGACAGATTGCGATAAAACACGAAACTTGATTTTGTTGCATCAACAGAGGGTGGGAAGCAAAAACCGAAAGAGAGTAATGTTTTTCAAGCGTATGTATGTGAGTTTAGTGAGACTTTTTTATGGGATTATTTGTATTTACTTATAATATAGAACATTATTTACAATTTAAATTAACAAAATATAACAAGAAAAACTATTTATTTACGAGACTTACGTGTTTATATATGTCGCCGGGACACCGCATATTTACGTTTTTCGTAAATATCACATCGTCGAAAATAATTATTTTAGTTAGTTTAAAGATCGAAAATTGTTTGTTTATTAATTTAGCATTATTTATTAATTTCTAGAAATATTAATTTAGTCTACCCTCGATTAAATTGTTATTATCACCTCACCCATCTTTATTATAAAAAGGCGAGCGTCTGCCAGTAGAAAAAGATTCTTGTTTATCCGTCGAAGCGATCGGACCTCCTCAACTGAGAATAAATCGAAGAAGGTTATTCCTGTGTTTTACTTGAAAAATTCAAGAATGGAAAGTAATGAATACCCTGGCTCTCCTGACGTCACGCGCCCACTTCGTTACATGTATTTGCAACTAATATTTATTTTTATTTATTTATTTATTCAAAAGAACCACCAACAGAAATACATGTTATAGAATTAATTACACAAAATAGATTTTAAGTATTGAGATACATGTAATTCCACTTATAGGTGGCTACAGCATGCAAAATTTTATATTAGTACGATAACATAATCTTGACAAAATTTTGAAAATTTACTGTCACATACAATACAAATTTAGTTAGTTGGTACAAAAGTATATTAAAAATATTAAAATGAATGCCAAATTTTGGAGCGCAATGGAGGTCTTCCTCAGTGTTAAAAAACAAATTAAATAAGTTGACACTAAATATTTTCAAGTGTATTAAAAGTTTTGGATTTAAATATGCTAAGTTTGTCAGAAAACGCATCAATCGATCCGTCTCTAGATAATATATCCCTGTGCAACCTACTCAGTCTAGGTATAAGAGAATTATAGCCCAGATTGGCTCTATAAGTGTTATGAGTTAGTAATGGAATAATATATTTTGGAGGACTGATTATAAGTATGTTAAGAGTACCATACCCTAAGGGTAAAAAACAGAAGCCTATTACACATACTCCGTTGTCCGTCTGTCATCAGACTATCTCATTAACCGTGTTAGTAGTGAAATTTTCACAGCACACTGTTAGCGGCGTACTGAATTTGCGACGTATCGGTTTACGCCCTTCCATATACTTGAGCAGTGATAGCCTAATGGTTGAAACTTGTCCTCTCGATCGGGAGGTCCGAGGTTCAAAGCCAGGCACGCACCACTGATTTATGTGCGTATTAGAAATTAATAATCACTGCTTTTCGGTGAAGGAAAACATCGTGAAGAAACCTACACACCCGAGAATTCTTTAAAAAAAAAAGTTCTCGGAGGTGTGTGAAGTCCACCAATTCGCACTTGGCCAGCGCGGTGGACTATGGCCTAAACTCTCATTCTGAGAGAAGACCCGTGCCCAGCAGTGGGACAATAATGGGTTGACGAGAGAGAGAGAGAGAGATATACTTGAAATGGAGTGTACAGAGTTTGTTAGTTTACAGATGTTCATGAGCTCCAGTGACCACTTACCATCAGGTGGACTGCATGCTCGTTTGCTACTTCACTCAGATAAAAAAAAATCTTAGATGGAACCACATAAACCACTGTCTGTACATATGTCCATGGGCGTTAGTGACCACTTACCATCAGGTGGAATGCATGCTCATTTCGTATTTCAAGCAAAAGAAACCACAAAAAAGCAATAAAAAATATTAAGTGGAAATCAATTATAATTTAATAAGCATAATAAAAAAAACACTTTCAAATTACGCCATGTAATATTCGTGTTTAATAATAAACATCACGTCTGAGCTCTTGAATGACAAAGGGATGTTATCTGCCATTTTGTAAAAGGGCAAAGGGTTTGTTATAACTAATTTTATTATACGTAAGTACCTACTTAGCTCCTTATTTGGTTTGGTCGTACAACTATAGTTACGTTGGTCGGGTGAGTTTGACTGGTTTGGTATACGTTTTTCGATTACAATTTAATTTATTGCGTCTTTTAAAATGTATATTGCAAAAAACTTTTTTTGAATGTAATACTTTTTCTGCAATATTATTTTGAAATCTAATATATAAAATTCTTGTGTTACAGTTTTTGTTGCCAAACTCCTCCGAAACGGCTTGACCGATTTTTACCAAATTTTATATGCTTATTCAGTAGGTCTGAGAATCGGCCAACATCTATTTTTCATACCCCTTAAGGCTTGTCCACCCTTAACATTGTTTTTTATTTTTTATATGGCATAACAACGTTTGTCGGGACAGCTAGTAATCTATATATTAATATGTCAAGCAAAACTTGTGATTCGTTTTTATGATACTTGCCGCAGACGGAGGAGTGTGAAATGACGCACGGTTATAGTTGATGTAGAGAAGGATTACGCAATGCTAATATTTTTTAAATAATGCATAAAACATACAAAAAATCAACTAAAAAAACATTCCACACATTGCCTTACATTGACACGAACACATACACAATAAACAAAATATAACATTCAATGTCGTACTATTATAACACATAACGTCAAAAATGACAGATGTCATGATGTTCAGTATAACTTGAAAATTATTACAACTTATTTGAATTTGAAAAATAGTCGTCCTACATTGGACAATATGAAATTTAGTTTTTTAATTAATTACTACTACAAATATGAGTTAAACAAAACTTAAAATACACATATCACAACTCAATTGTACTTACTACATTATGTTGAAAGATGGTGAATTTTGTTTTGTGTAGATTTCGCTGAAACTTCACACACAATCTATGAGCCGGATTAACATGCAGGATAAATAGATTGTATTCATGGTAGACACGGCTGACGCAGGCGAAGCCATGGGATTAACTTAGTATACATATATTGACCAATTACCATACCGGTCTAACACTCCGGGTTCCGGGTTCGATTCTCGGCCACACAGTCACACAGTTTAGATTCTTGTTCTGGGTCTAGGTGGAGTCCATGGCACACTGGTTGGCGGCACCCTTTTATATCAGGCAACCATCATAGTCCTCAGGAGTAACAACGCATCAGATGGAATCCATGTTCTGTATGAAGTTGATTACAGACGGCAGTGACCACTTACTATCAAGTGGACTGCATGATTTGCTAGTCCAGTCAGATAAAAAAACCCATGACACAGAAAATCCTAATGTGGTGCTATGAATGAATGAATAATTTATTTGCTACAATTGCGGTTTACATTATGGTCTTAGATTAAATATGTTATCTCACAATTAGCCATTTACAATATGGCATGCAAATGTCAGTACATATTATTAAAAAAATATTATTCAGAATGTCAAGTCATTGTAATAAAATAAAAATAAAAATTTCTGTTAATATTTATCCTATCTGACTATTTTATTCTAACTATTGCTTTAGAATTAAGATTAAATTTATTATTACACATGTCATAATATTATATTATAATAAGAACTCTTTTACAGAATAATAACATTTGCTATCTAACCAGTCGTGCAGAGTTTCGAAATTGATTTAAATTAAATTTTCATGTCTTCTGGTACTTTATTATATATCCTAATACACATATGAGTTTAACAAGCGTTTATTTATTATTTTTATTATTAAATATTTGATTTCTTGACAAAACACAAGCCCAAAATCACAATAATTGACGCACGTGGCAGCAATCACGCCAATCTATTTAGTTACTTGCGTGCTAAATTTATTTTGACAGGGATAATTGAATTTACCGACAATTTCACAAGGGTTTGAAGCAAGGGAACAGCGAATGAATACAAATATAGAATACAAAAGGTAAGATACAGAGAAGAATATGAATACAGACGTGAAAGATATGGAGTGAGCTTCCTCCTGAGGTATTCCCGGAGCGCTACGACATGGGGTTCTTCAGAAAAGGTGTAAAAAGAGCTCTCCTCTAAAGCCGGCGATGCACTGGCGACTCCTCTGGTGTTGCAAATGTCCATAGGCAACGGTGACTGCTTTCCAACAGGTGGCCCGTCAGCCTTATCGTTAGATCTTACTATATAAAAAAATACAGATAACAAAAAGTATCTTTTAGTTTGAAGCAAGGGAACGGCGAATGAATACAAATATAGAATACGTAAGGTAAGATACAGAGAAGAATATGAATACAGAATACAAAAAGTAACTTTTAGTTTGAAGCAAGGGAACGGCGAATGAATACAAATATAGAATACAAAAGGTAAGATACAGAAAATAATATGAATACAGAATACAAAAATATAAAAAACGTGCAGCACTCGGGGACTGCCGCGGTAAAGCTGTTGCATAGCATTTTTTTTCATTTTCATTTTCCATGTGAGCTTTGTACTGTCGTACCATACACATACACGTTATGCGAACACGTAATAAAAAAAATGCACTTTTGCACATTTGACCTTACAGAGTTGTGTTGCTACTCCTGAGTAAGGACTGTGGCCTTAAACTCTCTTCTGAGAGAAGACCCATGCCAGCAATGGGACAATAATGGGTTGTACCCAGAGGGAGTCCGGGAGGGTTTAGCAGGTTTTTTTTTTATATAATATTGAAGTAGCAAACGAGCATTTTTTTTTTGTTCTCGAGGGGGAAACCTGCAAAAGGTACCCGACGGCGTGGGAGCGACGCAGGGTTATATGGGATTTGACCTGACCGAACGGTTCGAGCTCCCATTCTAGCCATCTGCAACCCCGGAAGCCCCTTGTAGTCGCCTCTTACGACAGGCAGGGGATGCCGTAGCCCTATTCTGATCCTAGAGCTACAGCAAACGAGCATGCAGTCCACCTGATGGTAAGTGGTCGCTGCCGTCCTGCGACATCTGAAATTAAGTGTAACAAAGCTTATTACAATTTTAAACCTAGTCACAATTTCAAAAAGGCGTAACCAGGCAAAGCTAATAAGGAAATGGGAAATCTTAACACACTCAAAACAAAAGGATGACTTTTTTTCAAAAGCATCAAGTAACCGTTCTTAATCCATTTTTGACGTAAAAAGCAGGATACACAAACAATAGACATTTGAGACGACGCGCGCGCGCCACGCGGCGATTGCCGGAACTAAGTCCTTGTGTGGGGTTGCAATTAGGGGATGTTAGGGGCTTAAAATGTCTTGTTAATTCTGCGTTGAAAATTAATCCTTTTTAATTTTTAAGATAATAGAAGTCATATTTAAAACACTGGTATCGACCCAAAAGTAAGTATGTAAAAGAAGTGGAGATAATTAAATTATAGAGATAGATTACTTAAAGATTAATAAAATTGCCAGTAGAAAAAAAGGGTCAAGTGCGAGTCTGACTTAAGTACGAAAGGTTCTGTACAATTTTCGATATAAATGGCTAAAACCACATTTGTTCTATGGGAGTCATATTTTTTAAAGAACTTGACAACACACTGTATATTCGTGTATTTTACTCGAGCAAGTTATGATACAGTTCGCCTTACCACAACAACGTGGCAAGTACAAATTGACCTTTTTTGTTAAATTTCATAATTATCTTTTTTCTTAAAGCCGGTAAGTCATTAGGTAATATTTATAATGATCGTATTGTGTCGTGAACCTATTATTGTCCCACAGCTGGGCACGGGTCTTCTCTCAGAATGAGAGAGTTATAGTCCACCGCGCTGGCCAAGTGCGAAATGGTGGACTTCACACACCTCCGAGAACTTTTTTTAAAGTGCTCTCGGTTGTGTAGGTTTCTTCACGGTGCCCCGGTTTGGTCGCACAGACTGACGGGGAGCCGGCGCCGTGCGGCAAAACTCCTCGCTGCGCAGCGTACGATCGCGATAAGGGTTGCACGCGGATATCGCACAATATCCTATGAGGCGGCAAACGTCCTGGCGCGATTTCCGCCCCTGGACATTCTGGCGGAGATGAACACAGAGGTCTTTAACAAGATCCGCGTTCTCCGCCAGAGGGCTGAACCCTCGAATGAGACGGTCGCAATGCTTCGTCGGAACGCCAGATGGCAAGCTTTGACGCGCTGGCGCGACAGACTGCGGGAGCCGCAGAAAGCGCGTCAAAGAGTCGTCAGCGCCATCCTACCCAACTATCGGGCCTGGATGAGGAGCGGAGGTCGCGTCACCTACCGACTGACTCAGATACTCACCGGACATGGCTGCTTCGGTGAGTATCTGAACCGCATAGGCCGGGAGCCGTCCGCAGTGTGTCACCATTGCGGACACGACCAGGACTCCGCGCAGCACACGGTCGAGCACTGCCCATCGTGGGAGTCAGAGCGGCGGGTCCTGGTCGACAAGATCGGGAACGACTTGTCCCCGGCGGCCGTCGTCGCAGCGATGGTACGCTCCAGGGACGCGTGGGACGCGGTGACCTCCTTCTGCGACACTGTAATGTTCGCGAAGGAGGGCGCTGAAAGAGCCCGAAAGCTCACAGATTCCTCTCGGCGAAGGAGCCGCCGGGGCAGACGTAGATAACGTCTCTCCGGCGCTGTAACCCTGTAGTCGGGGAGTAGAATACGGCTACGGTATCCCCTGCCTGTCGTAAGAGGCGACTAACAGGGGGCCTCTAGGGTTGCGGACGGCTAGAGTGGGAGCTCGAACCGTCCAACAAGCAACCCCGAGAAGGACGGCGGTATGTGTGGCTGCATCTCGCCGTAAGCACCGGATGATGAAGGGGAATGGTACACGTCCCCCAAGAGATGAGCCCGTGAGGGGCACTGCGCTAGGGGCCACCGGTTCGTTCCGTTGGAGTTTCCGAGTCCCCTACTACAAGCGCTGAGGAAGGCCACCGAGGAGGTTTTAGTGGGTAAAAATCCCACATAACCCTGAGTCTCTCCCAAGGACTCGGTGTACATTTTGAAGGTTTCCTCCCCGTAACAAAAAAAAAAGGTTTCCTCACGGTGTTTTCCTTCGCCGAAAAGCAGTGATAATTAATTTCTAATACGCACATAATTTTTGAAAAATCAGTGGTGCGTGAATGGGTTTGAACCTCGGACCTCCCAATCAAGGGGGCAAGTTTCAACCATTAAGGCTATCACTGCTCTATCGTATCGTAATGATCGTATTAGGTCTGTGTAAGTCCTTTCATATTAAGGAATTTTATTTTGTGTAACTCAACAATTGGCCTCCAATAAAAATTGTAGTTTTCAAGATAACACGTTGTTCTTGTAAAGAGGCGAGTTATTGTATTCTGTTTATAGTATTTGTTGTAATAGCAGTAACAGAAATACATCAATTGTGAAAATTTAGCTATCATGGTTCATGAAATACGGCCTGGTCACAGTACAAATATGGAACAGTATGGAAATTAAGTCTTGTTTATGAAATAATTACTTATACGCTATTGAAGCGATAGGGTTGTCTCTATATATTTTGTATATAATATAATTCTATTTTCGTAGTAATCTAATTGATTTTTCTTTGAAATAAATGGATACACAGTAAATATATGACTAAGTTACGATAAACAATAATTGTAGGGTCATAGTATTAGCGGGGGCGGTCAAAATCATTATTTTGCTCCATTGTTGGGAGACTAAGTGTCGTCCATTATTGTCCCCCTACTGGACACGGGTCCTCTCTCAGAAGAAGAGAGTTTAAGGCCATAGCCCACCGCGCTGGCCAAGTGTGAATTGGTAGACTTCCCATTCATTAGAGGTCTTTTTTAAAAAGTCTTAAGTATGCAAAAAACATGAGGAACACAATGTTTTCTTTAACCATAAAGCAGTGACAATTAATTTCTAATACGCACATCCGCAAGAGGGCAGGGTTCAACCATTTGGCTATTTCCACTCCTTACTAAGATAAACAATAATAAAGAATAAATTTAAAGGCATAGTGATAGCTAAAGCGGTTAAAATTATTATTACACCATCTTTTTTTTTATCTGACTGAAGTAGCAAACGAGCAAGCAGTCCATCTGTTGTAAGTGATCATTGCCGCCCTGCGACATCTGTAATCAACTACATACAGAACATGGGTTCCATCTGAAGTCAATCACAGATGTGTTGCTACTCTCGAGGACTGTGATGGTCGCTTCATATAAAAGTTTGCCGGCAACCACACCCTTCTATCAATATATTATAGTCCCACAGCTGGGCTCGAGTGTCCTTGCAAAGTGAAACGGGTTTAAAACCATAATTTACAGCGTTAGCAAAGTTCGGATAGATCATTATCTTTGAAAGGTTCTTTTCACTGAAATCTACAGCGAGCAGATTTTGCGTTTTTCATTAAAGTTCAATTGATTTATTTTACACTAGTTGACCTGCGAACTTCGTTCCGCTTAAAAGTAAAAAATCTAAAATTATTAGTGTTCCTTCACTATATTATGCATGTGTTATCGAATCACTCTATCTATTAAAAAAAACTGCATTGAAATCTGTAGCGTAGTTTTAAAGATCTAAGCATACATAGGGACAGACAGCGGGAAGCGAGTTAGTTTTATACTGTGTAGTGATTATTGAAGTAGCTTACTAGTACGCAGTCCAAAACAAAGTTAGTTTTCTACAAAGTTCCCCGCTACATCCTAAGAAACCGCTACAACTCGCGCCGTACGCTACCTTCTGATAACAGTTGGTGATAAAATATGATAAGATATAGATAGTCCGCCATTTTACTTATGTTTCGTGCAACACCTCGAATATAGGACAAAAGTTTGTGCCTTTAATGTGTTTTTTACCTTAAAAGTGCTTTAAAGTAATGCGTTTGTACCCAGTGTGATAATTATAACATTTGGAAGTGTTTGTTGTTGAAAAAGGTAATGAAAGTGATTATATATTAGATTTTGCTGTGCATTTTATTGTCCGTAAATGATTTAGTGATAAGACAGCCATTTGCAATTAGTTGAAGGAGTTTTGTCTTAATATTATTTTATTGATATGTCCTTTTTATATTGATTTAAAAAAAAACACGAAGGACAGTGAGTTATACTATGATGTATGCCATCACGCATACCGCCGTCCTTCCCGGGATTGAATGGTTTCAACAACCCCAACTGATTGAATGGTTCCACCACTCCCAACGCAGGGAGCGTCTTCTTTGTGTACATTGCACGTTTTCGTTATCGTTTTGTTTTGAGCAAACTAAATAACCAAGTACTAGGGTCGCAGAACACGGCAGCGCTTAAGGCTACTGTTAGACCAGTGTAATTAGACCGGGGACGTACCACCGCCACACAGTAGTTTTGGGGAGTCCTATGCTACAAGGGTAAGGTCGTGGTCGGGGGCCGGCCTAAGATCCCGCCATCTGAATATGTCGCCTCTATGTCCAAGGACGGCTGTGGCCACTTACTATCATTAGGACTGTATGCTCGTTTGCTGCTTCAATCCGATAAAAAAGGGCAGAAACTTATAGGGTTTTACCACATTCGCACAATATGCGTTAAAATTATATAAATATGTAGTTAAATAAACACTTGAGATAAGATTGTGTTTTCACCCAATGATATAGATGAATGGGTATAATAGTTACAGGTATATTGTAGTTTCTTAAAACATTCTCTTTTTGCAATAATTTTCCGTGGGCGCTTTGCCCTTACTGCTATATTTCTTGTTGGATTTTCCCGTCGTGTTCGAGAGTAGTGTAAGAAAATATTGTAACTGACAATTTGTTAATGCCTCATTTGACCTGTACAAAATAAAGACATTTAAGATCATTTGCACAACTGGAAGAGCATTCTACACCACGTTGCTCCATTGGGGAAAATTGATGGTTAGTGGCCAATTGGGTGCTTAATATACTTACAAAAAGTGTTTTGAAAATGACCTAACACAACATTTTACTTCCCCCATGTAGTAGTAATGTTTAAATCGAAACCCTATTTCCGTCTCATTTGGAAAATAGTTTTTGGCCGAGGTGTACCTACTACCCAACTAGCTAACCTACCCGTTATTGTTATTATATGGAGCTACAAGCTACAAGAAAGATTTTTTTTATCTGAGTGAAGTAGCAAACGAGCATGCAGTTCACCTGATGATAAGTGGCCACTGCCGCTCATGGACATCTGTAATTAACTTAATACAGAACATGGGTTCCATCTGAAGTCAATCACAGATGCGTTGCTACTCTCCAGGACTATGATGGTTGCCTCATGTGAAAGTGTGCAAAAAAGTCCTTTGAAGGAGGCCTTTTGTCATGCATTGGCGTCTGCTCGAGTATTTGAAATTTTTATAGGCGACGGAAATTACTTTCCTTAAGATTGTTCGTCTGCCTTATCGTCTGCGAAGTTTAAAAATAAAAATGCACAAAATATATTATTGGAAAAAATATTACTCACACGGAACTAAGATAAAATACTTTACTAAAGATATCCACAGATAACCTACTACACTACGAATTAATTCATTGATTGATTACTCATTGATTATATTTTTTATTGCAGCCACGATGGGGAAACGACTTATTTTTATATTTTTGAGCGTTATTGTTTTTGTGAATGCGGAGACTAATAATGTTACAAAAGCTGGTAAGTACTGCCATCTAACGTCGAGTAGAAGTATTAAAAATGAGTATAAAAAGTATTAATTATCTGTCGTTAAAAGATTACTTTTTAATACATATCGCATTTATTAAATCAATTGAAAATGTTATAATATGCCAATTTTATATATCCTTTTATCGAATGCCATTAGTATCCTATAATATATTATATTTAGAGATGCGCCGAATAGAGGTTTCACCGAATAACCAAATACCGAATAGGTACTATTCGGTTTAACTTTTACCGAACCGGACATTCGGCCGAATTATTCGGTTTACCATTTCTTATTACAACAACTGCGAAAGTGTGTTCATAAAAAAATCTTGATGTTAGGTTTAAAAATAAATGTTTATGTTAGGGTTTAGAGAAAATGAGAATTTGCTTGAGGTTGCAAAAATCTTGATTTGAAGTTTAATTGATTTATATTATTGGCTTTATTCAACACCTGTATGTTATTTTACTCTTTGTTCAACGTACTCTTCATGAGTTTTGAGATTGGTAACAGTGCCATCTAGTGTAAAAAGCAAACGTATTAAAAACTACTTACTATTTACTATTATTCAATTTCAGTGGACTGGAGAAATACAGGAATTTGCAGAAAATGTACATGTTCTGCAAACAAAGTAGATTGTTTTGATCAGGGCCTCACAGACTTCTTTGATCTTGAAGAATGGAAATGTAAGTTTATTTTTTAGTTTTGTAATAATATATATTATTTATGATTGTACAACGTTAAACAAACGTTTTGCAATGTTTAACATTTGGTCATTTTCATGCTTCTTCAGAAATGTAGTGTTTAATATTTTTCCATCCATTCATCTATCTTCACTTAAGTTTTTTTAAGTCCACAGCTGGACTTAGGGCTTCTTTAAACAGCGCTCCTAACAGTTACTGTGCATAAGATTTATATTATCGGTACGTAGTCAGTTATGGTTGTCTTGAAAACACAGATATAAATCTGTATTCGCACAAAAGAAATAAACCATTTCCCATCCATAATATTGACATTGTGCTTCCTGTATTAAAACAAAAAACGATTGAGTTTTGTGTTATTTATTTACGTAATTATGTGTTCCAATTGAAGAGATACAAGAAAATTTATTAAATGAACTTTTGCACTTTAGTTTAAGAGTATATTTATAAGTTTTAAGAGTAAAATGCCGTTCAAAACAGATAATAATTATAATCTTTTCAGTATTAAAAGAGCTAAAACCAACGACAGTTGACTTGAGCGAGAACAAGTTTATAAACATAACAGCGATCGCTGAGCTGCCTATCCAGGTTTTAAACCTCTCGCGTTGCTCTATAGAGCATATAGAGAACGCGAGCTTCAAAGACCTGCAGCAGATGACCACTTTGGACCTCAGCCATAACAAGCTTACAGCTGCGAATCTCAGTCCTCATGCTTTCGAGGTAATGTTTACGCGTACATGTAGCGCCATCTATTGACGAGTAGATTTATTCTTTAGAAAACGACCGTTCTCTAGAAGGAAAAGGGTTATGTCGTCATAACCTTTCCTTTAATTATTACTGATAAAATTCCAATGATACATATAAAATATTTGTTGTTTTAATAAGATCTTTTGTGTTATAGTATTTTTAAATACTTCTTGATACCTTATTTCAAGTGGTACTGTAGTTACATTGCTACTTGATAACAGATGGCGCTACATGTCTCGTGCTTCATAGAATTGAAGTTCTAAATTTCGAAGCAGGTAGAAATTTAAATAAACTATCTTTAATTATACATTTTTACTTATTCTAGGGTCGATTCTCCCCCGAGGAATACGAGCCCCTCGCTTCCATGAAGATCCTAAGCTTAGCCTACAACGACTTGCATTCGCTTCATCAAGATCTGTTCGAACATCTACCAGAACTAACAGAATTGGACATCAGTGGCAACCCTCTGACCACTATTGACCATGTCACCTTGATAGCCATCTCTAGTTTGCCCAATTTGAAGGTAAGTTCTATTATGTATGGTTACACACCAATACACGCTTTGTTCGTAGAAATATTTAGTGTATGTCTGGAATTTGTATATCACTAAAAGAAAAATGAATCCTTCCGATGACGAGGATTCGGGGCAGTCATATTTTACTTCTAAGCTATAATAACTTAATAATTGAATATTCTATGGGTACATGCTTATGCATAAATTATATAATTTAGCTATTTAGAAGTCGGATTCGCATTCCTAAAAAATATATTTATCAGTCAGTATTTATTTTGCATTTTAATTGAATGGAAAACGAAAAATAGATAATTAAACTGCCTTTCAAGTTAAATTACTTGAACACTTGAACATATTTTCATAATTTGTCCACTCAACAACAGATGGCGCTGTACTTACATCAATAAATGAATCATATATTGCAGGTTCTTCGCATGCGTTCTTGTAAACTTAAAGAGATCCCAGATAAGTTTCTCCATACCCCTCGGTATTTGGAAAGGTTGGACATCAGTGACAACAGGCTTACAATCGTTCCCCAGGAATTAGAGGAAACTAAATTTTTGGTGTATTTGAACTTGAACCAAAATCCAATCACTGAGTTGGACCTTACTTCTGACGATAATCCGTAAGTATTTACTTCAGCTTTAAAATAGAAAGGGTTTTCGAAACAACGCATTACATTTTTATATCAAATACTTCTCAAATACATATTATAGAATGCGTAAACATAAAAGATATAGCTTTTTAAAAGAAGTTAAAAAAATGGGTAGCTTATAACTTATCGTCAAAAATGTATCAATCTTGCAATGAGGTCTCGACGAAATAGTTGGTTGTAGATAGGTTTCTTCCCTACCGTATAGGTGGCGCTGTTTCCAATATTTATTTATTTGATTCTGTATCAACACTTTGCCGAATTTACCGATTATAATTAGGATTTTATCAATTACAGAGCTTTCCCTCGCCTCCGAAAGCTCAGAGAACTCCACATGTGCAACATGAAGAACCTAAAACGCATCGGCCCTGGTGCATTGGGTGGCTTGGAGAATCTACAACAGCTCCACATGAGCTACAACCCTCAACTAAGTTTCATCGACCCGAAGGCACTAGCGAGACCCGATGATATAGGAGAGACGTACGATTGGCCACTGGTGAAAGAGGTCGGTTTGGAATGCCTTATGTTCTAATTGGAAGATTTAGAGGAGCTCTTTGTATTTCGATTCATTGCAATTCTTATTTCTGCATGCTAAAAAGAAGACATTTCTCTTCTAAAATAAAAATAAAATGTATACCAAAACGATATTATCAATTCGTAAATACCACGTCATTCATAAATAGAATTGAAAATATACTTCGCAAATGTACCAGGGTTATATAAACTACAGGAGACAAATTATTATTTCCAAGAGATCCACGCAGGCATTTATGTCTGTGTGAGTAATGTATGCATCTCCTTCACTCTAAGTGTGTACAATGAAGTGCGAGTGAGACATATACATTGTCTTAAAGACAAACCATTTTAATTCCACGATAAATAAAAAAAGGGTTTTTAGTTCATAATTTTACGCCTGGTGAATAAAAAAAGTGTGTAAGAATATTTGTTATGGCTTAGATTAAATTCTTAAATTAATACGAACCCACGGGAATTATTTCCTTAAACCGAATTTCTTCTCGTGCGCTTATTATGAAGAGTGTGTTGAACCCAAAATTGTCAAGGTGACACAATACAACGAAAGTAGGAAATAGAAATGAAATGGTTGGGGGCAGTGGCATAGACCTGTATCAACATTTATTGAAGGGTAAGGAATTCTCATATGTGACATAAATGCTTGCAATCACATTAATATATTCAATCGATTTAACTAATAGTAAACTGTTTTGCATGTTGTAACTACCCTATATATTTGGATTTACGTGTTATATACGTGTAAAAAAAATACACGCTTTCTTCACTTATAGCCCCATAGTAGGATTTTCTCCTGTGTCGTGGGTACCATGGACAAATACAAGACGAATACACAATCTCCTAGACCCAGAACAAGAATCTAAACTCATCATTAAGATACTTGTCTGACCGGGAATCGAACCCGGGACCCATTGCGCGTCAGACCGGTAAGGTAACTGCTCCGCCACGGGGGTCGTTAGGCGCCGGATTATTTTGTTACTAAGTATGTATTTCCGTTGGTGGTTAAATAAATTAAAACTATATTTGATCTCCGTTTATCAAATAAGGATATCGTTTCAGAATAACTTTTAGAAAAATATACTCTATTAATTTGGCAAAAATCAGACATACCAGTACCCGTCTTACTAGGCGTGCATAAGTAGAACATGCTTCTACATATAATTTCTTAAAAACTTACAACACGTCACCCTTTTTAACTTCTAGCTGTATCTCCAATCGAACAACCTGACAGAGATAGACTCCCGTCTCTTATCTCGTTGGGATCTAGTTGAGAAGTTGGACGTGTCTAACAATCCCTTCCTTTGCGACTGCTCCACGCAATGGATGGTCGACCATCTTGTTCCAATCATCGCGGCGAAGAATGAAAATGCAACTGAGACCATGGTGTAAGTTCATTGTAAATCATATTATCTGTTACACATTTTTGTGCTCCTGGTAAAGTAGATCATACGTAAGACATTTCAAGTTACTTTTTATAGCAAAATTGGTTTGATGTTTCGATTTTCAATATGTATGTTTTTCTATAATGAGATATATACTTAAAAGACATCTCTAGAAATAAAAAAAAAAATGGTGATCGATCGGAAGATTTGTATTGACCCGACAATGCGAAGCTGCGATGACAATTTGTGATTTGCTTAAATAAACGTTTTACCACCTTCATAATTATCTCTTTGACAGATGCAACCAACCACCAGAAATGAAGGGATACACAATGAAGTATCTTCACGACATCCACCGCACTATGCGTTGCGTTGACAAATACGGGAACCGCCCCGAAAAGGATGGAGCCATACTCCTGGGAACTTTGATTGGTAAGAATTTTTGAGAATCTAGTATGCACACCTATTCCTAGCGTGAAGCATTTCTTGCGTTCCGATAGAAGGGTGTGGTTGACACACTTTCACATGAGACGACCCTCATAGTCTTCGGGAGTAGTAACGCATCTGTGATTGATTTCAGATAGAACCCATGTTCTATATGAAGTTGCTTACAGGTGTCTATGGGCGGCAGTCACCACTTACCATCAGGTGGACTGCTTGCTTGTTTGCTACTTCAATCAAATAAAAAAAGAATTATTCGTTACACAAAATAGTTTACTTATTACGTTCCTACGTAATAGTTTTATAAGTGTCATTCTGCTATTCGACAACAGATGGCACTAGTCGTCTCGTTAAATAATCTGGCTTAAAATGTGTTGCCTTACTTTTTGATATTTTTCCAGGTGTTTTATTGGCTGTACCCATAATGCTGGGTTTAATGCTGATGTGGCGACGTGGATACTTCGCCTGGATGGGTCTTCGTGGGCCTACCGACGTTTCGCGTGCGTTTTACAAGCGGGCGCCCGCCGATGAATTCATATAAATACTTATATTTTATATCATGTATAGGTTAAGATATCTTTATAATTATTAATGTGTAATAAATCTTTAACTTTTGTTTTAGTTTGAGTTTTATTTCTATCATATACCTACGTTTGTGATAGATAGATAGTATCGAGGAAAAAAACTTGAATTAATATCAAAGAAAAAAAGCATAAATAAATAAATAATTATTTGCTTTAGTTAATAAGAAATGCTATGCATTAGCTTTACCGCGGCAGATCCCGAGTGCCACACGTTTTTTTTGTGGGCTTTGTAAAAGTTTGTTAAAAGGGGCCTAATACTAAGACTCTGTCTGTCCACCTGTCTGAGGGCTGTATGCTGTAGGTATCTCTTGAACCGTAATAGATTGTATTTTGCCGTGTGTCCTATAATGGCTGCTATGACTAAATATTAAAAAGTGTTAAAAATAGAGTGACCGTTAAAACAATAAATGCTAAAATACTAATATAATAAAAAAGAGAACTTAAAAAATCTGTATTTTTCGACAATTTCTGGTTTCTCTATTAAACCGTAAAAGGTTGATATTTCCTTTTTGTATAATGCAAGTAATTCTATACCTGTGATGAAAGAAAGTATTAGTAAAGTCAATTAAAATTAAGTTAAAAAAGCAGCGCGCAGCGTAAATCATTATAGTATAAATACTTAATAAATAGGGATAATAGAATAAACACATAATAAATAGAGCAGTGATAGCCTAATGGTTGAAACTGGCCCTCTCGATCGGGACGTCCGAGGTTCAAACCCAGACACGCACCACTGATTTATATGAGTATAAGAAATTAATTATCATTGCGTTTCAGTGGAGGAAAACAACGTGAGGAAACCTACACACCCGAGACTTAAAAAAAAAGTTTTCGGAGGTGTGTGAAGTCCACCAATTCGCACTTAGCCAGCGCGGTGGACTATGGCCTAAACTCTCTCATTCTGAGAGAAGACCCGTGCCCAGCAGTGGGACAATAATGCGTTGATGAGATGAGACATGAGAAGTAGGCAAAACTATTCAGTACATTACATCGATATAGAAAAACCCATTAGTAATGTTTTCCTTCGGCAGATTATATATTTCTTCTTTGTTGGTTATTGACGATAATCGAGAAAAAATATGAATATGGTAAAATTTCGACCTCTGGGCCTTATTAATATGCAAATAAATAATAGTAGTGTGGTGACCCACGACTTATGTAAATTGTAACTAACAAATTTAACCAACTACGCTCGGTGTTTATGATTTATGGGTATGCCGGATAAATAAATTATCAAATATCCATTTTACTATATATCAACTAGCATCGATATTCTCATGGGAATGAGAGAGCGCGGCAAAAAGTAGCCTACGTCACACTCCGCCCTCCTACCTATCTCCCTTCATATAAACCATATCCTATAATAGCTATGTGGCGACGTGAAAGAGGAACAAACAAACATCTTTCATATTTATTGTATTAGTATGGAAGTATGGATTATCCATGTTGCTATGTGGATATAGTTATTCAATACATCGGGTGGATGTTGCATCATAGGACCGCGATTGATATGGTACTACGATTCAAATCTTCCTGGCTATACGGTTTATGTAATTTTACTTGCGATATCATAACACAGTAAATGATAAACTGAGGCTGTGAAAGTAGGGATTTACTATTTATTTTAACTAGTCACCTGTCGCATCGGTCTCAATTCGACCATAATTTAAATTAAAGTAGCACGAAGTCATATTGTCCAAAGTAGTACGAATATTTCTCAAATTTAAATAAAATGTAATATTTTTTAAGTAATTTTGAACGCGTCCGTTAAATATAACAAGAGGTTTAATTATCTAAGCCGCATTTAAAAGCAATAGTGGTATTTTGACAAAGACATCTGACGTTTTTGACGTTATGTGTTTTCATAGTAAGACATTAAATGTTCCATTTCGTTTACTATGTATGTGTTTGTGACAAATGCACGGTAGTGTGTGTAATGCGTTTTTAGTTGATTGTATGTGTGATAAAAGCATTATTTGAAAAAATATTAACATTCTGCACTCCTTCTCTACGTCGACTATAACCGTACAAATATCCATACTAATCCCTCCGCGGCATATTACTTAAAAGTACGTCACAAGTTTTTGCTTCACGTATTAATATAAAGATCTCCGAAGAATACTGGTAAACTTATAATAAAATACAAAAATATATATTTGTCGGAGGCCTTATTTAAAAGAGGGATTTAATGAAAATCGCAATTATCTTAATATAACAAATGTGTTTGTGATGATGTAGGTACCTATGTGTGTTTTTTATTCTTTCATGCAAACAAATGTGTTTGTGATGATGTATGTGTGTTTTTTATTCTTTCATGCAAAAACGATCAATGGCATTCCGCTTAAACTTGGCACGTAAATAATTTATGACCTTTTTTTAAGTGGGTAATCCTCAGGAATACCCAGCCGCCCTAGCTGGGTTATGCCGGACTTTTACCGGCTAAACCCCCACTGTGTTATCTCCTCGGGTACGCTTTCGCATACAGATAAAATTATAATGAGATTTACAACGGTCGTGATGTTCACAGAGCAGAAGTGTCAAAAATAGAAAAGAAACAATAGGAGGCGAAATTGACCACAGACTACAAAGCAATATTTTAACAGTAAAGGTAAAAGAGAATTCTCATATTCCTGCTAAACCATTTGCGTACAAGAACATAACACACATTCACATGAGGCGACCATCATAGTCCTCGGGAGTAGCAATGCATCTGTGATTGACTTCAGACGGAACCCATGTTATTTTAGGAGGTGGTAGAACCAGTGTAGTTAGGCCCGGGAAGTACCACCTCCACACCTATTTCTAGCGTAAAACATTTTTTGCGTTTCGATAGAAGGGTGTGGTTGCCGGCACACTTTCATATGAGACGACCATCATAGCCCTCGAGAGTAGCAACGCATCTCAGATTGACTTCAGATGGAACCCATGTTCTGTATGAAGTTGCTTACAGATGTCCATGGGCGGCAGTGACCACTTATCAGGTGGACTGCATGCTCGTTTGCTACTTCAGTCAAATAAAAAAAACCGTGAAACATCTCACAGGGACTCGACAAAGTTGGACAACTGCAATTCAACAACAAAAAAAGAACTCTTTGTTTTTTTATATCTGATTGAAGTAGCAAACGAGCATAAAGTCCACCTGATGGTAAGTGGTGACTGGCGCCCTGCGACATCTGTAAGCAACTGTTTGCAACAAAGACGAATACACAAACATCCAGACCCGGAAAAGAAATCTAAATTTATCATCCAGAATGTCTTGCCGGGGATCGAATCCAGAACCCATTGCGTGACAGACCGGTATGGTGAACGCTCCTAGATTTAACTTAAGACCTAGATTTTCTGTGTACCTACTCCATAGCACGGAAATGCGTATAGCCCCTGGCAGTCACGACATCTCACAAGCGTACAAAGTTGCTTAACTTAGTAATCGTTTAAAATCATAATTCAGATTTGAAAGGTGGTAGAACCAGTAAAGCCTGATGGCCAGAGGAGTGATAGCCTAATGGTTGAAACTTGCTCTCTCAATTGGGAGGTCCATGGTTCAAACCCAGGCACGCACCACTGGTTTATGTGCGTAAAAAATGTGTGCGTGTACTAGCGTACACTCGTAAGAAGTGAAGCTTCTTTATGACGTTATTTTTCAAGAAATAATTTACTATATGCAACTTTACAGAAATTGGTTAAATAAAGTTAAATCAGATAAAGTTTAATAAAAGGCTTTTATTAAACTTTATCTAATAATCTAATCTATAATAATCTATCTAATATCACGCGTGGTAGGGATAAGAAAAAGATGGCGCGTAACGGAAAAAGATGGTGCGTAAGGAAAAAATTTTACACAAAATCTTTTTCCAACCCCGATAAAGAAGTTTCACTTCAAAAATAATTATCACTGCTTTTCGGTGAAGGAAAACATCGTGATCAATGAGTGCTGATCATGGCATCATATTAATTAATATAATTGTAATTTGCACACCTATTAGGTCGAACATATGAAAATATAATGTTAAATTTAAGACCTATATACTACACTATGTTCTGGCAAAAAAATTGAATTTGAATTTGGCTCATAGTGTAGAGAAGCTATTACTATGAAAACACATAATGTCAAAAATGTCAGATGTCTTTGTCAAAATACCCGCTATCGCTTTTAAATGCAGCTTAGTTAATTCAACTTCTTTTTTCATTTAACGGGTGTATTTAAAATAACTTGAAAATGAATACAATTTAATTGAATTTGACAATTATTCGTGCTACTTTGGATAATATCAAGTTTAGTTTTTTAATTTAAGTTTCGGTCGAATTTCGACCGTTGCAACGGATAACTAAAGTAGTATTAGTTAATTAGAAATACTTTAGGACCAGAAATATAAATACTTTATTCTCATATCATTCTAACATTATTTTTCGCGCACTTTCATTATTACCTATAATGAAAGTGCGCGAATTTGGATGCGTAGCAATTAGGTGACTTTTTGTCCGGACGGCAACCTAACGTACATGGTGACAGCGCACTGGTGAATTTTGTCACCGTGACTGTTGCGTCAACAGTCACGGTGACAAAATTCACCAGTGCGCGCCATCTCTTAGTGACAGGGTCCCGTTTTTGGCCTTTTGCTACGGACCCCTAAGAAATAACTAAACGGCTAAAAGAGTACCTATATGCTAAAACCAGTCAAACAAAATTTATTTACGACTATCGTCATTGTATACCTTACAACCTTTATTCTATGAAGGGATTTGCAACCTATTATAAGTTACAGATAAAAGTTAAAAATAGGTAAAAGACAGCTGATAAAACATCAAAAAGTTGCATTTCCCTGCCTGTCAGTGGTTGCTAGGCAACGTTGTTATTAAACATTCCATATCGAATTTGCCCCGAGTATAATTGTCAAGTATACAAACCTTCATTGAGGGTAATGTACACGGTGACAGTAACGCAACAGTCACGGTGACAATAATCACCAGTGCCTTTTTCTACGGACCCCTTTTTTTTTTGTTTTCGAGGGGGAAACTTTCAAAAAGTACCCGACGTCGTGAGAGCGACGCGGGTTATGTGGGATTCTTACCGCACTAAAACCCCCCCGGTGGCCGACCTCGACGCTGCGAAGAGGACTCCGGGAACTCCAGTTGACCGCCGCCGGTGTCCTCAGCGTGTGCCCCATAGGGCTCTTCTCTGGTGGGCGTGAACTGCTCACCGCACCTTCTGGTTTTTACGGAAGCCTCTTTTAGTCGCCTTTTACGACAGGCAGAGGGTACCGTAGTCCTATTCTGGTCCCGGAACTACAGGGACATTGCTACGGACCCCTAAGAAATAACAAAATGGCTAAAAGAGTATTTAATTCTAAAGGCCACCGGCGCTTCCTCATTATTACTGCATAATTAAAACCCCGGGTATAGGCATTAGGTTCGCACTTTTTATGGTTTCTGCAATTAGACTCGTTCGACATCTTTATAATTACTATATAATTACATGAACAGGTTATTTCAATGACAAGTCAGCTATCCTTATTCGTTCAAACCTAGTTTATTTATTACATATTTGTAGGCAATATTTATCTCTATTTGACTGATTGGTCGAGTGATGTTCAATTTGACATGTTATCGAATCGATAATGAAAAATGTTAATATTTTTCGACTTAAAAGTTTCAATTTTGGTGCAAAATTAAATAATGATAATTGATATTAGACTTAACGAATACTACTTTATTTATCCGTTGCAACGGTCGAAATACGACCAAAACTCTACTCGAAAACTAAACTTGATATTATCCAAAGTAGAATGAATAATTCTCAAATTCAATGAAACTGTATTCATTTTCAAGTTATTTTAAATACACTCGTTAAATGAAAAAATAAGTTTAAATAACTAAGCTGTTTCCGTGTCGCTGTCGTGCACCCTGTCTCACGTGACCGAATGGAACGAAGGTGCACCGTCAGATGCATTGGTGGGGCCGCAGAAGAAGATCAATCAATCAATCAATCGTTTATTTGCATGAATATAGGTACAAAGCTCTTACGTGTATAATATTACAAAATTCAGTCTCTCTATATTCTACCCATTGGTGCATACAAATAACAAACATTACGTAGGTAAAATACATAAAATTGGAATCATTTAAATCTACAATACATAATTTACAATTTAATAATGATAATTTACAAGTACATAGTCAATGTTATGTACACAATTATTATTATTGTACAGAACATAATATTGTACAGAACATAATAATTCATTTGTGATATTACCTACGGACGATAAAGAAGTTCACAGACTTATCGTCGAGATGCGTATGCGTACAGATGCTGCGGGGCTGGGATGGAATATCAGCAAAACTATTAAAATCCTGTATATCTATTTTAGTACCAGTAATCACGCACATCTGTAACATCTCTATATCCTCTGGTTGTTTTCCAAAGGTTTTAAAAGAAGCCGTTGTACATCCGATTTTCAAAAGTGGTGACAAATTCAACGCCAGTAACTATAGACCTATATCAATCTTGCCTGCTATATCAAAAATTCTTGAAAAGGTACTTAACAATCGCTTAGTCAATTACTTAGAGTCATTTAATATCTTGTCTAAAAACCAATTTGGATTCCGACGCGGTAGGTCTACTGAAGATGCTGTCTCTTCTCTAACCGATCACATTGTCGAGAAATTAGATAAAAAATTCAAATGTCTAGGAATTTTCCTAGATATTTCAAAAGCGTTTGACACTGTATCAGTATCTCACCTTCTACGCAAACTCGAAATTATTGGTGTACGTGGACATGCTCATAAAATTTTCCAAGATTACCTCTGTGATCGTACTCAATGCGTTAAAATAAATAACATATACAGCGATAGTAAGAAACTAAAATTTGGAGTCCCTCAAGGCTCAGTATTAGGCGCAACCATGTTTTTGATTTATATTAATAACCTCTGTAACTTAGCCCTTACCAACTGCTCAATATTTACGTACGCAGATGATACCGCCTTACTACTACATGGTTCCGATTGGCCGGAGACATTTAAACACGCTGAAGTAGCTCTTAAGTCAGTGATGCACTGGTTATCAAATAATCTACTTACAATCAATCTAAACAAAACAGTTTACCTGCCATTCTCGTTGAAATCGTCAACTTTACCTACCCTAAACACTTTCAGACTTAAAGCACACTCTTGTTCACCCCCATACTCCAATGCAATCCCATGTCATTGCCCACAACTGACTGGCTTATCTGCTACCAAATACCTTGGAATAACTATTGATAGCTTGCTAAACTGGAAACCACATATTGAGATTCTCACAACACGTGTCCGTAAAGTGATATATATTTTTAAAAAGTTAAGACACTCTGCTGATTTCAGTATTTTGAAATCCGTCTATTATGCTATATGCCAGTCAATATTGACATACTGTATCACGGTTTGGGGTGGTGCACTAAAATCACATATTTTGAAATTGGAACGAGCACAAAGAGCTGTTTTAAAAGTTATGTCATTTAAACCATTCAGGTATCCCACCAAAGAACTTTTCCGTGTCTGTCAAGTTCTCTCAGTCAGACAACTGTTTGTACTGCAAACAATTCTTCGAAAACACGTCTCCCTACGGTACGATGCAAATATTTCACTCAAACGCCGATTTTACTCAGTATGTCCTACTCCTTGTTTTAAAACAGCCCTTGCTAGACGACATTTCCCTGGACTTAGTAGTCACCTCTATAACAAAGTTAACAAATACTGCAAGATATACTCTCTCCGTAGACAACACTGTAAAACAGAAGTCTATAAATGGTTACAAACAAAAAACTATAACGAGGTCGAAAGCTTAATTAAAATTTCAGCATTTTAAGTTCTAATTAAAAAGACACACACTAGTATTGACACATATATAAGCACATACTTACCAAGTACCAAATATACAACTACTCATTTTATTTTCCTATTGTTAATATATTTTTGTTATACTTTGTTTATTTTTAAGTTTAGGTTTACAGATTTTTGTTTACATAAAAGATGTATTTTTGGTTTCAATGTTAAGCTGCTTGTTACATTTAAAATTATATCTGAAAAGTGCACATAAGAACCACTTTGATATAGAGTGCAACCGTCCAAATGTATTGTTGAAAACTGTTATCCATAACACAAGTTAATTCTTAAAATGGATACCAGGGATCAAAAATCACATTGCTACATATAAATCATTGTGTTAATTATCATAAGTTCAAATTGTACAACTTCTTTGAGAAAATAAATTATTATTATTATTATTATTATTTCATTTATTTATACCTTCTTCTAAGAACTCTTTTAAGAACTCTTTTAAGAGGAGATGCGGTGTGTTCGTCCTCCCTGTCCTCTGCGGCCGTTTGGTGGTTTGCGGCGGAACCAAAGAGCGGATCCGCCGCTAGGTGTGGGAGGTCGTTACCTGGAAGGCTTAGAAGGCTTTGCGGGTGTCGGGCATACTCGTTTCTTACTTCAGTCAGATAAAAAAGGCGACTAAAAGAGGCTTAAGGTATAACAGGCGACAAGAGTGGAAGCTCGAACCGTCCAACAAAGCGACCCTGGAATGGACGGCGGCATGTGTGGTCGCATGCCGTCGTAAGGAACAGAAGGTGTGGCGGGCATATTTGCTCACCAGAGAAGAGCCCGAAAGAGGCATCGAGCTCGGAGGACTCCAGTTGCGTTCCGTTGGATCTCGGTTTCCTCCACGCAGCGCTGATGGCGGCCACTGGAGGGGTTTGATTGTGGTAGGATAGATCTACTGTTAATCTATTGAAACGTTACTTTTTTAGAGGACATAATTTTATTTTTGGGACATGCGTGGAGGGTCAATAGAAGCTTAACGCGTGGCGGAGCGGCTTTAACGCGTGTCAAATAAATGAACATACAAACATACACACATATATTTGACGACTCGCGTGGCGGATCGGTTACCATACCGAGCTGACGCGCAGTGGGTTCGATTCCCGGCCAGACAGGCATCTGAATGATAAGTTTAGATTCGTGTTCGGGAACTGGGTGTTTGTGTATTCGTCTTGTGTGTCCATGGTACCCACGACACAGGAGAAAATCCTACTGTGGGGCTATGAGTGTAGAAAGCGTGTTTAAAAAAGTTAAATTTAACGACATATAAGTGAGATTATCTATTTTCTTTTATCTTTACTTGTTAATATAGGTAATGTAAGAAAATAGGCGATAAATCGTAAATCTAGAGCTAATTTATTGCAAATTAAGTTTTAATTTGATAGTTGATGGGTAACTTATTAAGAAAACATGATATTTTTCCTCAAGCGTAATTCTTTCGTAATTGATATAGTTGCTTTATTATGTAATTTATTATGCTACTTTAATATAATGAGCAGTGATAGCCTAATGGTTGAAACTTGTTCTCTCAAGCGGGAGGTCCCAGGTTCAAAAGCAGGCACGCACCACTGATTTATGTGCGTATTATACATTAATTATCACTGCTTTTCGGTGAAGGGAAACATCGTGAGGAAACCTACACACCCGAGAGTTCACAATAAAAAAAAAGTTCTCGGAGGTGTGTGAAGTCCACCAATTCGCACTTGGCGAGCGCGGTGGACGATGGCCTAAACTCTCTCATTCTGAGAGAAGACCCGTGCCCAGCAGTGGGACAATAATGGGTTGACGACGACGACGCTCAAAAAACATCACCCTCCTTATGACACAGTGGGGTAACAACGAGGATTAAATTCATATATTATGTGGTCACTGACGCTTATGATATTTGTAAGTAACTTCGTAGAGCGTAAATGTGGTAAATGTCTTCTGTCTTATCGTTAGCTTTTTTTTTTCGAGGGGGAAACCTTCCAAAGATACCCGACGCCGTGAGAGCGACGCAGGGTTATGTGGGATTTTTACCGCACTAAAACCCACCCGGTGGCCGTCCTCGGCGCTGAAAAGGAGGACTCCGGGATCTCGAAAAACGACTTCGACCGGAATCCTCCGATCGCGCTGCCCCATCGGGCTCCTCCCAGATGGGCGGCTGGGCCCACCGCTCCGTCTAGTCTTTACGACGGTATGCGACCACGCATACCGCCGTCCTTCCCGGAATTGCCTGACCGAACGGTTCGAGCTCCCACTCTAGCCGTCTGCAACCCCGGAAGCCCCTTTTAGTCGCCTCTTACGACAGGCAGGGGATACCGTAGCCCTATTCTGACCCCGAGGCTACAGGGACGACTTATCGTTAGCTACAAATATTTAATAAAGTACCTATACATAGCTTCATCTTCACGAACTTTCCCATTTATAACATTTATTTGAAAGTGAAGGTAGAACCGTAGTTCAACCGAGGAAGTACCACCGCCACACCTATTTCTAGCGTGAAGCAGTTCTTGCGCGAGATGGAAGGGTGTGGTTGCCGGCACACTTTTATATGAGGCGACCATCTTAGTCGTCGAGAGTAGTAACGCATCTATGATTGACTTCAGATAGAACCCATGTTCTGTATGAAGTTGATTACAAATGTCGCAGAGCGGCAGTGCCCACTTATCATCAGATGGACTGCATGCTCGTTTGCTACTTCAGTCAGATAAAAATAAATACATACATACATGCTCTTGAAAATATTATCCTCCTGACGCAGACGATTAAAACGAGCATTAAGTCCACATGTTAAGTGGTCACCGCCGCTTATGACATTTGTAACTAACTTCGTATAGCGTAAATGTTTTACTTGAAGTTAGTCAAGGTATAGTAAAATTAAAGGTGCGTTAAGTCCAGAGGCTACATATATTTCCAATTTATAATAGTCTAGTGTTGCTGTATTCTGGTTTGAAAAAATATCCTTCTACCCCCTTTTTCTCTGATCGCAGGCGCCATATTTAAAATTATATAGTCTATGTCACTCTCACAACTAAGTAGATACAAATGATATGTCATCTGTTACAATCTGTCAAACCATTTGGGCTGTAGCTCGTGCCACAAATTGACATACAGACAAACGTACATAAATACATACATACGTTCGAAAAACATCACCCTCCTTATCACGCAGTCGGGTAAAAACGAGCATTAAGTTCACATATTAAATGGTCACCGCCGCTTATGACATTTGTAAGTAACTTCGTAGAGCATAAATGTGGTAAATGTCATACTTGAAGTTAGTCTAAAGGAGTAGTACAGCCCGCAGCATTGGTTATTAAGCCAGAAATGGGAGAAAGGGTGAACCTAGAAACATCCATCCATCAGCCCTTTGATGTCCACTGCTGGACATAGGCCTCCCCTAAATGGCGCCACTCCAACCGGTCCTGTGCCCTCTGAATCCAACGGTTTCCCGCTGTCTTCTTCAGGACATCGGTCCACCTGGTAGGGGGGCCCGACCTGTACTCCTTTTGCCTAAACGTGGTCGCCACTCGAGGACCTTTCTTCCCCATCGGTTATCGGTCCTTCGAGCGATATGGCCGGCCCACTGCCACTTCAGCTTGCTGATTTTGAGAGCTATGTCGGTAACCTTCGTTCGTCTACGGACGTCTACGTTCGTCTACCTAGAAACATAAATAATAATAATAGTACTATATTATTATTATTAATAATAATAATAATAAAACATTCTCAAACGACATTTACATGGAATTTGGGATTGATAAATGTAAAACACTAGAAGTAAAAAACGGCACAATAATTCAAAATAATTATCTTCTTAAGTCAGGTCATAACATTGAAGCACTCGACCTCAATTCATTTTATAAATATTTAGGTTTTCATCAAAATCGACAAATTAACCACACCCAGATAAAATTAGAAATTGAAAAAAAATTTAAACACCGAATAAATATTTTACTCCGTTCCCAACTAAATGCACGCAACACAACCAAATCAATTAATACGTATGCCATACCATTACTCACGTACTCCTTTGGTATAATCAAGTGGACACAGGTCGAACTGAGCAAAATGCAACGCAATATAAATAAAGCTTTAACAAATTACCGCAAACATCATCCGAGATCCTGTTCTCAAAGATTAACAGTGCCCAGGAATGAGGGTGGGAGAGGTTTAGTGGATATAGTAAATTTGCATAATTCCCAAATATCATCATTACGTAATTTCTTTTACGAACAAGCAGAACTTACCAATCTCCATAAAATCATAACTTTGGCTGATATTCGACTGACACCATTAAATTTACACGTCAAAACCACACAACGTAATGAAAAAATCACTGATCTAAAAGAAAAAATTAAAGCATGGCAAAATAAATCTTTACACGGTAGACATATCCAAGATTTGTTACAACGGCATGTTGATAAAGAAGCTTCGAACGCATGGTTAAGACGCGGTGAGTTGTTCCCGGAAACAGAAGCTTTCATGATTGCCATACAGGACCAAACAATTAATACTAGAAATTACCAAAAATATATAATTCGAACACCAAATCTGGAAACTGACATTTGTAGACGCTGTCACAGCAACTCTGAAACGATCCAACATATCACTGGAGCATGTAAATCTATAGTTCAGACCGATTACAAACATAGGCATGACCAGGTAGCTGCAATAATCCATCAAAATCTGGCATTTAAACATAAATTTGTTACACAAAAAGTACCCTATTACAAATACACACCTGATAATATCTTAGAAAACAATCAAATAAAAATATACTGGGACAGGACCATCATTACTGACAAAACAGTGCACTATAACCGACCAGATATTACAATTTTAGACAAGACAAAAAAAAACGTATTTCTTATTGATATAGCAGTATGTAATACTCATAATTTACTTACCACACACTCGGAAAAATTAGCTAAATATGAAGATCTTGCCTTAGAGATTAGAAGACAGTGGCAAGTAAATACTGTTACAACAATACCAATTGTTATCTCGACCACTGGTGTTATTCCAAAATCTCTACATGCCAGTCTTGATGCTCTCCAAATGCCCACTTCAACATTTATACTTCTACAAAAAGCAGCTATACTCAACACATGTCGCATCACACGAAAGTTTCTAAATATCTGAAATCCTAGTTCTTCTGCTTCGCTTGGCTCAGGCCCGCGAAAAAGAATACCTTCACCCCTTCTGAATAGGGAGCATGAAACCAAGAATGAAAATAATAATAATAATAATATTGATAAAAATGATATAATTAATAAGCCTAATAATAAATAGTTTTACGAACGCCTCTACATTGCACTACTCTGTCCAGCCCTATCTAAGTAATTTGATCAGTAAGTCGGTTACTTAAGAGCTGAAATGTTGTCAGGTTGTGTTCTGGTGTGTTTCGTGATAGTTTTGGTTGGATTTAATGCCGCTCAGGATGAAATTGGTACGTAGAAAACCCTTTTTTAATCCCTAAGATCCCTTTAATTACCTACTTTTAAAAGTAGCTTGTGATGGTACTGAAATTTAGTTTATTAAAGTAAATTATTTAATTTACTTAAAATATTTTAAGCTTTTGTTATTATACGATACACAAACATTTTTTGACATATCCACCCCTACGGGGATAAATGTTAATACCTGTTATTTTGTATTAGTATATATATACAAAGGTGAGTTAAGTTTACCGATTCGCACTTGGCTAGCGTGGTAGACTATGGCCAAAAACTCTCTTATTCTGAAAGAAGACCCATGCCCAGCTGTGTGACAGTGAAATGACGACAACTTAATTTTAATAACAAAATAAAAATAAGATTTAAGGTAAGATTGAAATATAATATTATTAATAACCATAATTTAATAAATAGTTTTACGAATATCTCTACATTTTATTACTCTGTCCAGCCCTATCTTAGACTCTTAGTAATTTGATCAGTAAGTCGGTTACTTAAGAGCTGAAATGTTGTCAGGTTGTGTTCTGGTGTGTTTCGTGATAGTTTTGGTTGGATTTAATGCCGCTCAGGATGAAATTGGTATGTAAAAAACCCTTTTTATTCCTAAGGTCCCTTTAAAAATTACCTACTTTTAAAGTAGCTTGTGATGGTACTACAATTTAGTTTTTCCGAATAAATTACTAAAATTTTCGACGTTATGTATTAAATTCACTGTTTTTTTTTAAATTTTTAATAAGAAAATTATATACGAGATTTAATTTAAATATTTATATTTGATCCTTAATAATTACCGAATAATAAATAAAAGTTATTTTTGTATTGTGATATTTATTTTATTTATTGCTACTACGATTAATTAAAAATAAATATAAGGACGAATTAGAAAGTCTGGAGGCTTTGGGGTAGCGTTGAAAATTTTGAAAGAAACAAATTGTTTTTTTCTGCGAAAAAAAGATAGTTCGTTATTAATCGTTTTAATCATTTGTTACATTGAAAGGAATGAGAAAAATACTTAAGGAAAAATTTAAAAAAGCATGTTTTTTATTCGAAATTTTCTGAGTGTAATTTTTTTACGGGTTGCCAAATTATGTCATTGGACCAAAAACCACTTCTAGCTTTCAGCAAAAATTTTTAGCAAAATTTGCCATTAATTCAGGGGTTTTTTTTGCAACATTTTGTAGTTGTAATAACTCGTTGTCACATAAGGACTCGTAGACTAGTATTATCGCGGAATTGATACATAATAATACGTAACGGGTACTCATGTGCGGTTTATGAATTCTTATAGAATTCTTATAGGGTCGAAATATCGTCAAAAAGAATTCTATAAGAATTCATAAACCGCATATCGTGAGTACCCGTTAAATGTTATAAGGACTTGTAATAAGAATACATGGAATCATGGAATCAAATGAAAGGGTTGTACAGAAAATAATCTGCGTTCTTCAATATACCTACTTTAAAATTACGTTTCGATTGTTAGCAATTCCAATATGGTCCATATTCCATGTTCCAATCCAGAAAAACGATATCTGCAATTTTTTTTTTATTTTTTAGAAATGCTGCCGGTACTTATTCAGATTCCAAACCGTGTATTACTTCTGAAATAGGAGATAATATCCTTGTCATAACTTTCATTTTGACCGCAATGAATTGGACAATATAATTCCAAAAAAAACATCTATACTTTTCTGTTTCCTTCATATTTTTGGGTTTTTTTCAGTTTTATTGATACAAAACATGAAATATCTCATATCTATTTTTCATGAAAATGTCCACTAAAACTTCCAATAAAAACATATTGAAAAAAAACGAGAAATTTTTCCGCTTTTTTTAACGCTACTTTGGGGCAATAAAGGTGTGCCCCTCTCTTGCTTAATATTTTACAAATAAAAACATATTTTTCACAATCAAGTTTTTCTACAAATAGATTAAAATCCGGCTGCAAATTTGTGTAGTTATCGAGTACGTGCTAAAATCCACATATTTACTCATATTTATGATTAGTAGAACAAAAATCTACCAGGTTGCCAATCAAAATGTGGCCGATAATATTTTTAATTCGTCGTCGTCAACCCATTACTGTCCCACTGCTGGGCACGGGTCTTCTCTCGGAATGAGAGAGTTTAGGCCATAGTCCACCGCGCTGGCCAAGTGCGAATTGGTGGACGAATGAATATTTTTAATTAAATTATTGTTAATTGATTTCGCGGGAAAACTTTCATTATTCAAGTTTTAAATTAAATTATGTTTACTTCACGGCAATAGGTATAAAGACTTTAAAAAATCGTAGTTGCCGTTGCGCACTTGGCCGCACCTCTTCGCAGCCAGGTATGATTTTGATATATTTATTCATCCATAACGTATGTTGATTTTTTATAGATCAAAATAAAGCTCATTTTTATCTCATTATTACGATATACGGCAACCTAATTGAATCTGGCCGCAAGTTAAGGTTACTGGTTGTTGAAGATGGTAAATATTGAAGGGTGTGTGAGAGGAAGCTAGCGCGTAACATCATCAGTCAAACAAGGATAGCGATTGCCAGCTGTACGACGTTTTAAAAAACGCTAAGTTTTTTTTTTAAGTTTTAAGGACATAGGTCTCTTAATTGCGCCACTTTAACAGTTCTTGTGCTTCCTGAATCCAGCGGTTTCCTGCTGTCTTCAGGTCATCGGTTCACCTGGGTGGAAGGCAATCTGTGGTCATTTCGACTAACTCCTTTTGCGATGTGCATATCATATAATATCTGGTTATATTTAGTTCAGTGTACGCAAATATTTGTCAACAAATACATAACGGATCGGATTTCTTATCTTAAAAGATAAGATTACGTCCCTTATCCCTTACGCACCAACGATTACTCTCACGGAATTCCTATATGTCAAATTTTAATCGATTTATTCATATACTAGCTGTTACCCGCGACTTTGTGCGTGTTGTCAACTTCCTGTATCTTTACAAACAAAAATTACATTTTTTAACCACCTAGTACAGTTATACTCACCAGCCGCCCATCTGGGAGGAGCCCGATGTGGCAACGCGCTTAGAGGATTCCGGCTGCGGTCCTTTGGAGATCCCGGAGTCCTCTTTATAGCGCCGAGGACGGCCACTGGGCGAGTGTAGAGTTGGGTAAACATAGAATCAATTACTGAAATCTATACTTCTATACTAATATTATAAAGAGGAAAACTCTGTATTTTTGTATGTTTGTCTTGAATTAACTTAGAAACTACTGAACCGATTTTAAAAATTCTTTCACCATTAGAATGCTACATTATCCCTGAGAAACATAGGCTATTTTTATTATTAGAATATAAGGTGTCTTTGCTAAAACTTGAGTAATGTGATTTAAAATATCAAAAATTTTGCTCAAAAACTTTTTTCATTGCATACACTGCGATACCTATTGATAAAAGAACCAAAAAATGTTCTAGTATATAAGAGAACATATCAATATCTACAAAAGAATTGGACACCGCCACCGCACAATGATCAGTGTACGCAAGCAGTTGTCGCAAAATTTTTGGGACTGCCGAAACAGCACTAATACCTACTGCCTATGACTATTGACCAAATCCCCATTACGGATGGGGGGAGGGACATGTCCAGGAGTGGTGCTCAAATGTATAATGATTAGATAGATTACATTATAGTCTGCGCGAACGAAGTCGTGTCGATTCTACTAGTTAAAATATGAATAGGTATAAACTCATTACAAAAATTTGATCTTTCTTGAAACATATTTTTACATAATCCTATACACACTCAAAAATAGGTACTTAAGAGTCTAGACTTAGAACTATAACACCATTAAGTGTTTACTTGACCAGAGCTTGAACCTTGAACTCTCATAGACCGGTATTGCGAATTACATTTACTGCAGAAAAACATAAAGTAATAAATATGTACGTGATAACTTTAATTATGTATAATTTTATGAGGCAAATTAAAAGGCTTACAGCTTCTACATTTGAACTTTGTATGCACTAATTGTTTATAGGAGGTTTATAGGGGTCCGTAGTCGTCTCTGTAGTTCTGGCATTAGAATAGGGCTACTGCACCCCCTGCCTGTCGTAAGAGTCGACTAAAAGGAGGTTCCGGGATTGCGGGCGGCTAGAGTGGGAGCTTGAACCGTCCAGCCAAGCGATCCCGGGAAGGACGGCGGTACGTGTGGTCGCATACCGTCATAAAGACTAGACGGAGCGGGGGGCCCAGTCGCCCATCTGGGAGGAGCCCGATAGGGCAACGCGCTCAGAGGATTCCGGTTGCGGTTCATTTGGAGATCCCGGAGTCGTCTTTTTAGCGCGCGAGGACGGCCAGTTTGGGGGGGTTAGTGCGTCACGTGCCACGGCGTCGGGTACCCTTCCGAAGGTTTCCCCCTCGAAAAAAAAGGAATACGTTTTTTTACTCTTTGAGTACGGCATTGTCATAATTAATTCTTACCTGTTACATGTTGATTGTACCTATACTATTTCATATTCTTAATAATATTCTCCTACGTAATCATTTTTTGCTCCTTTACTTGATTTATTTTTACAAAAAATAGCATGTATTTTCTATTTTGAGTAAGTAGTACTGTTTTTAGACAATAACTATCTTGAACCGTAATAATCGTCTACTGTAATAACTTTATAACCTAAAAAACACGACTAAACTTTTATAATATAAAAGTTATTGTAATAAATATTGTAAGTTATTGTAATATTTATATTAACCGTTATGTTAAACTGTTGATAAAATCGTTTGACAATCTTTTGTTCAATTGAAAAAAAAAAACTAAACTATTTGATCGATATAACAATTGAACAGAACAGAAATAAAACAGTAAGGTGAGTTGGGGTAATATCGGACATGGGGTAAAACCGTACGATTAAAATTTTAGACTTAAGTCAGCCATTTTCTTTTTATGTGTGACTTCATCTACTATGCCATGAAATAATGTACGTGTATGACGTGGTCAATTTGATAAAAGATGGCTACATTAGCCTACAGTTTCAATTTTACGGTTTTATCCCATGTCCGATATTACCCCAACTCACCTTATATCGTTTGGTTGAGACTGAGCATTGGCCTACATCCGGGTATTTCAGATCAGATTAATATCTCATATTATTCCATTGTCTTGATGTTTCGTAAGCTGTACTTTCATAACAAACGGATAAAAGACAGACTTAGATAAGATATTTATAAAAGATACAAGCTAGACTTAGATAAAATGTTTAGTAACAGTTAAGTCGAACGTCATTTCTTTATTGTCCCATTGCTGGACACGAGTTTTTTCTCAAAATTAACGACTTTTGGTTTTAGTTTTTTGCCAGATGGTAGAAACAGGGTGGTTTGACCGCGGAGATACTAAATAGGTAGCATATACTAAAAAAGGAATAATGTATATAGTTAAGGGGGGTTCCCATATAACAAATGTGTTTTTATTCGATCAAAGCAAGCTACAGGGTGTGACCAAGTTTTCCAACAGTGTGCCAGCAACCACACCCTTCCATCAAACCGCAAGAAATACTTCACCCTAGAACTTCACGCACGTGTGGCGGTGGTACCTCCCCGGTCGAACTACACTAGTTCTACCATCTTCAAAAGTTTGAAGATCTCTTAGATATACAGGTTTCCTCACGTTGTTTTTCTTTCACCGTAAAACAGTGATAATTAATTTCAAAGACGCACATGATTTTAGAAAAATTAAAAGTACCTGGGATTCGAACCTAGAACCCTCGATTAAGGCAGGTTTCAATCATTAGGCTGCGGTATCCACTGCCTGTCGTAAGAGGCGACTAAAAGGGGCTTCCGGGGTTGCAGACGGCTAGAGTGGGGGCTCAAGCCGTCCAGCCAAGCGAACCCGGGAAGGACGGTGGCATGCCGCCTTCCCGGGTAGAAGGCGTAGAAGGCGCGGTGAGCGTATTTGTTCAACGGGGTAGAGCCTGAAATGGGCATCGCGCTGGGAGGACTCCGGTTGTGTTCCGCTTGAGATCCCGGAGTCGCAGTGCTGAGGACGACCGTCGGTGGGGTTTTAGTGTTGTAAAAATCCCACACAACCTACGCTTCTATGCCGAGAAAAAAGTAGGGTAACATACACACAGACACATACTACCATAGTTTTCTATATTTGTAAAGATTATAGTGAGCCCGAAATACTAAATATATATTCATCATCTTATGTTTCCTCGGCCGTTCTCGGAAATTGGTTCTACTAGGTGTCTATCGGTTTGTCCCTGTAGTTCCGGGACCAGAATAGGACTACGGTACCCTCTGCCTGTCGTAAGAGGCGACTAAAAGAGGCTTCCGGGGTTGCGGGCGGGAAGAGTGGGAGCTCGACCCGTCCGGCCAAGCGACCCCGGGAAGGACGGTGGCATGTGTGGTTGCATGCTGCCGTAAAAACCAGCAGGTGCGGTGAGCAATTCACGCCCACCAGGGAAGAGCCCGATGGGGCACACGCTGAGGACACCGGCGGCGGTCAATCGGAGTTCCCGGAGTCCTCTTCGCAGCGTCGAGGTCGGCCACCGGGGGGGTTTTAGTGCGGTAAGAATCCCACATAACCCGCGTCGCTCCCACGACGTCGGGTACTTTTTGAAAGTTTCCCCCTCGAAAACAAAAAAAAAAAAAAAAGGTGTCTATCGGTTACCAGGTCAATGTCAAGATGATTACCATGATATATTCCATAATTTATGTCATAACGATCATAACAACATATAGACCTTGATTTATTATATCACTATTATAATTATTTTGCGCGGAGTCTATAAATCTGACCTAAAACATTTTTTTTATCCGAAAGTAGCAAATGAGCTTGCATACCACCTGATGGTAAGTGGTCACTGCCACCCTGTGACATCTGTAAGCAACTTCATACAGAACATGGGGTTCTATATGAAGTCAATCACAGATGCGTCGCTACTCCCGAGGACTAAGATGGTCGCCTCATTTAAAAGAGTGCCGGCAACTGCTTCACGCTAGAAATAGGTGTGGCGGTGGTACTTCCCCGGTCGAACTACACTGGTTCTACCATCTGTAATTACGCGCGGTGAAAATAAAGTGACCTAAAGGAATTTTAAGCGATTAAACTAGCAAACGAGTTGTCACTTGTTGGTAAGTGGTCACTGCCGCCCTGCGACATCTGTAAGCAACTTCATATAGAACATGGTTTCTATCTAAAGGCAACCACCAGCCGTTGCCACTACAAGGTCTATGATTGTTGACTCATATAAAAGTATGCCGGCAACCATACTCTTCCATTGAAACGCAAGAAATGCTTCGCGCTAGAAATAGGTGTGGCGGTAGTACTTCCCCGGTCGAACTACACTGGTTCTACCACCTTCGTAAATAGATCATTACAAAAATATTATATTATATAACCAACTATATAAGCAAATTTTAGTTTTTAGCAGTCGTTTATTTTGTGTTGTTAATAATTCTAATTTTATCAATGATTGAAGATACCGCGAGGAAACCTACACGTCCGAGAATCATACTTCATACTAATATTATAAAGGCGAAAGTTTGTGTGTGTATGTTTGTTACTTCTTCACGTGTAAACGGCTGGAGCGATTTTCATAAAATTTGGTGGGGAGTTAGCTGAAGCTCTGGATTAATATATAGGCTACTTTTTATTGTGGGAAAATATCTTATTTCCACGAGACAATCGATGCATCGATTCAGCTCGTGTATTATATAACCTACTGCCTATTTTAGCTGTCATTTTTTTGTGTTGTTAATAATTCGAATTAATTATTAATTATCAGTGATTCTAGACATCGTGAGGAAACCTACACGCCCGAGAATTAATAATAAAAATGAAGATGATGTTATGATGATATCGTAATTAAATTTACATATTTTCCTGTGCTTTATTGTTCTTGTTTTGATACTATTTTCCGTAGTTATATTTTTTACAAGCAATAAAACTGCTTACATAACAACAATGTAAACAATTAAAATGTTCGGTTAAAATCGAGGTCGCATTATGTTAAAGCAGTGTTTAACCGATTACCTACCCGACTGCATCACACGGAGAGTAGTGTTTTTCGCCTTTATGTATGTTTGTATGTGTGTATGTCTATTTTAATAAATATACCACCGCAAAAATATATATCTCAACAATTTAATATTATTTATTTATTTATTTATTTTGATCACCTACATAGTTTACACCAATTATAATATAAAAATAACACAATTATACAATACGGAAAAGGTGGAAAAAAAAATATTTATCCAAAATAAATACAATTTTATATAAATATTATAAAAATATTAGGTGAATTTTGGCTCAGAATAGTGCCTTTCTGAGGAAAAAATCATAAAAAGCGTAAAATAAAATATACATATTAAAAATTAATAAAACTTTACTCTTTAAAAACATATAAATGAAACGGAACGCAATAGTTTTTAAGCAGGTTTTTTGTTTTAACATTTTAACAATGTCACTTGTGTAGGTCAAGACCCCTTATGGTTCCCCAAGACTCTTTGAAGGGGTCAGGACCCTCAGTAGAAATAAAAATATTCAAAAATATCAGTCACTTAACTGTGTTTTATTGTAAAATATTGTAATGTTATCCATTAACACATAAAAATGAAAATTCCGCGTCAACATGGCATCTCTATATAGTATAAAACAAAGTCGCTTCTCACTGCCTGTCCCGGATTTTAATGCAGATTTTTAGATAGAGTGATTCAAGGGGAAGGTTTCTATTAGAGATGATAAATATAACCATTAACCAATAAATTTAACTAATAATTTAAAATAACCATATTATTCGATGAGCAATATCATCAATATTTAATAAAAATATCAACTTAATAATTTTAACACTATGTGAGTACTGTAACTCGTACCAGAGGAGTCGCCAATGCTTTGAAGAAGGGCTCTTTTTACTCTTTTTTTGAAAAACCCCATGTCATAGCGCTCCGGGAATACCTCAAGAGGAAGCTCATGCATGCTTTCCACCTGATGGTAAGTAGTCACTGCCGCCCATAGACATGTTTATGCAATTTCATATGGTCATACAGAAGTCAATCACGGATGCGTTGCTACTCCCGAGGGCTAAGATGGTCGTCTCATATAATAGTATGCCGGCAACCACACTTTTCTACCGAAAGGCAAGACACGAACTACACAATATCTTTAATTTATGTATTTATTTCTTTACAAATAACAAGAAATACTAAATTTATACCGACTATACATAACTACATTAGAGCAGTGATAGCCTAATAGTTGAAACTTGCCCTCTCAATTGGGAGATCCGAGGTTCAAACCCAGGCACGCACCACAGATTTTTTATGTGAGTATTAGAAATTAATTATCACTGCTTTTCGGCGAATTAAACCACGTGAGAAAACCTACACACCCCAGAGTTCTTTAAAAAATCTCGGAGGTGTGTGAAATCCACCAATTCGCACTTGGCCAGCGCAGTGGACTATGGCATTAAACTCTCTCATTCTGAGACCCGTACCCAGCAGTGGGACAATAATGAGTTGTACCAACATAATACACATAAAAATAATAATTTATTGTTCTTGTTCATTCTTAGTGTCAGAAACTACTACAGAGTTAACTACAGTCACCACAGATGTAACCGAGATACCAGTTCCGCTGCCGGACATAGTGACAGATGTCATCTGCAAGCAGTGCAACTGCAGCGGTGGTGTAGTCGACTGCAGTGGACGGGAACTGAGGAGACCCTTTGATCTGGAAGATTGGAACGGTAAGACTATATATAAGAAAATGGATAACTTGCTAACTTATTAAGAAACTTTGATTTTTGTAAGAGTATAAAAGCGCTTTTTATTTGATGTAAAAACGAAGGCATCATTGCGCCATCTAATTCTGCGTTACAATAAAAGTGTTAAGCTATTTCGTTCTGATTTGATGAGCCGAAGCAGCTAATAATCAAGAATCCTGACCGACCTAGGCTAATTATGTGAACGCGCCCTCACCACTTCTATTACGGCCAGTCTAATATATCAGTAATATATTAGTTGTGAGTTTGTTTACTACTTTTAAAATTTTAACATAGTTCACATTACCGATTAGTAATGTGACGAATATTCGATTATAATATAAAATACGCACGTATTTAGACACTCGCATTCGCAAGAATTGTTCATTAAATCGAATAGCAGTTTGTCGGTCAAAAAAAAAAATTATTGCCAAATCTTCATCCACCTGCATGCCAAAAAAACATGGTATCAAATATGCAGCCTAGTTAGCCGATTCGTGATTTTCCACTTACTATTTGGGGAGATTCAATATTAATGTTCATTGGGATCTTATTATCAAGGGCCTATAAATTCATTACTTATTATACGTTGCATAAATATTATAAACAAAAATTAATACGCTTCGAAAAGAAATGTTTCATTGATTTCGTTTAAAGCAAATGTGCAACATGTAGCGCCATCTTGTATCGAGTAGTGAAAGACTGATTCAGTTATATTTTATAGTCATTTCTTAATTATGTTTGTTTACGTATTATGTCATTTTAATATTAGTACTGGTTGAAAATGTGTAGAAATCTTTTAACGTGCATTAAAATACTTTTTCTCATAAACTATTTATTTTACAATAATTCTGAATTTGTCTTGTATTAAAAGTTTACCGTTTCACGTCGTAAAATTACATATTTCCAACGCCTTACGGAGCTGAATTGACTATTTTAGGTCTGAAGAACATGGATATCACAGAAGTAGATCTTAGCAAAAACTTCTTTGTGTCTTTAACGGAGATAGGCGAACTTCCAATCAAGAAGTTAAACATATCGTACTGCGAATTAGAAATATTACCAGGCGGAGTTTTCTCGAATTTGGAAGACATTGTCAGTTTGGATTTGAGCAGGAATAAAATTTCTTTCTCTGCTATTGGGAGGAATGTGTTTGTAAGTTGATATCATCTTTATAATCATCACTACATAGTATAAAACAAAGTCACTTCTCGCTGTGTGTCTCTATGTTTGCTTAGATCTTTAAAACTACGCTACGGATTTTAATGCAGTTTTTCTATCAGATAGAGGCATTCAAGAGGAACGTTTTTATGCGTAATACATATGTAGTAAAGTGGAGGAACACTGATAATTTTAGATTTTTTACTTTTAGGCGGAACGAAGTTCGCCGGGTCAGCTAGTAATGTACGATGTAACGAAATTATACTTCAAACAAGTACAAATGATAATCTACACACAATCATTAAAATATAACAGTTTTTTGTTATTTTTTAATGATTGTCTTCGGCTTAGACTGGTCGTATCATATATAAGTGTTTTTTTTTATCTAACTGAAGTAGCAAACGAGCATGCATTCCATCTGATGGTAAGTGGTCACTGCCTCTCATGGACATATGTAATCAACTTCATGCAGAGCATAGGTTCTATCTGAAGTAGCAACGCATCTGTGATTCAGATGCGTTGCTACTCCCGAAGACTATGATGATCGCCTCATATAAAAGTGTGCCGGCAACCACACCTTCCATCGAAACGCAAGAAATGCTTCACGCTAGAAATATTAATGTTAATAGTTTATTCGTCGTTGGGTGTGTCTATGGCACCAAAAATACAGGAGAAAATCCTAGTACTACTATACTACTACTATGTATACTATGGGTGTTGAAAGCGTTTATTGAATTTTGATAGAGTTTTTTTTTTGTATCTTCCAGGGTATCTTCCACGAAGGTAAGAAACCTAAGCCCTTCCCAAGGTTGCGTTACCTGAGTTTAGCTCACAACGACCTACATTCCTTAGCCCAGGGCATGTTTATGTTCACGCCCCACGTGACCACTCTCGACCTCAGTGGCAACCCATTGGCGATAATTGACCAGATCACAATGAGTGCGCTCACTGATTTGACTAGATTGAAGGTAAGCTAAAAATATTGTAATTAACGACAAATCCATACTAATATTATAAAGTGAAAGTGTGTTTGTTTGTTCCTCTTTCACGTCGCCACATAGCTATTATATGATATGGTTTATATGCTGGGAGATAGTTAGGAGGGCGGAGAGTGATGTAGGCTACTTTTTACCGCGTTCTCTCATTCCCATGAGAATATCGATGTTTTTTAGTTGATACATATTTAGTAGTTCCAGACATCGTTAATGGATGGTGTTAGTAAAATTCTTTTACAATCACGCTATCAGATGCTAATGTTAATTCCCTTTGACCGTTCGGGCGAAGCCGCGGGTAAGAGCTGAGTCTGTTTTTTGTGTATTTTGAAACTCGGCCCTCCCGATTAAGAGGGCAATTTTCATTCATTAGGCTATCACTGCTCATTATTTATGTCTAGTATTATAATATTTCATATTTGTTAGTTTCTATTTTGTATAGTATCATAGTTTTATTAATTGTTATGTATTAATTTTGTTATATTGTTTACTTGTATTTGTGTATTACTTTCTATGGGCCTTTGTAGCCCATAAATAAAAAATAAAGCTTTGTATACTAGCTTAAAATTTAATTTAATTGCTTTTCAGGAACTGCGAATAAGCGAATGTGATTTGGAGGCTCTGCCAGAGGGTTTTTTGCGTCGGCAGAGGAGATTACAACGGCTGGATCTTAGTGGGAATCGATTTACCACCATCCCACCGGTGCTCAGCGAAGGCGTTAACCTCTTATATTTAAACTTCGATAGAAATCCGATTCAGACTCTGCCGAAACATACGTGAGTGTGTTTTTTGTTGTAGTGAAATAGCAAACGAAAATGCAGTCTACCTTATGTGACTATTATGGCTCTTGACCATATCATGCCAGGCCCAGAGACCAACGCCAGATAAGATTAGTATAACATTATAAAATGAAACATTAGAAAAATACCTTTATGTAGTATTTTTATATAGATAGAAGCAGTAAACGAGCATGCAGTCCACCTGATGGTAAGTGGTCACTGCCGCCCTGCGACATCTGTAATCAACTACTTACATACAGAACATGGGTTCTATCTGGAGTCAATCACAGATGCGTTGCTACTCCCGAGGACTATGATGGTCGCCTCATATGCAAGTGTGCCGGCAACTACACCCTTCCATCGAAACGCAAGAGATGCTTAACGCTAGAAATAAGTGTGGCAGTGATACCTTCCCGTTCGAACTACACTCGTTCTACCACCTTTAAAAATTACCTTATGGTAATTGGCCACTATAGTCTATGAACATCTGTAATCAGCTTCTGTAATCAAGATTATTCTTACCTAAAGATGGCAACGTAGTCCTCATGACTACGTTGAAGTGCTCGGATAAGTCGCTCTTACCCTTTAAAGCAAAACACAGCAAAATAAAAACTTACAAATTCTCAGATAAACTATTTTTGAAGTTATAGGTACTTCTTCAGGCGCGTTATGAAAACATGATGAGGGTGAATTTTTAAGATTTGTCACACTAAAGTCTCAGTATGAAATTGAAATGAGAATGAGAATGGGAATGAGAATGAGAATGAGAATGAGGATGATTTGTTGTTAATAAATAAAAAAATGAGGATGAGAATGAGAATCTATGAGATAATGAGAATGAGTGTTATGAAAAATTGATGAGAATAAGGCGAAAGATAATTTTTTAAAAAGATCTTTTCACGATGTATCTTGTCACGCCAAAGAAATATAACTTCTAACGCGTGTAGGTACATAAGTACACGCACACTTTTTTATTTTTGATACTTCAATTTTTGCCACTGTGTTATGAGGTAGAAATAGATGGTGGTGCCCGGATTCAAACCATAAATAGATTTACTAATAAGAAAATAAAAATCCTTATATTTCAGTGCCATATCAAACTTGACCAGACTGCAAGAGTTGCATCTAAGCCGGCACAGCAATCTCCGTACAATATCGGCTGGTGCGTTGGCGGGTCTCGAGAGCCTGGTCGTGTTGCACATACGATATAACCCCAGATTGACAGTTATCGATCCTAGATTTCTGGAATGGGAAGACGAGCTGGGAATCGAGAGGTGGCCGCTGCTTGAAGAGGTAAGAGACCATTCGTTATTTATGTTAGACGGTTGGAGAGGGGCTAGTCAATTTATAGACAGGGGCTTTTTGACCTTTTTGTGGGGAGGACGTGTCGAGACTAACCCGATTACGTAGGTAGGTGGGGGGTCTAAAAAAAATTTTATTCAACCTCACCAAGAGAGAAAAATTACAAGACTTATGCCCCTTAATCAAAAATTTAGTTAACAGTTTAGTTAAGCTTTTTTTTAAGAAGTAAATTTCATGTTGATGGAGAATAATTCCATATGAACTGCTGATGAAATGTCCGTCCAAAAATTTCAAGTAGGTATAGAAATGTTGGCACATTACATCGAATTTAAAATTGTTGTATTCTTTCCTCTCCTTCTTCTTGCGACTATTAAGATCTTATTATTATCTATTATTATCTTGCGTCGGCTATTATCGTTATCGCTTAAGCTACTGGATAGTTAGTGAAGTCGCTGTCGCTTGGGCAACCAATTTGGTGCTTGAGCGATCGACCAGTAAGTACATCATTCATCGAACCATCAAATTTTGTGTAACACTTATCAACAATTTTATATAACACACGCTGTTGTGTATTTCCTTTTTTACAATTTACTAGCAAACGAGCATGCAATCCATCTATACTCGGGGCAAATTCGATCTGGAATAAATGTAAACAAACCATAAAAATACCAATGTAGGGTTATCACCAACTTGCACGAATTTGTAAACAAATGCATTTTATTTTCAACCAAAGTATGCATAAAATTTTCGCGAAGTAATTTAATTAAGAAGATTTCATAACTAATAACGACCAACTGCAAGATAATATGCTAAAACCAGTCAAACGAAATTTATTTACCATTATTATCGTCATTGTATAACTGGTGTTACAACCTTAATTCCGTGAAGGGATTTGCAACCTATTATAAGTTACAGGTAAAAGTTAATAATAGGTAAAAGACGGCTGATAAAACAACAAAAAGTTGCATTTCCCTGCCTGTCAGTGGTTGCTAAGCAACGCTTTGTTATTAAACATTCCATATCGAATTTGCCCCGAGTATAGTGGTAAGTGGTCACTGGTGCCTATGTACATCTGTAACTTCATACAGAATAAGGATTCTATCTGAACTCAATCACAGACGCGTTGATGCTCCTGAGGACTAAAATGGCCGCCTAATATAAAAGTGAGCCGGCAACCACACCCTTCAATCGAAAGACAAACTGCTTGACGCTAGAAATAGTTGTGGCGGTAGTACATCCCCAGTCGGACCAGCGTTTTACCACTTTGTAAAATATATCATACTTAATATTATTATTGGGGTACAACCCATTATTGTCCCACTGCTAGGCACGGGTCTTCTCGCAGAATGAGAGAGTTTTCTGCCATAGTCCACCGCGCTGACCAAGCGCGAATTGGTACTTGGAATTCATACTAATCATACTTAAATTATGAAGGTGAAAGTTTGTGAGTGTGTATGTTTGTTACTTCTTCACGTCTAAACGACTGGAGCGATTTTCATAGAATTTGGTAGGGAGTTAGCTGTCACTCTGGATTAAGACATAGGATACTTTTTACTGTGGGAAAATATCTTACTCCCACGGGACAATCGATACATTTTTTTTTAACGCGGGCGAAGCACAGCTAGTCCTAATATAAAAATGAACCGGCAACCACACATTTCTATCGAAACGCAAGAACTGAGCGCAGAAATAATTTAGGCCATGTTACCTAACATTCAAACCATATACATTATATATTTACCGCATATCTATTCCAGTTCTACCTAAACAACAACAATCTATCAGGAATAACCGCGAAGATGCTCGGCCATTGGGACCAGCTGACGAAAGTGGACTTCTCCGCCAACCCCTACCAGTGCGACTGCTCCAACCAGTGGATGATGGAGGTGCTTGTGCCGACCATCATGAAGACTGTGTCCAATGCTACCACTGTTAAGATGGTGTGAGTACGTCTTTATTGTTTTATTGAAGTTATACTCCTTTTGGCGCGTAAGAGGAAAAAATATGAGTAAATTTATACGATGCATGCGCACACCGTCAGGAAAAAGCGACATCCTGAACTTAGTCAACATTCAAGTTTTTTCTATCCTTTTTTTGTTTTTCTACAAACGTAGAGAAAGGCGAAGAATATTTTTGACGAGACAACGTCTTATAATTCGATGGAACCGGCTGCACGCACCAAATAACATGACTCATGCGACGTTACCTCGCTCTGAGGCGTTCCATCTAAGGCTTGAAGTGCAAGCGAGAGCGCGAAACGAGCGACAAAGATGCACAATCGGCCTCCGCGTTCGGCAGCGTTCGACATCTGTCTCTCTCCTACTTGATGAGCGACGCGTCCGCGTGGACAACTGCTATACACTGTCATAGATATCTTTATGTGACTTCATAGAAACAGGAGTTCTATCTGAAGTCAATCAGCGTGCTGTGTGTGTGGGTCATATTTCCACGTCAATTTGTTGTCATATCTTGCTATGTGTGAAAATTTATCATAATTGCTTTGTGTGTGTTTGTCATATCTCCATATCAATGTGTTGTCATAACTTCCTATGTGTGAAACTTATCATTATTGCTGTGTATGTCATATCTCCATGTCAATGTGTTGTCATATCTCAGTTGCAGGAGGCCTGAAGACTACAGAGGGTACAACTTCGCTCAGCTGTACGAGTCTCGTAAGAATTTAGTCTGTCTGTCAAATGATAATCTCACAGAAGCATCGAGCACTG
>OX453084.1:5350912-5488724 GCA_949699795.1 Spicauda simplicius
CGAGCACTGAAACTGCGGTTCTTTACGGAATTATGATAGGTGAGTTTAAATATCTATGAATTCTTTTATAAGGCGGTAGGACCAGTGTAGTTCGACCGGGGAAGTACCACCGCCACACCTATTTCTAGCGTGAAACATTCTTGCGTTTCGATGGATGGGTTTGGTTGCCGGCACACTTTTATATGAGGCGACCATCATAGTCCTCGGGAGTAGCAACGCATCTGTAATTGACTTTAGATAGAACTTGATGTTCTATATGAATTTGTTTACAGAAGTCCATGGGCGGCAGTGACCACTTACCATCAGGTGGACTGAATGCTCGTTTGCTACTTCAATCTTAAAAAAAAAACTTCATTTTTGTTTTTGTGTCAGCTGACCTGCGACTAAGGAATCTCAGTCAAATTGGATATTATTAAAATACTCGTAGTTATAATCAATTTATCATAGTAGGTATAGAACAAACTCTCATTCCGAGAGAAGACCCGTGCCCAGCTAGTGGACAATAATGGGTTGACGATATAATTATATAAAACAAAGTCGCTTCGCGCTGTCTGTCCCTATGTATGCTTAGATCTTTAAAACTACGCTACGGATTTTAATGCAGTTTTTTTTGATAGAGTAATTCAAAAGGAAGGTTTATATGTAAGTATAACTCATCATAAAACTAAACTAAATCCTTATGTTATGTTAGTATCTATGTAGGTAATTGGAATTTCGGTCATTTTGCACTTTAGTGTAGGCACGTAGTTGATATTTTCTTCCAAATCCGAAAGGCAATTTGTCTTTAATTTCTTCAATATCTCTGATGCTCTTTCAGGTATCCTGGTAACATTTCCAATTGTTCTGGTACTCGTGATTCTTTGGAGGCATGGATACTTCGCCAGATGTAGAAAGAAGATGAACAATAAACGACATTATTTTGACGAGGAGGAAACTGATGCGTTTTAATGATTAAGACTGGATAGTTTATAAATTTTACTAAATGACAAATATATTTTTAAAGATTTTTATTTTAAAGGGTGCTCACTCAATCCACATGCACACTTCGCATTCAAATGACTTTATTATTCGCATTCGCAAGAAATGCGAATATTGAATTGCAGTGCTTTGCAAAAAATAGTTCGCCAAATCTATTCAAATTGAAATCGAAATGTAGTTTGTCGACCAAAAAAAAACTGAAAAATATACGTGCGGCACTCGAGGACTGCCGCGGTAAAGCCATTGCATTAGCATTTTTTATCAAATTATGCAATTAAAATTATTTATTTATTTATGCAGTATTTTTTCTTTGATATTAATTCCAGTTTTTTTCTTTAATACACTATATAGTAGTAACAAACAGCTGCTTGGTTTAGAATTATTTTTTCAATATTTCGAAACATAATTTAAAAACCGCATAACGTGAGTACCCATTATGTGTTAAAATGTATCAATTCCGCGATAATATTACCCTAAGAAAAATTAAACAAAAAATACAAGTGACTTCCACGCCACAAAAAAGTAAAAAATAATTTAAATACATGACGGTTTAGAGCATACACAGTACTTAGTACATAGTCCCAAAGTCGGCGCTCACCATATTTCGCTGGATACGATGAAACTACATGTGTTCTTTCTATATATATTTTTTTTCACTTTTAAGATAAGCGTTTGAGAGTTTATTTCGAACGTCATCACTCGAAACTACGCTACGGATTTTAATGCAGTTTTATTCAAAAGATAGAGTGATTCAAGAGGAAGATTTTTATGTATACATGCATAACATAGTAGAGAAACAATGATAATTTTAGATTTTTTTTTATAATTGAACCTGGCGATAAGGCCGACTGGCTACCTGATGGAAAGTAGTCACCGTCGCCTATGGACATTGGCAACATCAGAGGAGTTGCCAATGCATCGCCGGCTTTGATGGAGAGCTTTTTTCGCACCTTTTTTGAAGAGCCCCATGCCATATACCTCAGGAGGAAGCTTATTCCACATCTTCCACGTCCGTGGCAAAAACGAGCGTGCAAACCGAACCGTGGTGGACTGCCACGGGTCCAGTTGATGCGGATGGAACCTCATCCTTCGGCGAGTGGTGCGGTGGAGGAAAGGTGACGTAGGCACCCAAATTTTTGACTTTTAGGTGGAACGAAGTTCGCCGGGTCAGCTAGTTTATTATAGGTAAAGTAATTTGTATGAAGACTTATGTTTGGTTTAATGAGTTAGTATTGTTTTGGTATTAGCTTTAAGTTCTATGTTTTTCGTAGAAATGTATTATATTTTTTGTTTTGACTTATAATAGATTTTTTTGAGTTTAGCTTGTTTTAAATTTCGTAAAAAAAAACAAATTGTCAGCCATTAATGAACTGCTACCAAGTCTATATTTTGTAAGCAACCCCAGATGAGTTGCCACCCATGTTTAAAAAGCTTCGCATTTTTTTTTGTTCTCGAGGGGGGAAACCTTCAAAAGTACCCGACACCGTAGGAGTGACTTAGGGTTATGTGGGATTTTTACCGCACTAACCCCCCCCCCCCCCCCTGCGCTGCGGGGAGGACTCCGGGATCTCCAGTGGAACACAACCGGAGTCCTCCGAGCGCGATGCCCCTTTGGCGGCGGGAGATCTCCCGCCAGGCTAGGTGATCATGCCTGGGGAGCGGCCGTGCTCCGACACTCGTTGTTCGGAACTTGTACATATGCGGAGTATTGAGAATACTTCGATAGCGTGTTTCAGAATACTAGTAGCGCCATCTCTTGATGACTCCGGCACACCCCCTTAGGACTCTTCCCACACTGCGCCTCCTGGTGCTTATGTGGCCACACATGCCGTCGTCCTACACGGGGTCGCTTTTCAGGGCGGATCGAACTCCCACTCTAGCCGCCCGCAACCCCGGAAGCCCCTTTTAGTCGCCTCCATTTTTAGACAGGCTGGGAATACTGTAGCCCTAGTCTGATCCCGGAACTACACTACACTTAGAACAGAAAACTACAATTATCTTTATATGTCTAGCAGGGAATCGAACCCGAAAGCTTTCATAACGTAAGCATAACAAAAAGGAAGATTATATTAATACCCTGGGCTTGTAAATAATAATGGTGAGTTTGAAGTTATTTGATAAGTATTTAGAAATTAATGTCAAAGTTTCTGTAAAGTATTAAAAAAGTAAAAAACTTTAGGAATAAATGACAACCAACAATCACAATGAAATTTTATTTCTTAAGCTTCCTTCATACATACGGATTTGTAAAAGCAATCTGCAAAAATATTATTGCCTCTATATGCGCTCTGCCTCAATAATGTAGAAAAAATATATTTGTTGACTTTAAGTGTGGACTTAATAATACCCCTTGAGGTACCCCAATATTATTACATAATATTAGTTTTTTTTTTCTAAATAGATGTATTAAACGCCAGGTGGTAAGTAGAACAGACAGAATTAAACCCGTTTTTATATTTTTACTAGCTGACCCGGCAAACGTTATTTTACCGTAAAAACATTTAAAAAAAATATTAAGGGTGGACAACTCTTATCACTAAGGGGTATGAGAAATAGATGTTAGCCGATTCTCAGACCTCCTCAATATGCTCACAAAATTTCATGAGGTCACCAGTCAAGCCATTTCGGAGGACTACGGGAATGAACATTGTGACACGAAAATTTTATATATAAGATTTTTTGTTATCGAGGGAGAAACCTTCAAAACGTACTCGACGCTGTGAGAGCAACGGCGGGTTATGTGGGATTTTTACCTCACAAAAACCCTGCTGACCGTTCTCAGCGCTGCGTTCATCCACGCGTTCCTCCGCGATCTTCAACGGATCACAACCGGAGTCCTCCGAGCGCGATGCCCCATTCGGGCTCTTCCCCAGGGAGCATTTGCCAACACCGTGCCTCCTGGTAGTAGAAGACTCCTACCGGAGGTCGGCCATGTATGGTTTACTACCAAATAAATATTGAAAATAGAAAATATTGAAATTATTTTATTAAATCGTACGTTTTAGGATTCATTTTCTTCTGAAAGCTTGTGTTGATAATAGTGCCACGTATTTCTGATCTGTATAATAAATATGCATCTATTAATTGGGTGAAAAATTAGCTTTTCGACACATATCTTTGCTGTATGCAAACTATTAATTATCTTGACAATTGTTATAGTTATTATTAGTTGAAATTCGAAAATATCATTAGGATTTATATTTAATATGTTCATATGTATTATTCTAATATGACAAATATTTAAGAATTTATTTATTTTCAATTAGCAATTAAACAAATTTTCATTTTTGTTATACTCTTTAGACCTAAATATTTAAATAAATTATGAGGACTTATAGACTAAATAGTCAAGTTAAACAGGAGTATGGGTAAATAATGCTTTACTCACTATATTCAAGAATATTTTTTAAAAGATTTGGTGACAGAGCGCTGAACATTTTCTCCCGAATAACGGCTAGTCTGAAAACAAATAATTTTATTAATTTCCTAATTAACATATTACTAGTTACCCATAGCAACCGTCGAAATTCGACCGTAATTTAATTCAAAAACTAAGCTATATTGTCCAAAGCAGCACGAATATTTTTTAAATTGAATTAATTTTCAAGTTATTTTAATACACCCGTTAAAGGTAAAAAGAGAATTAATTAACAAAGCTGCATTTAAAAGCAATATTTTAAGAAAGGCATCTCACATTTTTGACGTTAAGTGTTTTCATAGTAAGACATTGAATGTTTTATCTTCTCTATATAGTAATACGTGAAGCAGAAATTTGTGATTCGTTTTTAAGATACTTGCCGCAGGCGGAGGAGGGTGAAATTATGCACGGTTATAGTTGATGTAGAGAAAGATTGCGCAATGCTAATATATTTTCAAATAATGCATAAATCATACCTAAAATCAACTAAAAACACGTTACACACACTAACTTGCATTTGACACAAACACATACATAATAAACGAAATAGAACATTCAATGTCTTACTATGAAAACACATAACGTCAAAAATGTCAGATGTATTTGTCAAAATACCCGCTATTGCTTTTAAATGCAGCTTAGTTAATAGACCTCTTTTTACCATTAACGGGTGCGTTCAAAATAACTAGAAAATGATTACAATTTATTTAATTACTTACTCGCTTCTTGTTGGTCCTGCCAACCTCATAACTTGCTTCCGCATGCATCTGTAGCTATGGGAGTTATCGAAGTGCTTGCATCTGTAACAGATATAACCAGATTTTCAGTGGGCCTATTTTTCCTGTCTGCTAGCCAAAGCCATCAGCTCAGAGTGAGGAGAGTTAAGGTCTATGCAGCTCAATGGGATTTTTTTATATGATTAAAGTAGCAAACGAGCATGTAAGTAGTCTACTTGATGGTACGTGTAGTCCACTTGATGGTACGTGGTTCCTGCCGCCCATGGACATCTGTAATCAACTACATACAGAACATGGGTTCCATCTGAAGTCAATCACGGATGCGTTGCTACTCCCGAGGACTATGATGGTCGCCTCATGTGAAAGTGTGACGGCAACCACACCCTTCTATCGAAACGCAAGAAATAGGTGTGGCGATGGTACTTTCCCGGACGACCTAGACTGGTTCTACCACTTTGCTTAACCGATTGACGTCAGGGACGTCAGAACCCTTGTTCTGAGTGAAATTACAGATGCCTACAAGCGGCAGTGACCATGTATCATCAGATGAACTGTACGCTCGTCTGTTACTACTACCTTATTGAACCTTGAACCTACCTAGTTGCTTCTAGTTGCTACTAATCTTAGATAATTGCTACCTTTGAATTAAAAAAAATAAACTGCTTTTTAAGGTGACCGGCCATTCTGACGTCAGGATGGCCGGTCACCAATCCAGTTAAAACAATCTTCGCAAATGATTGGAGTCTTTTTTAACTAACAGTTGCTACTAAATTGCTACCTTCATATATATCGTAATGGAACTCATAGCTTATAAGGATAAAAATATATTAGATTAATGTCTAAACGCCTGTGAAATTAAATGAGCAATGCCGAAATTAAATACAATATTCGTATTAAATAAACAGGCACTTCATATTTATATATATTACTAGCTGAAACCCGCAGCTTCGCCCGCGTTTTAAAAATACATGACATATACCTTTTTTTTGTTCTCAAGGGGGAAACCTTCAAAAGGTACCCGACGCCGCGGGAGCGACGCAGGGTCATGTGGGATTTTTACCGCACTAAAACCCCCCCGGTGGCCGTCCGCGGTGCTAAAAGGAGGACTCCGGGATCTCGAAACTTCAACTGAAATCCTCCGAGTGCGTTGTCCTATTGGGCTCCTCCCAGATGGGCGGCTGGGCCCACCGCTCCGTCTAGTCTTTACGACGATATGCGACCACACATACCGCCGTCCTTCCCGGGATTACCTGACCGAACGGTTCGAGCTCCCACTCTAGCCGTCTGCAACCCCGGAAGCCCCTTTTAGTCGCCTCTTACGACAGGCAGGGGATGCCGTAGCCCTATTCTGATCCCGGAACTACAGGGACACATGACATATACTTACGTATCCAATTTTATGCCTACAAAATTTTTAACTAAACAACATTATTTCGGTAGGACTGATAGCAACTTAGCAACTTCGAAGCGGACTCGCGCACGAAGGGTTCCGTACCATTATTTATAAACAAAACGGCAAAAAGCCCCATTTGTTTGATTGAAAATTCCTTGAATACTTCAAGCTCTACCTGTTGTTTCTGATTAATATTGAGTAAATAGATAACATTTGTCACATGAAAGTCCCCCCCCCCCCTTAAATATTTATTAATACCAGTAGGTACTTGTACACATTGTACAGCATATTGTTACAATTATTAACAGCTCTTATTTAATAATCCATGCAAGTCGATGACTTAAGTTATCTTCGTTTCAATTCTACATAGATAGGTACATATGCCAAAATATCTTATATGACGTTCCATCGCAATCTCACATAGTTCTGAAGTTATGAATGATGATAACAGTATCAAACTGCAAGTAAACTCCATTGAATGATAGAAAATTCTTCTTCAGTTGGCCGAAAAATCGATGTACACACATAAAAGAAACATACCAACCGAATTGATCCTCCTCCTTTTCGAACTCAGTTGAGTATATCATTACGTTAAGAAAAAAATATAATATTACCTGCATATAATTAATAGTGATATGTTACAAAGTTCCTATTTTAAACAAATCGTACCAAATGAATTCAACGTAATCGAATTTGAACTCAAAATTATTCACTCACTTTTATATACCTACAAACTTCAAGAATTTGCCCTTGGCGTAACTCAGGATACATCCAGCGACATCTGTTATCCCTTATTAAAACAATACACAAAGTAAATCTTTCTAAACACGCTTGAAAGCTGAGAATGCTCGATCGCGGCAGCATCGTGATGTGTCTGCCTGTGTAGGTGTATCTATAGTTATAATCGTGAATATTGTTTACTTCTACGAAATACTACGAAAATAAGTATTAATTATATTTCCTTTGTTTTTTGTAGGTATAAATTTGTTTGTACGAAGTAGATTTATTACAAAAAGGTAGATTGTGAATTAAAAAACGGAATATCCATTTCCATATTAATTTAGTAAAAAGTAGAATTCTCATATTCAAAAAACATTTAAATTACATTTATTTGTATGGATGAAAGCACCTAATGGCCAACTTCTGTAGAATATGCAGTAGGTATCCTCGAATCAAGAGCAGTGAAACTTGAAACTTGCCCTCTTAATCGGTCCGAGGTTCAAACCCAGGCACGCACCACTGTTTTATGAGCGCAGTAGAAATTAATTATCACTGCTTTTCGGTGAAGGAAAACATTGTGAGGAAACCCACACTCCCGAGTGTTTCGTTAAAAAAAAGTTCTGGGAGGTATGTGAAGTCCACCAATTCGCACTTGGCAAGCGCGGTGGACTATGGCCTAAAATTTTCTAATTCCGCGAGAAGACCCGTGCACGGCAGTGAGACAATAATGGGTTAGCGATGTATCCTCGAATCATAGGGAGGTAAAGGTCAACTTTTACATTATTTGTTTCTGCTTACAAACCTCCTTAAATATTTGTAAGTAAAAAAAATCTAACTTTTACGGTTAAGCAAGCAATACCCCTACATCATGAGGGTTGAGGGGTTGAGGGTCAAATTTTTCACCATTTGTTTTAGCTCAAAAACGTTATAACAAATCCGAAAGCAGAAAATGAGGAGCTCTTGAGGTTTAAGCAGGCAGTACCCCTGCATCATGAAGGTTGAGGAGTTGAAGGTCCAATTTTTCACCATTTGTTTTTGCTCAAAAACGTTATGCCATATTTGAAAGCAGAAAATAAGTAGCTCTTGCGGCTTAGGCGGGCAGTACCCCTGCATCATGAGGGTTGAGGAGTTGAAGGTCAATTTTTTATCATATTATGTTATTCTAGATACTCAAGGTTCACTCCTAGTTTCATGTAAACCATATCGACTGAACCTAAGTTATCATTTAATCTGCATAAAGCGGAGGTATTTTTTGAAGGATTTTATGTTTTTCCGAAGTACCCTAATTATTTTTCTAAAATAAAAGTAGCCTAAGTTACGCGCTGTAAAATTAGCTATCTAATAGTGAAAATCCCGATAAAATCGGTCCAGCGGTTTCGGAGATTACCCCAAACAAACAGACAGACAGACAGACAGACAGACGGACAGACAGACAGACAGACAGACAAAAATTTTACTGATTGTTGTTTTGTTATCAGTATCATGTATACTTTCATATGCAATTGATAAAAAGCTGTTATTTTGATATTACAAACAGACACTTCAATTTTATTTATAAGTATAGAAGTATAGATTATATCGTATAAAGTAGCTGAAAACAAAGATAAAATATCGTAAATTTGTGAAATTAGATATTAATTTATTACACACTTTGAATACCATTGTTATCGGACGCCAAATATTTACTAGTAGACCGTGATGCATCTTGTACGACTAATAATAAACCTACCCTTTTACCCATTTTTTAGAAACAAACAAAAATAACATCGCCAAACTAATTTCACAAATTTACAATATTTTACCTTTGTTTACGTGGTCGCTACTCGAACACTGAAAAAACCTGATTCAATAAAATCTTGAAAATATGTATAGGTGGTTTTACCCTGAAAAATATTTATAAGCCCTATAAACGGCGTTTTTATCAAGATCATCATTTCACCCAAGACTATCTTATTTGTGTAGCGACAGTTGCATAAAAATACTTCTGTGAAGAGTATGGAGACTTTCTTACCTTTTATTAGGGTTTTCACTTGTTTTTGGCCTGAAAAACAGGTTCATGTTAATAAAATATTAGGAGATAAACGAAAAATGTGAACTACATGTGTCTACACGCACAGCCCCACAACAGGAATTCTCTACTGAATCGTGGGTGCCATAGACATACAAAGACGCAAACACCCAGACCTTTTTTTTGTTATCGAGGGGGAAATCTTCAAAAGGTAGGAGCAAACGTCGGGTTATGAGGGATTTTTTTTTTACCTCACTAAAACCCCCCTCGGTGACCGTCCTCAGCGCCACGTGGAGGACTCCGGGATCTCCAATGGAACACAGCCGGAGTCCTCTGAGCGCAATGCCCTTTTGGACCCTTCCCCGGTGATCGATTGATGCTCAACATGCCTCTTGGTGTTCACGACGGCATGCGGCCATGCCATCGTCCTTCCCGGGGTCACTTGGCTAGACGGTCCGGTCACACTCTTACCGCCCGCAAACCCAGAAGCCCCTTTTAGTCGCCTCTTACGACAAGCAGAGGATACCGTAGCCCTATTCTGGTCCCGGAACTACAGGGACAAACACCCAGACACAAAACAGAAATCTAAATTCATGCATTCAGATACCTGTCTGATCGAGAATCGAACCCACTGTCAGAGACCTAAAATAGAGTCGAAACAGCTTCAATTCAGATGTGCGATATAATACTAAATTGTAGTAATCAGATGTAAGGTCGTAAGGTCTATTGTAAAAAGGTAAAAAAAAAACATGCGTGCGTACAAAGTACACATGTCAGAAGTGAAACTTCTTTGGTGAACTAATTTATAAATCTTGTTTATATTTATACAAATCTAAAACTTTAAATTTCCAAGATTAAGAGGAAGGGAAAAAGGCGTGATACGACGTTCGCTCTGTCTCACTTTTTCTCTCAATCTTTCTCACTCGCTTGCTCCCTACTCTCACTCCACGGCTAGTTGCTCATGCTACGTTCGCCCTGTCTTACTCTCTCTCAATCGGTCTCGATCACTCTATCTCTCTTTTCCGACACTTCCGTTGCATACCGGCGTGACGTTTCATCTGTAAAAATTTTACCCTCATGCGCCTAAAGAAGTTTCACTTCAAAAAAAAAAATTGGTCCTATTAAGCCTAGATGTATACACTTACTTACCCCGCCATCAACACCGCAGTCACACTTGGTCGCCACGACCAGTGTATCGGCGATGGTGAGGGCGGGAAAATTAGTGGAGCTAAGAAAAAAATACTTGTTAACTATACATAAGAACCTACAAAAGGCACGGACGAACAGTCCGTGGAGTTGTAATTTTACAAAAAAAAAAAATAAAAAAAAAACCACTGTCAGACCGGTATGGTAACCGCTCCACCACGCGGGTTGTCCAAATATGTACTCTAAACAGCTTAATTACAGCTAAACATCTTTAATAACAATAAACAATTAGAATGTAAGAAAAAATGACGTCCATACCATCCTAATTTACAAGGCACATTTTTACGATTGATCGCGGAATACAATTTCTTTACACCGTTACCTGTAAGAAAATACAATATTATAAATATTTTATGCAAAGATAAATAAATAAATAAAATAAAAAAGCCTATATTTACTACCGAAATAAGTAGTTTACACAGTAAATTCGTTTTGTAAGCATCAAGGGTTAGTAGTTCAACATTTAGCAGCTAGTTAGTAGTTATAGTTAGAACATAAACCTAGTAATATTATAGTTTTATAATAATACGTGAAGCAAAAATTTGTGATTCATTTTTAATAATTTTCAAGTTATTTTGAACGCAACCGTTAAATATAAAAAGAGGTTTATTGACTAAGCTGCATTTGAAAGAAATAGAGGGTATTTTGACAAAAACATCTGACATTTTTAACGTTATGTGTTCTTAGTTAGACATTGAATGTTCTATTTCGTTTATTCTGTACGTGTTTGTGTCAAATATAAAATAGCGACTCTAATGTGTTTTTAGTTGATTTTATGTATGTTTTATGCATTATTTGAAAAAAATATTAACATTGCATAATTCTTCTCTAAATCAACAATAACCGGTAATTTCCACACTCCTCCACCTGCGGCAAGTATTTTAAAAACGAATCACAAGTTTTTGCTTCACGTATTAATAAATTATATATAACACTAAAACTTACGATGATGTTCCATTATATCTTCGTTAAACATAGTTTTAAACTTCTTTACAGCAGATCTGAAATAAAACTTACTTATTAATTTACTGAAGATAATGCTGCCATATTCACAACAGCCACGGACGTGCAAGTTGTGGAATGAAGCTTCCTCCTGAGGTATTTCCGGAGCGCTATGACATGGGGTTCTTCAAGAAAGATGCGAAAAGAGCTCTCCTACAAAGCCGGCGATGCATTGGCGATGGCGACTCCTCTGGTGTTGCGAATGTCCACAGGCGGCGGTGACTACTTTCCATCAGGTAGCCCGTCTGCCTTATCGTTAGGTTAAAGTATGAAAAAACAAACAAACAACAGCAAATTTTAAGGATTAGTAATAATTAAATGTATGATAATATGATTATTGATAACTTTTAGAAATTAATTATTTTAAACTTGGCAAGACACTACCGTGTGTTTTATTTATAAGCCTACTTAAACCTAACGATACCACAGACGGCCCATCTGATTGAAAGTAGTCACCGTCGCCTGGACATTTGCTACACCAGAGGAGTCGCCGGCTCTGAAAAATAGCTCTTTTCGCAACTTTCTTGAAGAGCCCCATGTCATAGCGCTCCGGGAATACCTCAGGAGGAAGCTCAATCCACATATTGCATGTCCGTGTCAAAAACGAGCGTGCAAACCGAACCGTGCGAACTCATATTGTTTGACTACGTGTTTTAAACTTTGCTGGCACACTCTTGTGTGCCTAAATTTCTGACTAGGGCATAGGACAACGTATTATGAAGTTAACCTTTTAATAACTTACTTGTTATAAGATTTGCTGTATCCAAAAATACTGATGCGAGAACTGCGATCTATTATGTTCCTTTTGACTAAAATATAAAAAAGTTGATTTTATTTTTTAGTCAATACTAGCTAGTTGTACGCTGCGCGCGTTGCTACGCCATCACAAAAAAGGTAAGAGGTGTTAAGGGACACCTGGATGGAACGAAGTTCCTTTCGATTAATTAGTGAAGCAATTGTAATTATATTTATTTATTTTTTTAAGTTATAAAATAATATTTTTTATTTTGTTAAGTTATAAAATAATATTTTTTATTATTTTATTATTGTTATTAAATTCTATTATTTTATTATTTATTATGTACAAAACCTGTATCAACTAAACAAATCGGAAATAATCGTCCGACACTACACTGTTCAAAGCAAAATAGAAAGACGAAACGAAAATAATTGGTTTGCTTTGAGAGAGAGAGAGAGAGAGACAGAGAAACATGCGCACGCAAAAAGTGTCGTGACAACTTTTCGTAAGAATTTTTTCCGTCTAGCCCCCTTTCACAACGCGCGATAAGGAACTTCGTTCCAAAAAAATATGCCAGTAGCCTTCGCGAGCTCATAAATAACAACTTTGCTAAAGATCATCCCATGATCAAATGAATAGTTTACGATTCTATAGAGGACATACAAACATTCATTTTTATATATAAGAGAAGAAAGAAGATAAAGATATTTTAGAACAATAACATATTTTATTTACGGTAAAAGAAGTATCAACTTTATTCCAGTAAGATTAAAGTAGCAAAAGAGCATTTTTGGTGGTAGAATTTGTGGTTCGTCTCTGAAAGCACCACCTCTACAACCTATGTCTGCCCAATTTCATTGACAGACATTTCGGTGATGTCGTGTATTGTTATCGCAATAGGAGGGAAGCACGTCATTAAAACGCAAGCGTAAGATGCACACTGCTTTAATAAAACTAAGTACGGGACACAGCCCGCCGCATACACGCACACATACACAACATCCCTTCCCCCTACTCAACCTGTGGTTACAAGGGCTGGTGCCTCATCATCCTCATTGTCGGTGACCATCATCGGTGTCGAGAAAATCGGACTAATCGCCCGTCGTCGAGCCGTAGTTTTTGGAGTCACTCGAGTACCTGACGGCGAAGCTTCTTCATCAGGGCTCGTTGCCAGTCCTCCTTCCCTCACTGGCTCAGGATGAATGCTAGAAAAATAGCATACCTCTGTAGGCGATTAGCGGATACTTCGGGAATGCCTTTATAAGGCCCAAATATAGCTAACAGGGGTTTATGGTCCGTACGTAGAACGAAGGGCTCCGATCGGCCGTACAAAAATTGATGAAATCGTCTTATACCAAAAATTATTGCAGTAGCTTCCTTTTGAATTTGAGCGTAATTTCTTTCCGCCGACGAAAGCGTTCGGGAAGCGTAAGCTATTGGCCTTTCTAACCCTTCACTACTAACTTGCGATAATACTGCTCCCAATCCAGTTGGAGACGCGTCAACTGTTAATATTAACTTAGCGTTCGGGTCAAAATGTGCTAATGTCGTATCAGATGCTAGTATGCTTTTTATTCTCGCAAACGCGTCATCGTGAATAGGACCCCATTCCCACTTTGTATTTTTATTTAATAAATTGTATAAGGGTCTTAGTACGGACGCTGCGTCTGGCACGAAATTCCTATAATAATTAGTAAGGCCTAAAAAGGATTGCAACTGTGACACGTTCGTCGGTTTTCTAGCGTGCAAAATAGCTTTGACCTTATCGGGCGACTTCCTAACCCCATATTTATCTATAACGTGACCCAGGTATGAAATTTCATCTTTAAAAAATTCACACTTGTTTATCTGTACCGTTAATTGTGCGTCATCTAACCGTTGTAACACCATAATTAACCTCTGCATGTGCTGCTTCTTATCTGCCCCCGTTACAAGGATGTCATCGAGTAGGAAAACGATCCCGTCTATACCTGAAAGCAAGCATTCCATTGCGCGCTGGAAAATGGCGGGTGCGCTTGACAACCCAAATACTAATCGAGTAAAATTAAAAAGACCGCGATGGGTATTGATACACGTAAACCTCTGAGATTCTTCGTTTAAACTAAATTGATTATAGGCCATAGACAAATCAATTTTACTAAATTGTACGCCCCCGTGTAATTTGGCTAATAAGTCATTTACCGTTGGCAAGGGATACTGATCAACTATTAGTTGTTTGTTTATAGTAACGGAGTAATCGGCGCATAATCTTATACTGCCGTCCTTTTTCAACACTGGAACAATAGGTGACGCGTAGTCTGAATGTTCTACGGGTTTTAAAATGCCTAGTGACAATAATCGGTCGAGTTCCTTATCTATTTTTCCTTTTAGCGCGTATGGGACCGGTCTCGCTTTAAAGAAAATCGGTTTACTGTCAGGTTTCAAATGTAAATTTATTTTATACTTGTTAAATGATCCTAGATTGCCTGAAAAAACCCTAGGAAACATATTCGATAGTATTTTATTAAGGTTGGCATTAACCTCGCATTCGGGTTTTGTTCCGTCGAGCAGGGCGTGCACTCGCGCCGGTGCTAGCTCCAGGTCGAATTTACGAATGAAGTCGCGGCCTAGCAGCGGCGGCCCGTCCGCGAGCACTACATACACATTCAATGAAATCGTACGTTCGAGATATGTTATAGGCAATAATACGACCCCTATTGCTTCGATATTTTCGCCAGTATAACTGTAAAGTTTTTTATTAGTATGTAACAATGGCAATCTTTTAAAATTGGTGTCGTAAGTATTTTTTGATATTACGCTTACTGCCGACCCACTATCGATTTCAAACTCTAAAACTAGACCACCGATCATTATCCGCTCTGTCATAGGTTTTCCTAAAATGCATCGAATATTATAAAAACACTCACCGTCGTCGTCACCATCGTCCACATTACCTTCATCCACGTACTTCACTTTGCCCTCATTTGGACACATTTTACGCAAATGACCTTTAGTGTTGCACTTTTTACACTTATAGTTTTTATAGCGACACTGGTTAGAGGTGTGATTACTAAATCCGCACACGTTGCACTTTCCCTTCTTGGAGATGTTGAACACGCCGCTCGGGCCCGCTGCGCCGGCGCTGAGCGCGCCCGGCGCCGCCACCGACGAGGCCTGGCGCGCACAGCGCACGCTCTCTGCTAAGTCGATGGCTTTCGCGAGGGTCAGCTCCCGTTGATCCTGCACGAAGAGTTTGTCCCGCTCGTGTCCTGCCGCCATGCCCATGATAAATTTATCCAGCAAGGCCTCCTCCAAGTTTTTGAATGCGCAATGGGTCGCCAATCCTCTAATCCTAGCCGCCCATTGAGTGTGCGTTTCTCCTGGTCGTTGAGTTGCCGCATAGAAAATGGACTTCTCCGCAAACCCGAACCTTTTTGGTGTAAAGTGGTCGTCGAAGAGTTTCAATATGGCCTCGTATTCCAATTCTACCACCTTGTCGGGTAACGCCAGGTCACTTACGAGCTTGAAAGTTGATTCACTTAAAGACGTTAATAAGATTGCCCTCCGTTTAACTGCCGCTTTGTCCGTATTTGGTGTTATGTCGTTGGCGATGAACCACTGATTTAATCGGGTCTTGAATGTATTCCATTCTTGTGCTTGATGATCGAAGGTACACAGAACGCCATAAGTGGACCCTGCAGCCATGATACACGAGCAAACGAAAAAATATGTGAGTCCGATCGTCGCCACGTGTCGTGTATTGTTATCGCAATAGGAGGGAAGCACGTCATTAAAACGCAAGCGTAAGATGCACACTGCTTTAATAAAACTAAGTACGGGACACAGCCCGCCGCATACACGCACACATACACAACAGGTGAGTTTCAACTTCTCGTCAACCCATTATTATCCCACTGCTGGGCACGGGTCTTCTCTCAGAATGAGAGAGTTTAGGCCATAGTCCACCGCACTGGCCCATTGCGTATTGGTAGACTTCACATACCTCCGAAATCTTTTTTTTAAAGAACTCTAGGGTGTGTAGGTTTCCTCACGATGTTTTTCCTTCACCGAAAAGCAGTGATAATTAATTTGTAATATGCATATAATTTAAGAAAAAATATTGGCGCGTGCCTGGGTTTGATCCTCGGACCTCCCGATCGAAAGGGCAAATTTCAACCATTAGACTATCACTGCTCTAATATATTAGGTAATTAGGTACAATAGCTTTAATCGTTGCCGAAAGGTGGCGCGCAACGTCGGTATATTTGAACCACCTTAATCCGGACGGCGCGAATACTACTCCACAATTTTCAGTAGTCATCTTTGTATATTTTCTGATTTAATAGGGTTTTCATCTTTTTTTTTGTTCTCGTAGGCGTAACTTTGAAAAGGTTATGTGGGATTTTTATCACACTAAAACACCCCCGGTGGCCGTCCTTGGCGCTATGAAGAGGACACCGAGATCTCCAAAGGAACACAACCAGAGTCCTCTGAGCGCGTTGCGCCATCGGTAGCTGGGCCCACCGCTCCGCCTAGTCTACGACGGTACGCGACCACACAGCGCCGTCCTTCCCGGGGTCGCCTGAACGAACGGTTCGAGCTCCCAGTCTAGCTACTCGCAACCCAGGAAGTCCCAATTAGTCGCCTCTTCCGACAGGAATGGGATACTGTAGCCCTATTCTAATCCCAGAACTACAGGGACGGGGGTTTTCATCTAGGGGTGCGATATGAATAAACTTTTTTTTTATAATAATGAAGTAGCAAACGAGCATGCAGTCCACCTGATGGTAAGTGGTCACTGCAGCCCATGGATACCTGTAAGCCACTTAAAATAGAACATGGGTTTCATCTGAAGTCAGTCAGACGTGTTGCTACTCCCGAGGACTAGGATGGTCGCCTCATATAAAAATGTACCGGCAACCACACCCTTCCATCGAAACGCAAGGAATGCTTCAAGTTACAAATAGGTGTGGCGGTGGTACCTCCCCGGTCGAGCTACAATGTTCTACCACCTTTAAACTGGCAACTCCTCATAAATACGAAGTATCGACGTAGGCTAGCAGTCTGACAGTCGTTTCTTATGGGTTGGATCAATGTTGGTTCTATCTTTCAAATAATTCCAAACAATATTACATTACTTACAGGACTTTAATGGTATTTTCACAATACTTGCAATTCGTCTCTGCATCCATGGTCTGAAAAAATGTAAAGTAACTTACGTATAGATGGTAGAACCAGCGTAGTTCGACCGGGGAAGTACCACCGTCACACCTATTTCTAGCGTGAAGCATTTCTTGCGTTTCGATGAAAGGGTGTGGTTGCCGGCACACTTTCACATGAGGCGACCATCATAGTCCTCGGGAGTAGCAACGAATCTGTGATTGACTTCAGATGGCATCCATGTTCAGTATGTAGTTGATTACAAATGTCAATGGGTGACAGTGACCACTTACCATCAGGTGGACTGCATGCTCGTTTGCTACTTCAGTCAGATAAAAAAAACAAGTTTGGTATAAGCTTGCTGCCCGAAACGAGATAAAAAGCCTATCCCATTAAGTAGTACTCACTGTTACTATAATAGGAAATGAATTAGGGCCGGCGCACATATGACGGAGCGCAGCGCAGCGCATGCCCGCGAAATTTTCTTAACGAATCACACACTAGCCGAAATTCGCGCTAATTACTGGGAGAATGCGCGCGGATGCGCGCGTGGTCGCGCTCCCGCGCTACCTTTCGCGTGTGGTCGCTTTCATGCTCCTCAGAAATAAATTGCTGTTATTTAATTTTGGATATTATTTCTAAAGGGACAATGACGATAATAGTTTGACAGCAAAAAATGCGCTGCGCTGCGCTCCGTCATATGAGTGCCGGCCCTTATGATATAAAATTACAAGTTTCTAAGTAGTTTGGGTACTACCACTGTATATATAGATAGTATATGGTACTACTGTGTTTGGGCTGTGCGTTGTATGTCAGTAGTTAAGTCAGTTTTCCTTTGTATATACATTATTTAAATAGAAGTCGTATTTTGTTTATAAACGGTACGTTTTGCGCCATCTGTTGGCGAGTAGCGAGAAGATTTTACACTAATCAATTTACGTACGTTCTAACTGAATCTTCGTCGATGCTGTATGTTGGTTCTCTCCACTTAGAGCTGTCTTCGGACTTATCTGTAATTAGTTTGATGATATAGGTATACCTAACAATAATTATTATCTAACAATATTTATTGAAACAAGCTACAGCTTGTTTCAATAAATGTTAGATAGCTTTTTATTCGCACTTAAAGAGTAACAAAAGAGAAACGCTATCAATCTTGGATAATAACATATAATGATACATCGAACCACGTTATAGTATCTATTAAAAATAAATAAACAAATTTAAACGGAAAATGGGGTACAGAAATATTAGGATAATATAATTATGGAGGACGTTAATGCATTCAATAGAGTTTCTGCGCCTCTTTCACTCTAAAGGTGTTCAGAAAAGTGTGAGCGGGACGCAAATACAGGTTTTAGAAACGTATGAGTGAGACAAAAACATACTGTCGATACCTTGTCATAATGATAGAAATACATTTGTCTCTCTTTCACGTGTTAGACGGGAGTTTAGAACATAAAATCAAATTCAAAATACAACGTACTAGGAGATGAGAACTTCAAAGAAAATGTGCATTTCTCTTCAAGTTTCGGAAATGTAACGTTTTTTATTAATGTATATAAACTCTTATCATACTTAATTATCATACTTAAGCCATTATGTTATAATTTTGTACACCCTTCCCTCTCTTGTATTTGTTATATTTTTCCTGTCACTTAGTGTTGTCTGCAAGAGATGGCTATTTTAGTCGTAAGACCGCCTGTTGTAACTTTACTTTTTATGTCCTTTTTATTATATTTTTTTGTTTGTTATGATTTTGTGTTTGGTGTACAATAAAAATGTTTTGTATTGTATTGTATTGTTTCACTTAATAAACTCATTAAAAGTTTCATTTATGCTATGTGTACTTTGTACGCACGTTGTCGTCAACCCATTATTGTCCCACTGCTGGGCACGGGTCCTCTCTCAGAATGAGAGAATTTTAGGCCATAGCCAACCGCGCTGGCCAAGTGCGAATTGGTGGACTTCACACACCTCCGAGAACTTTTTTAAAGAACTCTCGGGTGTGTAGGTTTCCTCACGATGTTTTCCTTTACTGAAAAGCACCGATAATCAATTTCTAATACGCATATAGTTTTAGAAAAAACAGTGGTGCTTGCCTGGGTTTGAACCTTGGACCTCCCGATTAAGAGAGCAAGTTTCAGCCATTGTGCTATCACTGCACTACTGTACGCACGTACTTTTTTATTATTATTTTACTACAAACTCTGAAGGAAGGGTAGTATAATTCTACTTACCGGATATTTGGTTCAGTTCGGATGTACTACGTAACTTCAATGGCTTTATTTGCATCCTAAAATGTAATGACACATTAATATAGCAAAATGGAAAAGGTTTAATCCTCTAAAGGCCGACTCAAGGCAGACTATAGTACAAAATTAAATTTTTGTACTAGGCAGGTATAGCCTTGAAGTTATTATTATTCTTTTTACCTGATTGAAGTAGCAAACGAGTATGAAGTCCACCTGATGGTAAGTGGTAACTGCCGCTCATGGACATTTGTAATCAACTTCATACAGAACATGTGTTCTACCTGAAGTCAATCACAGATGCGTTGCTACTTCCGAGGACTACGATGGTCGCCTCAAATAAAAGTGTGCTGGCAACCACACCCTTCCATCGAAACGTAAGAAATGCTTCATGTTGGAAATAAGTGTGGCGGTGGTACTTCCACGGTCGAACTACACTGGTTCTACCTACTATTGAGTCTCTATCTACGACTAAATGATCCGCAACTGTTTACGAGCTACAGGTAAATAGGCAAAACTAGCAGTACAGGTAAATAGGCAGTTCGATAGACATTTTGCACGATAAACTATCTGTTTTTAAAAGTAAAATTATTAAAGTATTGAAGTCTGTCCCATCTTCAGCCCCGTAAGTCATATAAGCCATATATTCATTTATTCATATATATATACATACAAATTATATTCATATAACCTTATATATATACACATGCATGTATGAATTTGTTGTTTTCATGTTTATGCACATTGTTAAGTTCGCTGTACTTGTCTTTAATTAGGATTACATGTTTATCATATATATATGGCCCTGTATTAGATAGTAACTAGTCAAATATGTAATCTAGTTGATAAGTCAAATAAATAAATAAATAAACTAGGAAACTAGAAAATTAACAACGACTTGATTACTATATGCGCATGGGCCTCGATTAAACTGTTTACTCGTAAAATCGTACAAGCACACATTCGACTAAACAATTTAATCGATGTAACTTTTGTACTGCCTTACTCAGATTTAATGATAACTGGCAACTCCGATGGTTTTCTTAGGGTCATATGAGCTATCTCTACCGATGCACCAAGTTCTGGTAAAAACATATAAGATTATATCTTAGGGTTTTGGAAAATAAACAAATGTGTTGCTTTTGAAAATAAGAAACGACATTTCAAGTTTATTATTCCACCAAATCTATCTTTCTTCACAAAATATATTCTGACGTTTTAAAATTTTGACAGACATGTCAAATTAAAAAAAGAACTAAATAATTAAAGAAAACCTATTTTCTTTATAAACATATAATTAGCTTGGACCCATATGAAATTCAATGTCTTTATTTTGTATAGGCCTACGGGGGCACTTACAAATTGTCAGTTACACATTTTTTTTACACTATCGCCGGATCGGATACGGCCTCAACTGAGAAGATCAGGCAAATATTTAAACTCAAAACTTAATATAAATTAAAGTTATATTTCATTTAAACGCGGGTGAAGCCACAAGGCATAAAAATGCGAAAAATTAGACTGTGGACTGTGTTTAAAAGTCTACAAAGAATACTGAATAGAATGAAAATCTTTTGTAACAAATATAATAGCATCTTTACTTTGGGAAAGAGGGTTACTATTCTTTCTTTTCCTGACATACAGTAGGATGCAAACAAAAAATCCGAAAATCAGTCTGTTTGTACACTGACATCCACAAAAAATACATTTTTGAAGTAAAATTTGATGTATGCGACAAAAAAATGGGAGTTTGAAATACTAGGACAGTATACGTAGGAGGTGAACGATTCTTTCAAAGAGATTTTGCATCTCTCTCGCTCTAAACGTGTGAGCGGGACGAAAATACAGTTGCTGTTAACGTGCAAGTGAGACGAAAATATACTGTCAATTTCGTTTCATAACGATGGAGATACATTTGTCTACCTTTCCCATGTTAGACATACATATTCAAATATGTTTAAAAGTTAAATAGAATTCAAAATATCGCAAATGTACTAGGGCATTATAACTAAGAAGGAGGTGAGAACTTCAAAGTAATTCTGCATCTCCCGCAGCTCGTCAAGAGATGGCGCTACTAGTAATCTGAAACACCCCCCGCATATATACAAGTTCCGAACAGAGACTGTCGTAGCACGGCCAGTCCCCGGGCATGATCACTGCGGCGGGCGGGAGTAGCCTGGCGGGACATCTTCCGCCGCCAAATATTAATACGTGGCATACCCATTACTATGGTAAATGTGATTAAAGTGGGCAGAGCAGAGGGAATGAGCTAGTCCAAGAAATAATTCTTACCTGCTATCCTTAAATCACTGCAGTCGTTTTTATGCTGAAAAAAAACACGTTTTAATCACACACTTATGAACAAATATGGTGACAAATTTATTTAAAAATATATAAGACAACCGGCTAAGTGCGAGTCGGATTTGGGCACAAAGGGTTCCGTACTATAAAATTCGGCAGTAAAAAACATGTTAGGTGTAGGAGTACCTCTCTTATGTAACGTGTTTTAAGTTCTCATTATTATAGCAGCAACAGCAATACATCATGTGTGAAAATTTAAATGGTCTGGTTATCATAGTCCATATAGCCTAAAACCCCCCCGGTGGCCGTCCTCGGCGCTATAAAGAGGACTCCGGGAACTCGGTCCGACCGCAACCGGAATCAATGAGCGCGTTGCCCCATCGGGCTCTTCCCAGATGGGCGGCTGGGCTCACCGCTCCGTCTAGCCTTTACGACGGTATGCGACCACATATACCGCCGTCCTTTTCGGGATCGCCTGACCGAACGGTTCGAGCTCCCACTCTAGCCGACTGAAACCCCGGAAGCCACTTTTAGTCGCCTCTTACGATAGGCAGGGGATGCCGTAGCCCTATTCTGATCCCGGAACTACAGGGAGGAGTTAGCCTGGCGACCGACAGATGGACAGACGGACAGCGGGGTCTTAGTAATAGGGTCCCGTTTTTTTCCTCCTGGTAAGTAACCCTTTTTTTTGTTTTCGAGGGGGAAACCTTCAAAAGGTACCCGACGCCGATGGAGCGACGCAGGGTTATGTGTGAATTTTACCGCACTAAAACCCCCACGGTGGCCGTTACGGCGCTAAAAAGAGGTCTCCGGGATCTCCAAAGGACCGCAATCGGAGTCTATACGCGTTACCCCATCCAGCTCCTTCCAGGTAAGCAGCTGGGCCCACCGTTCCGTCAGGTCTCTACGACGGTATGCGGCCACGCATACCGCCGTCCTGCCCGGGGTCGTTTGATCGAACGGTTCGAGCTCCCACTCTAGCCGCCCGCAACCCCGAAGCCCCTTTTAGTCGCCTCTTACGGCAGGCAGGGGATACCGTAGCTCTATTCTGATCCCGGAACTACAGGGACGGTCGGGTAAGTAACCCTATGAAATAATAAAAACAAGGTAATCTGGCTCATACAATATCACTCAAAGAGGCTTACGTGTTTTTGTTTATGAATTTTTCGTTTTTTTCTTGGCTTGACGGGTGTGGGCAGGATGCTGAAAGATTTTTTCGTGTAAGAATCATGATGGTAAATGGTCAATGCAACCCATAGACGTATAAGCATCACATAGTATAAAACAAAGTCGCTTCTCGCGGTCCGTCCCTATGTACCTATGCTTAGATCTTTAAAACTACGCAACGGATTTAAAGCAGTTTTTTAATAGATAGAGTGATTCAAGAGGAACGTTTTAATGTATAATACATGTATAATATAGTGGATAAACACAAATAATTTTAGATTTTTTACTTTTAAGCAGGACGAAGTTCGCCGGGTCAACGAATCTTCATACAAAATGGGGGTGTTCCAGTGTTGACGATCAGATAAAAATCTGATAAAAATCTGATCGTCTCATATTAAACTGAGCCGGTAACCATGCCCTCCCAATGCAACGCAAGTGACAATGGTACCTTTCAAGTAGAAAGACCTACGATAAACTCCTATATGATGTCGAAATCTCAGGTACATATATGTATAAGTGCATTTTTTTTTAATTTCTAGCTAAATTCATAATCTCAAAAAAATCAAGTGTTTCATTTTAAACTAAATGAACTCAAATATGTTTTATTACGCATTTTATTCAAGTCCAGATCATAAGAGGCTAAAATAAATTACAGAATAAATTCGCTAATGATTTATAATGAATACAAATAAGAATTATTTGTATAAAAGTGTGCATTTGTATTTTTTTTATACTTTAACCTAACGATAAGGCAGATGGGCTATGGAAAGTAGTCACCGTCGCCTATGGACATTCACAACACCAGAGGAGTCGCCAATGCATCGCCGGCTTTGTAGAAGAGCTCTTTTCATCTTTCTTGAAGAACCCCATGTCATAGCGCTCCGGGAATACCTCATTACCTCATTAGTATGGTATTACTTTCTCGAATACGTTATTTTCCTTTTCCTTTCCTATTCAATTAATTAATAATTTAAAAAAACTTACATTCTTGAAATGCCTTGATTTCTCGCGCGTTTTAAAGTTTCTTGCGTCACGTCGGTGGTTGTCCCTCTCTCTATGTAAAAAAAATAATATTTTCAGTGTACCGTTCACTAAGTATTAGGAACTAAAGTAGCCGTTTACGGGGAAAGGTAGCGTACGAAAACCAAACCCAATGAGATTGTTTAACACTGATTTTATGATATAACACTCGTAAAAATGCTTACTATAAACTGTAGTGAATGAAAATGTTTACATGTGTGCAAGTAAAGCACTTACATACGTAAAATAGTCACGTGTAGGTACGTGCAGTAGCTCGTACATTCAGTATTCGAGTACAGCTTATAAATTTGCTCACAACAGAGCTCTCAAGATATTTATTTAATTTAATAATTTAATCTCTGCGCAAATAATAAAAAATAGATCAAAAATCCCCAACTATAATTAAAATTTGCAGACAGTATTTTGTTTGGCTAATAATTTACTTCACTCAACACTTTTAAGGATGGGGCCTGCGATCAAAATAAAAGTCAGGAGAGTCAATCGTTAAAATACGGATATCAAATGAAAGCTAATATAATTATTGTCCACTACATAAATATATCGCCTATATATTAGAACATTTCCCTAGCCTAGCTATTTTGACGTAAAATACAAAAAAGGCATTAATTTAAATAAAATATAAAACAAAAGTCCCAAACATTTTAAAATTCTGTATTGAAACTGAACTTAATCAATTGTTTTAAGCAAGGTTTTTAGTTTTAATAATGTAGCAATGATAACCCGCGTGGCGGAGCGGTTACCATATCGATCTGACGCGCAATGGGTTCCGGGTTCGATTCTCGGTCAGACAGGTATCTGAAGAATGAGTTTAGATTTATGTTCTGGGTCTGGGTGTTCGTGTATTCGTCTTGTGTGTGTCCATAGTACCCACGACACAGGAGAAAATCCTAGTGTGGGGGCTATGAGTGTAGAAAGCGTAGAAAGCAATGTTTGTTATTTAAAACGCTTTTGAAACAACTGAGTAGGTAACAACAAAGGAACTAACCTGTGCTATCCTTTTTGAGGTATATTTCCTGAAATAAGTAAATTTTATTTTATATCGTGCCTTCAAAACAATATAAAGAACCAGAAACGCATAGGATTAAAGTAGTAAACGAGCGTAAAGTAGTTCTACCACAGTTCAAATATGGAACAGTATGGAAACTAAGCCTAGTTGATAAAATAATTAACTACATTCTATTGAAGCATTATAGCTAGCTCTATTAATTTTTATTTTAACTATCCTGTAGTCATCAATCAATCGAATTGTAATATCTACGCAGTTTACAAATAATATAAGTTGGTAATCTCACGGCGTCGGTTAATCCCATCATGATCAGTCAATCATCAATTATTTATTAAATTAGTTTTTTATACGGAAAACAGTTTAATATTGATACAATTTGTAGATCATTGATTTTTTGTAGATCTTTAACATGTTATTACGGCGTAAATTTTTACATGTTTAGGCGGGAGCGTACACGAGCCACGGCATCACTTGGCACTTTTTAAAAGATCATGGAAACAAATGTAGCAATATAACTTGTCTTGACGCGACACTCGCTACTGAAGCGCTGCGAAAACCTCTTAGCGGTCTCGTCAATGCTTGTGTGAGTGTGCCCTTTTCGAACGTTTGTAGGTAGTCTCAATACTGTTCCCCATATTTGTACTGTGGTTCTACATTTCGATATAAGGGTGTGGTGCCGGCTCGCTTTCACATGAAGCAGCCATCTTAGTTTTCGGGTGTAGTGACGCCTGTGTGATTGACTTCAGGTAGAAACTGTTCTATATGAAGAGGTCCTTAGGCGGGAGTCATCATCACAGGAATTATTTTTCTCCTTCATTTTCATTCAAAAAATATAAAGGTCTACTTACTTTTGTTGTTTTATTGATCACATGAGAATGTTCGGAATACACACGGTTATTTCTGAAACACAAAATAGTGGGTGTTAGGCATTTATAAACAATATACCTAATCTTATTCATATTATAAAGGCGAAAACTTTGAAGATGGAGGAATGCTTGTTATTTTAAGCTATTACATAGCTTTTATCGCGGAATTTGAATGCGGCAACCGAATCAAGAAATTCCGTAACGAAAAAACCTAACACCCCCTACTCCGCCTACCATGTAACGCGGCCGATCGTTCGCTTAACGTGTTTGTATATGGTTCGACAGTACGAAGCTCGCACAGTGCCAGTGTCAGTGCCAAGTGCCGCACGTTTTTTTTATGATTTTTTGACGTGAAACTTCTTTATCGGGGTTGGTTGAAGTGAAACTTCTTTATCGGAATGCCCATGGCCAGTACTCTCAAAAAACGAGTTGTGTCACAATGATTTTTGTATAGAAAAAATAACTAAAATATTTCAGGTATTTTAGCCAATTTCCTGAAAAAATCACTTTGGAGTTCATTTTCTTAAATTAATAAGTATTTAACTTTACTTCCATTTTACATGTGACAGATATATTCGCCATTATGGTGGGATCAGGGATGTAGATCTGAGATCGACTAATCAAAGAATCGATTAATTAAGGTTATAAAATCGATTTACTGATTTATTTGAATTGACCCAAGAATCTCCTGTTATATTCTTAACATCTATTCTTAATATTAATTTAAAAACTAATGAATATTGTAAACTAATGAATGTTCGACTGAAAGAGTAGTTTAGTTTATCAGTCTTGAATACGAGTTAAACAATTCTTTACATAGTAAACATAAGAAATAAAAAATCATAAAAAAGGAAAAAATTGATACTCGAAGTATTTAAATCATTTTTAGTTTTTATATCTATTTATTTGTTATTTTATCACATTTTTAACAGTATTTTTAAAGCAGTGAATGGTTAAATAATACAGTTTAAATCTCAAAATCGATTATATTATATTACCGATATGGTACCTTCCATCCCTCCATAGAGGCCATTTAACTGGTTTGTCTCTGTCACATTGATTTGTTCGTATGTTTTGTTGCGTCGAGTTGAGCTTAATTTCGTTCCTCCGTTACTAAATACTAAACTTATCAATAATTACAAATACTTACGTGCCGTGATTGTGTGAAAATAGTGTTACAAATAAGAAATACACCTGCATAGTCCATATTACCGAATCTATTATAACCTAAAAACAAACTTATTATGTGGAATATCTCAATACTTCTAATAAGAATTTTGACACAAGTTGGTACGTGTAATTTACTTTGATAACAAAAGCAAATAAAGGTATTTTTATCAGGGCACAAAAATATTGAGGTCAGTACATTTGCTCATACAAAATGGGCATTCTCCTTTTAGGTAATTTTTTCGTTACGCGCCATCTTTTTTTTCCGTTACGCGCCATCTTTTTCTTATCCCTACCACGCGTGGTATTAGATAGATTATTATAGATTGGATTATTAATTTAACTTTATTCAACCAATTTCTGTAAAGTTGCATATAGTAAACTATTTTTTGAAAAATAACGTCATAAAGAAGTTTCACTTCTTACGAGTGTACGCTAGTGTACACGCACACATTTTTATTTTCATTCGCGCATGTAGCCGTTCTGGTAAAAAGATTCGGAGCCTTCTGATTGCGCTCAACTTTCTTTGTTTTTGCCATGGACGTGCAACGTGTGGAATTAGCTTACTCCTGAGAATTTCTCAGAGCGTGATGAAATGGAGCTCTTCAAGTAAGGCGCGAAAAGAGCTCTCTTTCAAAGCCGGCGATGTGTTGGCGACTCCTCTGGTGTTTCCAAATGTCCATAGTCGACGGTGCCTACTTTCTACCAGGTATCCCTCAGGTTCAAGTTTGTATATGACGAAGTGAGCGTGACATAAGGAAAGTCGGGGTCTTCATTACTAGCCATTCTTGAAGATTTCCAGTAAAACGCAGAAGTTATTCTTCTTCGATTTATTCAAAGTTAAGGAGGTCCTATTGCCTCGACGGTTGAACAAGATTTTTTTAATACCGGCGAGTCTAATAATTAAGTGCGAGGCACTTTTATAACAAAGTTGGGTGAGGTTACAATAACACACAGGGTGGACTAAATTAACAGCTCTAGAAATCACTAAATATTGCAAATTTTATAAACAATTTTCGATCTTTAAACTAACTAAAATATTTTTTTTCGGCAACGTGTTTTTTCGTAAATATGCGGTGTCCCGCCGACATATGTATAAAATAAAAAAAAACATTACCTTTGATTCGGAACTTTAACCGTTTTGCTAAGAATGGAGTAATCAGTGTTTAAATCGTACCTCTGAAACTCGCGCGAAGACCGATCCGAGTTAGTCAACGTGACCGTCAGAACTCTATCGTTCCGTCTTCTTCTCCGGTGCGGGGACCGTCGTTTCTCCTTCATGAACTTGGCCTGGCGCGCTGTGGAGCACCCCTGGAAGATGCGCTGTGAGCAGCCGAAGCAGAAGATCACGCCGCGGAATGTCTCCGCGTTGCGCAGGTCGGTTTCGCCGCAGACGACTGTGAATGACGCAAACGAGCATGCAGGCCATTTTGTTGCGAGAAGTAGCAGAAAAATGGTGTTAATTGATCGCTGCACACGGACTACACTTGACTGAATCAGGCTGGTTTCCTGTTTGAGGTTGTAGGTAGTTGCACTGCTACTCCGGAGGCTGATAGTTGTCTTATAGAGTGTTGATGGCAATCACACCTTTCCGCCAAAGCACTGTAGAACTACTTCACTGCAGAAATGAGTGGGGCAGACTGAAAATCAGCGTCATGGAGTAGGAAAATGTGCTCATGACATTAGCTGAGTCTGTCCTTTTCGCGGTTATCGCAGCACATCTATATATTATATAAAAGCGAAAGGTCACTCATCACGAAATCTCAGAAACTACAAGTGCTAGGAGTTTCAAATTTTGCATGCGGGTTCTTTTAAGGACGTAAATGCTCACTAAGAAGGGATTTTATGAAATTCAACCCCTAAGGGGGTGAAATGGGTAAAACTTTGTGATACATTGATTTGAACGCGGGTGAAGCCGCGGGCACAGCTAGTATTATATATTTCTCAATGTTGTAGTTTTATTCATGTTGTATGTAATATGTATATGTTATTTTTTTCTTTTTTGTGTTCATTTTGTTTTTATTATCTTTATGTTAATGCGTTGTAACTGATCCGAATTAAAATACATTCATTCAAATGGGTGAAGTTCCACTACTTCCTCGATCGAAATATTTAAGTTCTTCGTTGAAAAAAATGATAGTAAGCGGTCACTGTCGTCCACGGACATCTTTAAGCAATTTTATATGGAAAAAGCCTTTATCCGAAGTCAAGCTTATTTGCGTTGCATGTTTGTTTGTCACCAAATGTCATAAGGCGACCTACCGCAACTATTCAAAAGATGGCGCCACGTCTGAATCACACTGTCAAAGTTTTTGCAACATCATGCATATTGTATCATCTAATATGATGGGTGGATACTAACAGCAACGATGGCAATGTGTGTGGTAGCTCAGTCCGTTGTGTATCGCGCCCTTCCCCGGCTCCAAAGACGTGTCGCAGTGTTGACACACCTCGCAACTGGATAATAAGTAAGATATGATATTAAAATCTTAAATCAGAGGTTACACGGCTCCTCCGCGAGACCTTTTTTTATCTGATTGAAGTAGCAAACGAGCATGCAGTCCACCTGATGGTAAGTGGTCACTGCTGCCCATGCACATCTGTAATCAACTACTTACAGAATATGGATTCCATCTGAAGTCAATCACAGACGCGTTGCTACTCCCGAGGTCTATCATGGTCGCCTCATGTGAAAGTGTGCCAGCAACCACACCCTTCAATCGAAAGGCAAGATCTGCTTCACGCTTGAAATAGGTGTGGCGGTGATACTTCCCCGGTCGAACTACACTGATTCTACCTACTGCTAGGGTTTACCGACCTGATTAGGGTTGCCACCTTTTTTAGCGATTAAAATACTTTGGCTATAAAAAGTATAAAGAAAAAATTACGTAGTTTTATTATATTATTTTATTATTCTTTAATATTTGGCTCCAGGAAATTTGTAGAATGGTGCGTAGTGGTTGTCGGCGAAAAGGGGGTAACATGTACATATTTGACGAGCAAAAAAAATTTAACCAAATATTCACATTCTACTTCTTTCTAAATAAGATACTTAGCTATGGAAACGTAGAAATGATAGAATTTTTTGTTTCACACAAAGCTGCTTATGATCAAACTTTTTTTAAACCCAGATCATGCAAATAAATTATTTTCGCGTACTTTATTTTTCTCACCAAGTAGATATCTCTCTGTAGTTTCGGGACCAGAATAGGGATACGGTACCTTCGCCTGACGTAAGAGACGACTAAAAGGGGCTTCCGGGGTCGAGGGCAGGAAGAGTGGGAGCTCAAACCGTCCGGCCAAGCGACCCCGGGAAGGACGGCGGCATGTGTGGTCGCCTGCCACCGTAAAGACCAGAAGGTGCGGTGACCGTTTCACGCCCACCAGGGAAGAGCCCGAAAGAGGCATCGCACTCGGAGGACTCCGGCTTTGTTCCGTTGGAGATCCCAGAGTCCTCCACGCAGTGCTGAGGACACCCACCGGGGGGTTTTAGTGCGGTAAGAATGCCACATAACCCGCGTCACTCCCACGACGTCGGGTACCTGTTGAAGGTTTCCCCCTCGTAAACAAAAATAAAAAAGGTATAAAGTACAATTGCACATAATTTGAAGTACAATACTTTATAATAAAGTTTGAGTGGCAACCCTAGTACTGATATGAAAAGGTTCATTAACTGAGTCTTTGTTTCAGAGCCGAGGGCTTAAATTTTACCTACTCTAGTTTAATAAGGCAGAAATAAATGTGACCGTAATGTTTCTACACACACAAAAATATTTCTACACACAACCAATTCACTTAATGCGTTGGACAACTTTAAAGTAAATACTTACGCCATTTTTGGTACAAAGAAAGCTTATTTTAATTAATTTACATTTTTATAACTTTTACACTCTTCAATTTATCATTTCAGCGTGACACTAGTTTGACATTTTGAAAAAGAATTCTTTCTATTAGCCATTATTCTTTTTTCGTAAGATTGAAGTAGCAACATTGATATTTCTATATCAATGAGTAGCAAGTCAATGAATCTGATAGTAAGTGGTCGCTGCCACCAATGGACATCTGTAAGCAACTTGATAAAGAAAAAAGGTCATTTTAAAAAGAAATGTGCGGCACTCGGGGACTGCCGCTGTAAAGCTATCGCAAATCATTTTGATCAACTTATGAAATTATAATTGTTTATTTATTTATGCAGTATTTTTTCTTTGATATTAATTCAAGTTTTTTTTCTTTGATATTATTTATATACTTTCTCACAAACAGCTGCTTACATATTCGTCCGTTTTCCGAGCAGCTCATCTCGATCCGTGTGAGCTTTGTACTGTGGTACCATATATGTGCCTACATACACGTTAAGCGAACGCTCGGCTACGCTACATGGTAAGCGGAGTGTAGGTGTTAGGTTCTTGATTCGGTCGCCGCGCTCAACGCTATTTTTCACCTAAGGCGCTACAGCCGCGGGTGGGCCTTGGCCTGGTCCAGAACATTTCTCCAGTCCAGTCTATGGGCTTTCTCCCCCTTCATCTTGTCACCCCCACAGTTTTTAGGTCTTGCATGACTCCATCGGTGTCCGTCAGTTATATGGCATCTTATATCTCAGGATAAAATCCAGTTGAATCAGTTTTTTTATACTATTCATTAATTCATAATTTTCATATAACAAGGTTTCTTTTAATAAGCATCAAAAGAAACCTTGTTATATGAAAAACCCAACCCCAAAAGTCGCCTCTTACGACAAGCAGAGCAGGCCGTATTCTACTCCCCCACTATAGAGGAATCTCACCGACTACATTAAACGTTTGGAAGGCCGCAAAGCTGTTATGCCATAAAAAAATGTTTGTAATTTTTTATTATTATTAGTAATTACTCAATTTTTGCTAAGAACTGTACAATGTATCTGTTTGAATTATTTTTGGTTTATATCTATTACTGTAATAAATCAATGCTATTCTTTTTTTCTACTTAAAATTTCATCTCCACCTATATTAAACCTCCGCATCCGCCTCGGCCTCCGCTAAGAGACCTCCGTTACAACCCTAATATAAATATAAAGTGCAAGTGGCGCCTGTGTAAAATACGAATATTGTATTTAACTTCGGATTTGCTAATTTAGTTGTACAGGCGTTTAATATTAAATCTGTAATATCTTTTTATCCTTAACAGCTATGAGGTCAATTACGATGTATAAAAAAGGTAGCAATTTGGTAGCAACTCTTGGTAAAAAAAAAACTCCAATCATTTGCGCAGATTGTTCTAACTGGAATGGTGACCGGCCATCCTGACGTCAGAATGGCCGGTCACCTTAAAAAGCAGTTTATTTTTTTAAATACGAAGGTAGCAATTATTTTAAGATTGGTAGCAACTGGTAGCAACTAGGTAGCAACTCTTAGTAACTATTTCGATGTAAAATATGGGTAGTGACCGGCCATCCTGACGGACACCTGAGTTTGCCTGGCCTTCCTCGGTTTGCTCAAAGCTATGCAATAGTTTAAAAACACGTTACATAATGTATTGTCTAAGCCCTCTTTTTCCTTCCCTGTCACGCATTTTAACTTTTGACTAGAGCTCTCCCCCAAATTGCGTTGCGTAATTCTTGAACGCTCCCTAAGACCGCTTAATGCATACGACTAATGTATATTTTTTATCTGACTGAAGTAGCAAACGAGCATGCAGTCCACCTGATAGTAAGTGGTCACTGCCGCTCATAGACATCTGTAATCAACTTCATACAGAACATGGGTTCATCTGAACTCACAGATGTGTTGCTAATCCTGAGCACTATGATGGTCGCCTCATATAAAAGTGTGCCGCCAACCACACCCTTCCATCGAAGCGCAAGAAATACTTCACGCTAGAAACATGTGTGGCGGTGGTACTTCCCCGGTCGAACTACGCTGATTCTACTAATTTCTAGACACATTTTAGGTCAAATTGTTGTTTGCATATGTTTCTGGTGTGATATAAAAAGTTTTCTGTTATATTACAAACATCAATAGGTAAACTAGAGGTCGTCCCTGTAGCCTCGGGGTCAGAATAGGGCTACGGTATCCCCTGCTTGTCGTAAAAGGCGACCAAAAGGGGCTTCCGGGGTTGCAGACGGCTAGAGTGGGAGCTCGAACCGTTCGGTCAGGCAATCCCGGGAAGGACGGCGGTATGTGTGGTCGCATACCGTCATAAAGACTAGACGGAGCGGTGGGCCCAGCCGCCCATCTGGGAGGAGCCCGATGCGGCAGCGCGCTCGGAGGATTCCGGTTGAAGTCGTTACGAGATCCCGGAGTCCTCCTTTTCAGCGCCGAGGACGGCCACCGGGGGGGGTTTTAGTGCGGTAAAATTCCCACATAACCCTGCGTCGCTCCCACGGCGTCGGGTACCTTTGGAAGGTTTCCCCCTCGAAAACAAAACAAAAGTTAAACGGGGAAATAAAAATGACAAAATTGTATAAAAATCATTTATTTTTAAAACAAAGCAGGTCACTAAAATATTTCTTTACAATAACATCTATACAAAAAATACCAAAAACCGATGGACTCAGTACTTACTGCTTTTTCTATATTAGAATTTCTTTCAAGGCAAATTCGATATGGAATGTTTAATAACAAATTTTATGCATACTTTGGTTGAATATAAAATACATTTGTATACAAATTCGTGCAAGTTGGTGATAACTCTACATAGGAATCTTTATGGTTTGTTTACATTTATTCCAGATCGAATTTGCCCCGAGTATTTGTATAATTGATTTTATGAATAAAACTTACATTTGTGTTTTAGATAATTATGACAGTTCAATATCCCGCATCGATAAATACTAAGTCCATCAATTTCTTACCATCATCATAGTAATTTTCGTATACAGCTAAAGCTCCTTATCCGCGGGGGTTACGTTGCAGCCATATAACGCATATACAGAAACCGTGAATGACCAGTAGTACTTTGGAAATTTTGTTACAATTCTTAATTCCTACTGTTACAATTTGCCCCTAGTCTGTTCCAACTAACCCCGACCACGGGGCAAGTTGGAATACTCGCCATTTTTTCTAAACCGTTTCTTACGTGAATTCGTTTCATATTTGATCAAAATTTTAACCAAAATAGGTAAAAATTGAGTTTTCCGAACAGTAATGGTGTATTTCCTAAATACAAAACATTTAACTTTCTATAGCCAAGAAACGAATTGTTACAAGTAGCCCCACGCTCCCCTACTGTATTTTGTTTTTACTTGTAAACGATATCCGCGAATGATGATTTTTTAACCCGATAATACCGAAAACGCGAATACGAAAACCGCGAATAAGGAGCTTCGTCTGTTTCGTCAATTTAGACGGTTCTTTCATACAACGACACAGAACTTAATATGAAATATATTAGGGTAATGAAGATAAATAACTACTTTTAAGAGACCCACATTATCCAGCACCAAAATTCTCATTTATATTTAAAATATCAATGACCTAGTAACAAACGGACGAAGAACGTAAAACCAAATTCGCAAAAAAATGTAAGAAAAATATCACCGCTTTTTTCAAATCATAACAACACAACATGCAAATTTTAGAGCGCTTTCACATTACGCACTTTTATTCATAAAAAGAAATAACTCATTATGTTTGGCGAGTTTATACCTTAAAGCGAACGAACTAGGTCATAGACCATCAGTTCAAAAATTTGAAGATGTTTCTTTTTATTAATAACGGTGCGATTAGGTCGCAAGTAGCGCAGCCGTAGCGTATCAGCCGCGCGCCGCGCGACTGCAAATACTGCTTTCTTTTTACGACTATATCCGCGGGTTTTTTTTTGATTAGGATGGCGCGCTGTACTTTTACAATGGAAATAATAATAATAATAAAAAATAAAAATGTGTGCGTGTACTAGCGTACACTCGTAAGAAGTGAAACTTCTTTATGACGTTATTTTTCAAAAAATAATTTACTATATGCAACTTTACAGGAATTGGTTAAATAAAGTTAAATTAGATAAAGTTTAATAAAAGGTTTTTATTTTATTAAACTAATAATCTAATCTATCTAATATCACGCGTGGTAGGGATAAGAAAAAGATGGCGTGTAACGGAAAAAAAAGATGGCGCGTAACGAAAAAATGTTACACTAAATTTTTTTCCAACCCCGATAAAGAAGTTTCACTTAAGTTAGACTTCAACAACCCCGATAAAGAAGTTCACTTAAGTTTCACTTCAACAACCCCGTTAAAGAAGTTTCACTTCAATAAATACTGAATAATTATTTCAATAATAAGATAGCATCGGTTTCAGTCGCGCGGCTGCCGCGCTGCGGCCGCGCTACTTGCGACCTAATGTGAAAGCGCTGTTAACAGCACTAATAATTCAACAATATTAATAAGTATTAATATTAATAAGTACCTATTAATATTGTTTTATTGTAAGTCGCTATGTCGGGTTTTTAGTGTCTTTTTCTTCACGTATTGCAATGATTCATATACCATTGTTTTCATATTAGTGTACTGAAAATATGCTTAACAAATATTTTTATTTTACAAGAAGTATAACTTCTTAGATGAGTAATTATTTACACACACGCATATTTTCCGTTTTATATCTATTACTTTTTTGGAACATTATTGAACGCGAACTTATCCATCTTTTACTAGGTCAATGTATATACATACATATCACATAATATACATACATATAAACATTTGAAAAAGCAACAATGTGTTCTGAATAAAATAACAAAAAAAACATTACACCAAAATATGAACAAATTAAATACATAAATATTATATGTCTACATAGCGCATCTGAAAACGGTGGACAAAAAATGGTTAAATCTTGCCATAAATGTATGCGTGACATGTGTACACATGTATACAATTATGTATATGTGTGAGTAATGGAAATTATATTTTTTTAATACGTTTTATTTAGCTTGGGTTGTGTCTATGTAGTAACGGAGTCTGAGCTCAATTTTCATCGGTTTCCCGAATTCTGATTAATTTCAAACTTTGCACACATATCAAGGACCGATGACCATGTAATAATATGAAAAATAAATATTTTTTTTTGCACAAAAACATGTTTTTTAGTTTTTCCTAAAATTTATCATTATTACAAGTTTCAAATCATCAAAGTAGACACATAATATTTTGTATTGTGAGAATGTATGTTAAATATTAACATTTTCATACATTTTTTTAAAATAAGGTTGTGTTCACATTTACGGACACGTGGCTAATGCACTTCTGTAGCCATCTCAGTAAAAAAAAAACAGAAGCGGGTAATAAAACAACTACGTGTCAACCCAATAAAATTTACAATAACAATTTATTCATATGTTGATCTTAGCGTTGTCGTGCCGAGAAATCGCTAAATTTGTTCTACATAGTTAAAAGGCGCATCTAATATTTTTTTCAGCACACACAGTATATGACCTGGATTAAAACGTAGAAATGAAATGTCTTTATTTTGCATAGGCCTACGGGGGCACTTACAAATTGTCAGTTACATTTTTTTTTAAACTACCATCGGATCGGAACACGACCTCAACTGAGAAGATCCGTTAAGAAACTCAGTGGGTTTGTCTTTTTTCTTTGTATATATTTTTCTTCTTTGCCATCTTGTTTTTACATGCGTAATAAATGTTAGCTCCAGTATCTAGCTCTAGTAGGATACTCATACGGATACTCATACATACCGGTTCGGGCGAAGCTGCGAGCATAAGCTTGTATGTAATATAACTGTACTGTTGTCTGTAGATATGAACTGACCTTAGGCGGACCGCCATGACTACTATCACTTGAGTAATTAGCTTTATCTGACGGCCACAAAACATTAGCTTTAACCGCCAATCGCTCTCCGCTACAAGCGTCGGCGTTAAGCGTTAAAACAAATATGAATCTAATCTTATGAGGCCATGATATACACAGCAATTTGTAACTATAACACTTGAGCAACTGATAGCTACATCTGAAGGCCACGAAATAATGAATTAAAACGCCAATCGCTCGCACTGCAAGCGTGAGCGATGAACGTTAAAAACATACATGACTCAGATCTTTTGAGGCCATGAAATACACAGCAAATTATAACGATAACACTTGAACAACTGATAACTACATCTGAAGGCCCCGAAACAATCAATTAAAACGCCAATCGCTCGCATTCCAAGCGTCGGCGATGAGCATTAAAAACATACATGAGTCTACTCTTATAAAGCCACACAACACGCTGCAAATTTTAGCCTCTTTTGTCAAAAGTCCCTCAACATTGTCGCTTATCGCGCAAAGAGAGTTTCATAGCCGGGATGTTAGATAATAATAATTTAAGTGTTGTTTAGCACAAATGTCAAAACTCCTGTCAAAGTATCTACTTGGTTATTTAGGGTGCGTTCCATTAGACGTTCACAAAGCCCACGCTCACGAACGCAGATTTTCCCGTTCCACTAGCTTGTGAGCGTTACTGACGATTCTCTACTGAAACGATCACTTCGACCCACCTTGTTAGATAAGTCGTCGTGAGCGTCGCGTGGGCATAAGTCATGACGTCATGAGTGACGTATTCGCCGCGACCGCAACGACCGCGCTCGTCTTGTGGAACGACGTTTTGGGCGTTTAGGGCTCTGTAAGCGTCATCTGGAAAGCGCCCTAAATAGTCTGCATCTGTTATACAGACGCAAAAACAATCGACTGTCGATAAAATTTTCGAATTTAATTAGAAGCGACAAATAAATCGCCCAAACGAGACTTACTTAAGCAATTGTTTAGTAGCTAGAGCGACAAGATTGTCGCAGCAGAAGTCACTCAAGCGATAGTACCCAATAGGCGATCAGCCGTACAAATATTAAATAAACATAAAAAAAGTCGAAGACTCCATTAAAACTACCTTAGTACTAAACAAACTTATACAAAAATACCGAATAAAAAAATAGGAAATCGTTACAAACTAGACATGTAATATTTTTTTCATTTACTGGCCGGCGAAATGCTGTGTTTAATCTTAAGGTACATTTATTCTTCTATAAATTATACAATGAAAATGTATAATTGATTAATATTTTAAAAAGTGTCTTATACTTATATAAAAAATAATTAATATACCAAAAAATGTTAAGATTTATAGAAAATGTCAAAATATGTATTTTTTTTTAATTTTTCACAAGAAATAAAGGTATAAGTATATATAAGTATGTATAACTTTGAGATCAGAATGTATAATTTAAAACAGTGTATATATAGAAGGAATCCAATTTGAGATCAATTTCACATAAAATCTTTAAGACATTTTAATATTTGTATAATCCCCTAAATTATACAATTGGCTTACACTAAAATAATTTCAAAAATACTGGCCCCTATTCACAATTAATCTTAGAAACTACAAAAATATATTAACTCTAATTCTGTGTATATTTTTAATATAACATATAACTATACTACGAAATAATACACTTGCCTTACAAAGTATAAGTCATAAACATTTGAAACAAAACAATCGTATAATAACTATTTAATGTATAAAATATTACATTAAGGTAGATACTGACCAATACCGTTCACTTGTAATGTTCGCTCAAGAACGAACCTTAGCGCAATGTTCGCTCGTGAACGAACATTTCATTATAAGTCGAGTGCAATGTGTACAACTAAGCAACGCTTTGCTTTTTGTTTTAAAAAACTGAAGTAGCAAGTTTATCTGTAATCTTAGTAAGAGTTTACTTTGTATCCTCAAAACAATAATCGATTACGTTTCCGTCGATAATTTCAGAGTACATTGAAAGTTAAAACGGAAACGTAAGTATAATAAATACATTGCAATGTATAAGCGAATACGTTAAGGTGGGCATTCACGTTACAACGGTCTCACGGACTGTCGGTTCCATGAATACTTCAACGTACCTGCGACATGACCTTGGTCGTACAGTCCGCCTTAGGACCAAGCCATTCACGATCGAACTTGCCGCATGCGACCGTAGTTCGTACGACAGTCCGTGCGACCGTCGTAATGAATGCTCACCTTTATTGTTTTGAAAAAACAAAATAAACTCGTACGAAGCTAGTAAGCTTCGTACATTTATGGGGCAGAGAACGCTTATCACCAGTAGGTGATAAGCGTTCTCTGCCCCATAAATGTACACTAGGTAGAAATAAATTCTATCTGAAGTCGATTGACGCGTTGCTACCTAAGAGGACTTATTTCTAGAAAAAACATTAAATAATTAAGTACAAATAAAATACCAAATTTACAATAAAAAAATAGGAATCTTCCTACACTACTAATATTGCCACGATCGCCCTGTATGGATTCAGCTTCATGTGGAACTTTATTTTTGAGCACGTTTCCATTACACAAAAAGTACATCAAATAGATAAGTCACGATAACTTTAATTACTTTAAATATACAAACGCCTTACTCAGCCTAAGGGTGGCTGTTTTTCAACAAACAACATTTTACAACGCTTTCACGCTTTCTACACTCATAGCCCCACACTAGGATTTTCTCCTGTGTCGTGGGTACCATGGAAACACACAAGACGAATACACAAACACCCAGACCCAGAACATGAATCCAAACTCATCATTCAGATACTTGTCTGGCCGGGAATCGAACCCGGCACCCATTGCGCGTCAGATCGGTATGGTAACCGCTCTGCCACGTGGGTATTCATTGTCACAACCTGGAAGCATCACACAAACCTATCTTTCTTTGAATAATTACATTAATTGAGCAGTGATAGCCTAATGGTTGAGACTTGCCCTCTCGATCGTGAGGTCCGAGGTGCAAACCCAAGCACGCACCACTGATTTTTCTAAAATTATGTGCGTATTAAAAATGAATTATCACTGCTTTTCTGTGAAGGAAAATATTGTGAGAAAACCTATACACCCGAGAGTTCTTAAAAAAAAAAGAAAGTTCTCGGAGGTGTGTGAAGTCCACCAATTCGCACTTGACCAGCGCGGTGGACTATGCCCTAAAACTCTCTCATTCTGAGAGAAGACCTGTGCCCAGCAGTAAGACAATAATGAGTTGGCACTACTAATGCAATAATTTTATTCAACGAAAGCACCAAATATTAAGACCGAATTGACCACACTTTGAGTACTTCCAACATTTTCTATCTCGTACCCATTTTAAAACATATTGAGTACTTTCAACATATTTCTATCTCCCACCCATTTCTAAAACATTTTGAGTACTTTCAACATATTTCTATCTCCCACTCATTTTTAAAACATTTTGAGTACTTCCAACATATTTCTATCTCCCACCCATTTTTAAAACATTTTGAGTACTTCCAACATATTTCTCACACCCATTTTGAAAACATATCTATTTAATGTACATTTTGTGTTCACATTTAAGTATAATTTCATATACATATATCACTAAATTTTAAGGTACTGATATAAGTCATAATTTACATCTAAGTTATAAGGTACATATATTAATCTTAAAGTAATGTATTTTTCGTCCCCCTCTTTACATAGAAATATATATTGGATATACAAAACTGATACAAATAATGTAAACATTACATTAAAAACATAAATTACATTAGTATGTATTATTGATTTTTTTTAATAAACCCTATCCATCCATCAGCCTTTGAAAGTCCACTGGTGGACATAGGCCTCCCCTAATCTGCGCCACTTCAACCGGTCCTGAGCCATCTGAATCCAGCGGTTACCCGCATCTTCTTCAGGTCATCAGTCAAGTCAATCACAGATGCGTTGCTACTCCCGAAGACTATAATGGTCGCCTCATACCAAACCATAACTCGTTAAAAAATCTTTAGAGAAGTAACAAATAATCAAATAAACAGTTTTAATAATAAAACCCTACAGTAAATTAATGCCGTTCTTTTAATTAACCGATTTTTATTACATACATATATTCATAATATTTAATGAGAGCGCTTCCATACACTAAAATAATAACTTATAATTACATTTCAATAAAATATAATTAATAATTAACACTTAAATATTCTATACTGGCCCTAAGATTACAATAATGCCGCAAAATAAGTCCAATGTATAAAACGAGATTATATCTCAACAAACTATACATATTCTGTCTGTACATAATACCCAATGTATTGTGAAATAAGCTTTTTGGGTAGTAAAGTTCAAAAATCATTAAAAAGATAAAAAACGTGCGGCACTCGGGGACCCCGGTAAAGCTATTGCATAGCATTTTTTATCAACTTATGCAATTATAATTATTTATTTATTTATGCAGTATTTTTTTCTTTGATACTATATACTTTCTCACAAACAGCTACTTACATATTCGTCCGATTTCCGAGCAGCTCGTCTCGATCCGCGCGAGCTTCGTACTGTTGTACCATATACATACACGTTAAGCGAACGCTCGGCCGCGCTACATGATGTGGGGGGATGTTAGGTTTTTTCGTTACGGATTTTTTTTATTTGGCCACCGCGGTTAAAGCAATGAAAGCTATGCAATAGCTTAAAACAAAAAAATGTGTTCATATTTCGGGAAGTCACCTTAAAGTGGTAACGACATTGAAGCGATATATGATATATATAGTATTTATGTTCATCATTTTCTTACAAACGTGGTTTATTCATTCGCTGTACATTATTAGGAGTAGTTTTAAGTATGTACCTCAATTTGAACCTTTCGGTATACAGTATAAGGTGAGTTGGGATAATATTCTGTATAATTCATGTTTCAATGTATAATTTCTTAATTTGTCCTAAAAACACATATTTTTGTATTTTGTCTCTCCTACTTTCTTTACTCGCGTTTAGCATTTTTTTAGATAAAGATTTTAATGAAAACCTGTTTAATTGTAATTAAACATCATTTTGATAATACAGTCGTTGTCATCAAAGTGATAGACATAAAATTATTCATTAATTAATAAAAAAAAAACAAAATTATGTCTCTTTTTATACAAAAGCAGATCCATATTTAATGAGAATTTTATATTTAACTACTTGACCCGGCGATCTTAGTTCCGCCCAAAAGTAAAAATCTAAAATTATCAGTGTTTCTCCACTATTTTATACACTATTTTATACAGCGAAAAGCGATTGTTTTTATACTATGTAGTGATTTTCTTAAATAATTAAAACGTTGATTATTTTTATTACAAAATTATCTCTCGTCTCTCCATCCATAGTCTTTCCGGTACCAACGTTTTCTTTGTATAATTCGAGTTTAATGTATAACAAATAAATATAATAATGACAATACTACCCCTCCGCTAATCTCTCTTCTCTCTTTCTCTTTTCATCTCTCATCTCTCATTCTCTTTCATATTCCCTGTATAATTCATGTTTAAGTGTATAATCTGGGATTTATTGTATAATTTGATGTTCTGATGTATATTTGTATACTCAGTGATAACTTAATGTTTAATACAAATTCCTGTCAGTGTCTTCTCATATGCAGTCCGAGGTGGTCAGATCTGGCGAATGACCGTCTGCAAAGCGGGCAGGTAAATGGTCTGTGACCAGTGTGCTTCCGTGTGTGACGGGTGAGTTCGTCTGACCGCGCGAACCTCCACTCGCAGCCCGCCCATCCACAGGGATATGGCTTCTCACCTGAAATTAGTGATATATAACAATAAAATAGCATTTAAATGAAATGACAACGAATTTGACTAAATTAAAAAAAAACCAATAGCCTCAATATAACATTTTATTTAACACTAGTTCTTACCCGCGGCTTCGCCCGCATGGTCAAAGGGAATTAACAAGGCGATGTTTAACATACATGACACATTACTGGTGGATAAATGTAGTAAATAAAGCATATGTTTTATGATTTCTTAATCCTTTACAATATTAATATAAAACCAAAACAACAATTTATCCAGCACGAATTCAAAATTCAGTTGAATTTATTAGTTGCATTTAACTTAAATAAATGACATGTAGTATTTGATAGTGTGATTCAGAACTTGCAAATGAATTTTACTAACGCCATCTATTAACAACTATCTGGAACTACTAAATATCTAGCAACTAACAAAACATCGATATTCTCATGGGAATGAGAGAACGCAGTAAAAAGTAGCCTACGTCACTCTCCGCCCTCCTAACTATCTCTTAGCATATAAACAATATCATATAACAGCTATGTGGCGACGTGAAAGAGGAACAAACAAACACACTTTCACATTTATAATATTAGTATGGATTATTAAATGATATTGATCTAAAGCAAATAAGTTCATAAAATATACATTAGGATTTGTTATTTTTTTGTAAACATCTGATTGTGAGTGGTCCCTGCCACCCACGGACATTGCTAAGCCATTTCATATAGCATAAAGGTTCAATTTAAAGTCTATCAACGATGTGTTGCTTCTCCCGAGGACTAAGAAGGTGGCCTTAAATAAAAACGAGCTGGCAACCGCATCCTTCTATCTCAGCACAAAAACTGCTTAACGCTAGAAAGAAATGTGATGCTGGTACCTTTTTTTATCTGACTGAAGTAGCAAGCGAGCATGCAGTCCACCTGATGGTAAGTGGTCACTGGCGCCCTGCGACATCTGTAATCAACTACATACAGAACATGGGTTCCATCTGAAGTCGATCACAGATGCGTTGCTACTCCCGAGGACTATGATGTTCGCCTCATGTGAAAGTGTGCCGGTAACCACACCCTTCAATCGAAACGCAAGAACTGCTTCCCGCTAGAAATAGGTGTGGCGGTGGTACTTCCCCGGTCGAGCTACACTGGTTCTACCACCTTTAAACCCTCGTATTAACAGGTGTTAATACGGGTAAGAACTATATACGTTATATACCTTCGAAATTTATCTATGTATTATTTTCGAAAATAAGCACTCACCCGTATGAGTCCGTTTATGAGCCTTCAGATGCGAACTTTTCGTGTACACCTTATGACATCCAGCCACATCGCACTTATGCAATCTGCGTTTATTCTGACCATCGTCTTCTAGCTTGTCTGTTTTCTTGTCTATTACCGAGCTTTTGTCTATGGTCTTTGCTTCTGTCACTTGTGTGACAGTTCGAGCTGTCATCTTGCGTTGTGTCAACTGACATAAGGAGCCGGTTAGGGCATTTTGTAAGGCCGTGTTTAAAAGGAAGTTTTTTATTTCGATGTCTGTGGTCATTGGTTTCATTTGGGGCAGGGGGAATGGAAATGTTGGCGGCAGGAAGGGAGGTTTGGATAGTTCTAGGGTTGGGATCGTGTGGGGGTTGTGTTGGTTTCTTGTGTCGGTTGGTGGTGGTTTTAGCCTGAAAAAAAACATTTAAAATGCATCAAAAAAGGTATGGCATATTTGGCATGACGTCTATGGTCCACATATTTTATACTAGCTGAACCCCGCAGCTTCGCCCGCGTTAAAAAATCGATGTATCGAATGTCCCGTCGGAGTAAAATATTTTCCCTATATGATAATCCAGAGTGTCAGCTAACTACCAAATTTTATGAAAATCGCTCCAGCCGTTTACACGTGAAGAAGTTTCACCTTTATAAAATTAGTGTATTGATAGTATATCGATGTATCGATTGTCCCGTGGGAATAAGATATTTTTCTACAATAGCAAGTATCTTATATGTTAATCCAGAGTTTCAGCTAACTCCCTACCAAATTTTATGAAAATCGCTCCAGCCGTTTAGACGTGAAAAAGTAACAAACATACACACTCACAAACTTTCGCCTTAATAATACTAGTATGATAATATTGGTATGATAGTATGAACTAGTATGAATATGATTGTTTTTTTTATGGAACTTCTTAATACTCCCGTCTGATACATTTGGTGAAAGGGCATTATTAGCCAAAAATAAATATGGCAGTAGTATCTATGAAGTACTGATGTAACGAATATTTGCATTCACAACGAATGTTTTACGAATATTGAATTGCAATGCTCCGCAAAAAAGCTCGCAAAATTTAGACAACAAATCGAACTGCAGTTTGATGACCGAATGAAAAGTAGTAAAACCATAGAATCTATACCACAGCTGTGGGCCCAGCCGTCCATCTGTGAGGAGCCCGATGGTGCAACGCGCTCAGAGGACTCCGGTTGCGTTCCTTTGGAGATACGGAGTCCTGTTTGTAGCGCCGAGGACGACCACCGGGGAGTTTTAGTGCGGTAAAAATCCCACATAACCCTACGTCGTTTCCACGGCGTCGGGTACCTTTGAAGGTTTCCCCCTCGACAATAAAAAAAAATAGAATCTATACCAAAATCTCAATAAAAAACCCAACACTCGCATGGCGAAACGACATGACGAGCCGCGTGGCGGAGTGGTTACCATACCGGTCTGACGCGCAATGGGTCACGGGTTCGATTCCCGGCCAGACAGGTATCTGAACGATGAGGATTCATGTTCTGGGTCTGGGTGTTTGTGTATTGTCTTGTCTGTGTCCACGGTACCCACGACACATGAGAAAATCCTAGTGTCGGGCTATGAGTGTAGAAATCGTGCGTGCATGCGTGCGTCACATCACTACTACGGAGTCGAACCACTAAGGTTCTACTACCTTCAAAATGCAGTTAAGTAGACATTATTACTAACTTGTTCATATGATGTTTCGTCTTTCTAGCACTTCGAAGATCGGGTCCCACCTTGATTTTGGGCACCTGGTGACTGGACCTGTAAGGTTTAATACAATAGACTTATCTTAAAGAAAAGGTAACTCTTAGAAAAAAAAAAATATAAAAACTTTTTTTAGAGAAATTTAAGATCTACAACTTTGGTTTGAGGTTTTTTGTGATAAAACTTACTGTTTTCGAGAAATCAAAAATCCTCAAATTTTGACAATTGACCCCGAATAACTTTTAAAGCATACATGGGATCGATGGGGATTTTTTAAACTTTATTTGTAACGGTAAATCCCAGCTCTCTACCAAAATTTGGCTTTTCGGGAATTTTTGTTATTTGAAATGTCTATATTGACCGGACTATAACATGTAGTACTCAAAACGTATATTATTCCACCTTTATTAGGTACTACGAGGCCTACGGACTCTTATATATGGCCTTGTCCAGACCCCACTTAAAGCTTCCCCTGAAGTAGGGTTTCTGAGTGATGCGTTGCTTACGGGTTTCATTACATTATTATTTACAATAAGAAACTTACTCAAATTCCAGATGAGTTGATGTAGACTCCTCAAGTTTTGACGATTTCGATGATGTCGGAATGATCGAACCTGAAACAAAAAATTACATTGATTGACATGGCCTATTTTTAACCGACTTCCAAAAAGGAGGAGGCTCTCAATTCGACTGTTTTTTTTTTGTTTACACACATAGCCCCACACTAGGATTCTCGTGAGTCGTAGGTAACACGGACACACACAAGACGAGTACAGAAACACCCAGACCCAAAACATGAATCTGAATGATGATTCAGATACCTGTCTGGCTGGCTGGGCTGGAACCTGGGACCCATTATGGTCAGCGCGTCAGACAGGTATGATAACCGCTTCGCCACACGGGAAAGAAATAATTTTCGGGGAACAAAAATTTTCTGGAACCAGAAACAATAACATCAACTTAGATGATCCGGCAAGCAACTCAGCGGGTTTATCTTGATCATTTCTAATCAATTAGTCACCCGTCTCAACGGACGAAATTCGACCGTAATTTAAATTAAAAAACAAAACTTCATATTGTTCAAAGTAACATCAATATTTCTCTAATTTAAATAAATTATAATAATTTTCAAGTTATTTTGAACGCGGGTGCGTAAAGGTAAAAAGAGGTTTATTATGTAAGCTACATTTAAAAGCAATAGCGGGTATTTTTACAAAGACATCTGACATTTTTGACGTTGTGTTTTTATAGTAAGACGTTTAATGTTCATTTCGTTTATTATATATGTGTTTGTGTCAAATGCAACGAAGTGAGTGTAATGTGTTTTTAGTTTATTTTATGTATGTTTAAAGAATTATTTGAAAAAATATTAGCATTGCGTAATCCTTCTCTACATCAACTATAACCGTGCGTAATTTCATACTCCTCCGCCTGCAGCAAGTATCTTAAAAACGAATCACAAATTTTTGCTTCACGTATTAATATATAGATGCCGCTCCAAAATCCGTTGAAATCTCATTTTGACAATTCAGAATCAACCAATTTAATCCACGAACACAAGTATTCGTATTCGTGATTTTATAGCGTTAAATATATTGAAATTGAATGTGCACGGAGCCTAAATGTTACATCAGATATCGCTGCTCGCTAATTTGACTACAGCGGATATACAGCGTGATCTATAATAGTATTCTTTTATTTTTATTTTTAGGAAGTCATTTAAAAAAGCTATATAATTAGAAATTATTAGAGCAGTGATAGCCTAATTGAAACTTGCCCTCTCGATCGGGAGGTCCGAGGTACAGGCTTGCACCACAATTTTTTATAAAATTATGTGAGTATTAGAAATTAATTATCACTGCTTTTCGGTGAACATACACACCCGAGAGTTAATTAAAAAAAAAGTTCTCGGAGGTGTTTGAAGTCCACCAATTCACAATAAGCCAGCGCGGTGGACTATGACCTAAACTCTCTCATTCTGAGAGAAGACCCGTGCCCAGCAGTGGGATACTAATGGGTTGACGAGAGAATTCAATACACTAGGTATGTCAATAGATAAGGTATGAACTATAAACATATCAGTCCTTTCGATTGAATTCAGTAGTTTTTATTTATATTTAGATTTTTAACACATGTAGATACAAAATAATATATCCGCCAAACAGATTTCTAGTACGAAGCATTATCGCGTTTAGGTTGAAAAGTGCAGTTGCTGCCTCACTTTTATATGGGGTAGGTAGCCTACTCCTCGAAAGACAGAAACCCTGTTCTCTATGAAGTTGCTCGCAGATATCTATGGGCGGCAGTAACCATTTACAATCAATTGGACTGCATGCTCGTTTGCTACTCAATCATATAAAAACACGCTGTATATACGCCACTGCGGACTGCACTCACGAACAGTTTCGGAACCGAGATGAGATCTCTAACGATAGCCGCTATGCACTAATTTGACAAACGCTCCCAAGCCACCAAAACATTCTGACATAAATCTTTAGTTAGATCTAAGGACAACATTTTAAGAGGTGGTAGAACCAGTGCAGTTCGACCGAGGATGTACCACCGTCACACTTATTTAATAATAATTATTATAAATTTGAAGTTCCTTGCAGTCAACATCAATGGGCGACATGACTTCAGATGGAACCTTTGTTCTGTATGAAATTACTACGTCAGTGATTATTAACTATAAGTTGGACTGCACACTCAATGCTAATTCAGTCGTATAAAACAACATGCTGTATATACGCCACTGCGGACTGCACTCACAGAGTTTCGGAATCGAGACGAGATCTCTAACGATAGCGGCAGTGCACTAATTTGACAAGCGTTCCCAAGTCATCAATACATTCCGAGGTAACTATTATATCTTCGGACAATATTTCTGAAAATAGTTGATTAGCAGGATTATTTGCTAGATGGAAGAACGTATATGATTCGACCGGGGAAGTACCACCGCCATAACTATTTCTAGCGCGAAGCATTTCTAGCGTTTCGATAGAAGGGTGTGGTTGTCGGCACACTTTCATATGAGGCGACCATCATAGTCCTCGGGAGTAGACCGCCTCTGATTGACTTCAGATGGAAACCATGTTCTGTATGTAGGTGATTACAGATGTCCATGGGCGGCAGTGACTTAAAATCAGGCAGACTTGTTTACTACTTCAGTCAGATAAAAAAAAACGTACTTATTTCTAGTGTGATGTAGTTCTTGCGTGAGGTGGAAAGGTGTTGTTGCCGACATTTTTTTATATGAGGCAACCATCGTATTCCTAGAGCAACGAGTAGCAACGAATCTGTGACTGACTTCATTATAGAACCCTTGTTCCATTTGAAGTTGCTACAAGGGTAGGTACTCATCTGTAGTTCCTACCCTTGTAGCAACAGACGGCAGTAACCATTTATCAGTACGTTCACTGCCACTTTAATTGTATAAAACAACATCCTGTATACTCACTACCGCGGACATACGCACGAACAGAGTTTTGGAACCGAGACGAGATCTCTAACGATAGCCGCTATGCACTAATTTGACATGCGTTCCCACACCTATTCAATAATAATAATAATAATAAATTTGAAGTTCCTTACAGTCAACATCTATGGGCGGCATGACTGATTACAGATGGAACCTTTGTGCTGTATGAAGTTACTACTACCTCAGCGATCATCAACCATCAGTGGACTGCACACTCATTTCTATTTAAATCGTATAAAACAACACGCTGTATATCCGCCACCGCGGACAGCACTCACGAACAGTTTCGGAACCGAGACGAGATCTCTAACGATAGCGGCCGCGCACTAATTTGACAAGCGTTCCCAAGCCAACATTCCGAGGGAACTATTGGATTTGGTGACCGCATTGCTGAAACATCCTGTATATTGTTCTCTACCGTATTTTGGGAAACACTTTATATACTAGATTTTTTTAATAAATAATCACTACATAGTATAAAGTCGCTTCTCGTTGTCTGACCCTATGTACGTTTAGATATTTAAAAGTACTACTTTTAATAGGTAGAGTGATTCGAAAGGAAGGTTTTTATGTATAATGTATGTATAATATAGTGGAGGAACACTGATAACTTTAGATTTTTGAATTTTTAGGCGGAACGAAGTTCGCCGGGTTAGCTAGTTTTATATAAATTTTCTCCTGTGTCGTGAATGCCATGGAAATATAAAGACTTATACATAAATATGCATACCCAGAAATGAAATATACATTCATTATTTAGATACCTGTATGTCCGGGGATCAAACCCGGAGCTTATTCGGTGTCAAAATGGTATGGATATCGCTCTACCAAGCGAGATACTAAATATGTGATTCAAATCATATTATATTTATTTGTGATTTAGTTATTCTTATTTTATGTATATTTTGCATCATGGGACCGCGATATATTGTTAAAAAAATACATCTTTTTCATAATTATTAGTTGTTTAACTATATACAATACAATACAAAACATCTTTATTGTACACCGAGAAAAAAACAAAAAATCTCATAAACATATAAAGTAATTTAAGCGGTCTTATCACCAAGATAGCGAACTCTTCGAGACAACCTAATATTTGTAGAAGGAACAAGTTTTAATTGCAAAAAAGGGTAATTAGCTAACATATCGACTTGTTATATAATTTTATCAGAATCCAATAAGGACATAAAAATTGCCCAAAGTAGAAAGAATACAAGTAAGAAGAGAAATACAGAAAGTCGGGAAAATATATAGACAGGTACAGTCAGCGTCTAATAGTTAGGGACACTCAGGGTATTCAAATAAATAGACGCAACCAAAAAGTCAATAATATCGGTACACACAAAGTTTGCATAATGTTGTTAACAATATGGTCGCTCAAAAAGCCAAGACGTTTAAAATGTCGTATACATCGGTTCAGTCAAAACGCCATAAATATGGTTACAGTCATCCCGCCAACGGTATCCAAGCATTGTAAGCGTTCAAAAATGTGGAACATATTAAAAGATAAACTACTTAACTTATTATAGATATAAACAGTTTCTCAAAGATGAAAACCTCTTTAGACAACCTAATATTACTTGCTTGTCATTCAATGTCTATCATGTTATGTCAATAAATAAATTATATCCAATTTCAAGTGTAATAATAGTATTTCATGCTTAAATATGGCTACATATCGAATTAATGAAAACACCAAATATCGAATTATATATTTGAGGGAGGAAGGTGTCTCCGTAACAGATATATCAAATGAACTGGGAATATCCGTAAGTTTTGTTTAAGATGAGTTACCTACCTATCGAATTATTCGCATCTCTTACGATAATATTTTTTTTCTTTTAGAGAAACACCGTATACCGTTGGCTAGAGAGATTCCAAAATGATGGTTCATTGCGTAACCATGTCTCATTTGATCGTCCACGTCAAACGAGTACAACTCAGGATAGAAATATAGTGCATCAAGCTATAAGTAATCGTTTTATAAACTCCAGGAGTATGTCTGTGGAATTTGGCATATCACAGAGCACAATAAGACGACGTCTGCGAGAACATGGGTTACGCCATCGAGTTCCAGCTAAAAAGCCTATATTAACTCCGAGGATTAAAGCGCAACGTTTACAATTCGCACGGAATTACTTAAATTTCAATTTTGATAATGTGATATTCGTAGATGAAAAAGTTTTTTGTTCGTCTGCCCAGGGACGATTATCTCTATACCGAACATCAAACACAAGGTATGACGAAAGAATTGTTCTCCCGAACAATCGTAGTGGCCGCATCACCTTAGGGTTTTGGGGATGGATGACTGAAAGTGGACCAGGAGAGCTAATCGAGGTGGTAGGAAGAATGACTGGTCTCCGATACAAAGACATCCTGGAAAACGTTCTAGTTCCAACCGCAAAGATTTTTTTTCCTCATGAAAGAATTCGATTTGTGCTAGATAATAGTTCCGTGCACAATTCCAGAATTGTTCAAAATTACTTGATAGGTAACAGAGACCTGGAATTAATTTCGATGCCGCCTCATAGTCCCGACCTTAACCCAATTGAAAATTTATGGGGCAAAATGGTTCAAGTATGGGACAGTACTCAAGCACGAACCACCATAAATTTAAGAACTCATGTGGAAGAAATTTGGGAGTCCATGAGAGGAGAAAATTTTTGCCACAATGCGGTGCAATCGATGCGAAAACGTCTTTCTGACGTTATACTGGCAGACGGTGGCTATACAAGATTCTAGTTGATAAATAAATATTATTAGACCTAAAAAAAAGCTTTTTATTTACACCCGATGAGAGTTTTTAGTGTTATAATTATATACTGATTTATTTATTTTATTTATTTATTTCTTAGGAAAACTAACAGCTAATGATACAGTAGGACTTAAAGCAATTTAAGCGATTAATGAAATAATAGGTTGTTAATTTTTTTCTCAATTTTTCAACATTCGTGTGGAATAAATCAATATCACATTTTAGGTTTAGGGACTTACAAGCTCGTATTATAAAAGATTTTATCCTATATTTAAAGATCTGAGGGCAAACCCAGTTTAGCACTTTAGTTCAAATGTGTGGTTTGGCCGTTGTGTTGTTCAGTAACTATCTCTATAGTAACGACTAATCAGGTGAGTTCGTGTCTCCCAAACGAATGTCTACGTGTCTGTCTAATATGTTCCACATTTTGCACATGCTTGGATACCGTTGGCGGGATGACTGTAACCATATTTATGGCGTTTTGACTGAACCGATGTATATGACATTTTAAACGTCTTGCCTTTTTGAACGACTATATTGTTAACAACATTATGCAAGCTTTGTGTGTACCGATATTATTGACTTTTTGGTTGCGTCTATTTATTTGAATACCCTGAGTGTCCCTAACTATTAGACGCTGACTGTACGTGTTAAATACGGACAGTCAGTTTCCATTTATATATATATGTAGTTAATACAGACATATCTTCCTTTCTAATTGCGAGCGCTTAGCATTAAATGTGGAATAACACAAGATTAATTACAATTTATTGGTTCTCTAAAGCTAATTTATCGCGTAGTTACATTTGTATGTGTGTGTGACGGTGAGATTACACAGTCTTGTGGTCATCATTGTCACAGTACAAATATGGAACAGTATGGAAACTAAGCCTTGTTTATGAAATAATTACCTACACTCTATTGAAGCAATAGGGTTGTCTCTATTTATTTTTTTCGTAATAGTGTTATTGATAGGTACTTATAAATTATATATTGATAGATTGTGAGATACGGCGCTCGTAAGCAATAAAATAGCGGCTACCATACCGGTCTGACGCACAATGGGTCCCGAGTTCGATTCCCGGCCAGACCGGTATCTGAATAATGAGTTTATTCCTGTTCTGGGTCTGGGTGTTTGTGTATTCGTCTTGTGTGTGTCCATGGTACCTACGACACAGGAGAAAATCCTACTGTGTGGCTATGAGTGTAGAAAGCGATAAACCTATTTTTTACCATATACCTAAACTCGTGACATCATCAGCAAATATTTTCTACTAATCTAAGACACACTCTTCTGCTTCATACACAGCCGAATACAAAACCGATAGTTAGCACTGTTCTATGCAATATCAAAGTATTTAGCATGGGAACATGTCAGAGCATAAATCCGACTGCAGGCAATCGATGTCCGTGTAAGATACGGCGCTCGTAAGCGATAAAATATTGTCAGATACATCTGGAACATCTAGAGATGCTATAGGATCGGGCGCAGTGAAAGCGCGAGCGATAGCCAAGCTGTTCATGCGAATAAATTAAATTAAACTTTTTTTTCGCGGGTAGGTGTGAAATTATCAACACGCTTTTTGTGCAGTTGCTGGTGAATTTTAATATTTAAAAATAGAAAAACCAATTTTAAATGTTAAATAATTATATGTAAGTGTAAAGTACCTACCAGCCTAAACTCCTTTTACAAAATTTCACACATATTGCACTGATATCACCAAACTTTAAGAATGGAATCTGTCAAACAATCACTTTCTGAGATGACTGAGTTCTTCAATAGCAGGATGAATGAGTTCCAGAAAGAACTCAAAAAAACAAGTCCTACAACTGTCTCCACTACATCACTAGCATCAGAGTTCACAACGTTTAAATCATTTATCCTGACGGCATTAACCACTCTTCAGCGGCAAGTTGAGTTCCTGGGACATGAGATGGACCGTGTGGAAACTAGAGCACGGCGTAAAATGCTATTGCTGCACGGCGTTCCTGAAGAGAAGTCCGAAGATACTGCATCCGTGGTCACCGGGATATTTGGGGACAAGCTCGACATGGCTGCATTTTCATCAGCCAGCTTCAGCCGCTGTCATCGTTTAGGTCGTCTCAATGATAAGAAGCCACGACCAGTCCTCGTAAAGTTTCGGGAGGGATCACTGCGTGACAAGGTGTGGTTTACGAAGACTAAACTCAAGGGCTCAGGTATAACAATGTCAGAGTTCTTGACGAAAACCAGACACACCTTGTTTATGGAGGCTCGCAGGCGACATGGCATCAAGCAATGCTGGACTCGCGACGGAATCATATACGTTCTGGCGTCGGATGGCTCTCGCCACCAAGTGGACAGTTTGGTTAGCCTTGATGCGGTACCCAGGGCGCCAGCCTCAGCTTCCCCGGCACAGACAACGGTGGATGCACATAAACAGGATCGGGCTGCATCACGTATTAAAAGGTCCCAGAAAAAATGAGCAAAAGTAGTGAGTGCACTCATGTTTTCTTCTTTGCTTTCCTTTCATAATTTCTATAAACTTTGTTACATACAAATCTCTTTGCCACTTTGTTATTGACTATCACTGTTATACCTATTTTATTGTTATTGTCTTTAATAATTTAACTTTTCGAAGGTAATTTATTTCTTTGTAAATTATTTCAACATTTATAGTTTGACAATGACAAGTGAGTCAAGTGACATTCAACGACGGCTCAATCGCCTGTTTTTTTCAATGCTCACTTCGACTACGTTCCGTTCTTATATAGTTCTAAAATATTTTTTTGTTAAGTTTAATAATATTGAAAATTGTTGTTAAATGATGCTGGTAGGTGTTATAACCTAACAGTTTTTGGTTTTGTTTTTATTGTAATTAGCTTTTATTTGTTTGTATTTTTTAACTGTAGTATAATTAAATTATTGTTTTGTATGTTATGTCAGCATCTAGTAATGATAGTTTACCATTTGTATCCTGTTCTTCAACATCTGACGAGTTAAGCAGCGACGATAGTTTTCAAAGCATTTCTTCCCTACATACTACATTAGAAACTTACTTTTGTAATTTGCAGAAAAATTTCAATATTTGCCACATTAATGCCCAGAGTATTCCAGCACATTACCCGGATTTCGTTAGTTCTTTTGATAGCAAAAATATACACGCAGTGCTTGTTTCAGAGTCATGGTTGAAACAGTGCCACCCATCTACATCTTTCTCACTTCCAGGATTCCACTTAATTCGCAATGATCGCACTGGCCGGGGCGGTGGCGGTGTTGCTATATACTTACGCTCACACATCCCCTTTTCTATTTTACGTATGTCTTCTTCAACTCAACCTGGAAGTGAAGCGGAGTATCTCTTTGTCGAAGTCCTATTCTCTAACGAAAAGTTACTCTTAGGAGTTTTTTATAGTCCATCTTTAAACGTAGACTACTTCTCCACTTTGGAAAAACTGCTTGAAGACCTTTGTCCCATTTATTCTCATTCCATACTGATGGGAGATTTTAACACTTGCCTTCTTAAAAATGACTTAAGAGCTACTCGACTGAAATCTCTAGCTGATGCAGCCAACTTACATATACTTCCCCTCTCTGCAACTCATTCATTTCCTAATTCTATCCCGTCACTTCTTGACTTGATATTTGTTTCCTCTACTGATCATGTTTTTAAGCATGGTCAGTGTGCTGCTGACGCTTTCTCTTACCATGACCTTATTTACCTGTCCTATAAATTAAGGCCCCCTAAAGCTAAGTCAAGGGTACTACTTCGGCGCAATTTCAATAACATTGATATTGACGCGTTTCGTTCGGACGTTGCCAAAGCCGACTGGAGCTCCATTTATGCTGCTGACACCGTTGATGAACAGGTGGCTATTTTTAACTCTCTTCTTGTTCAGATTTTAGATCTGCACGCCCCTGTTCGTCCTGTTCGAGTCCGTCATCTTCCTGCTCCCTGGTTGACTGAGGATATAAAAGCACTAATTACCACAAAGAATAATGCTAAATCGAGGCACAAGTCAAACCCCAGTGACAAAAATCATTTAAAATACAAGAATATCAGGAACCGTTGCAATAAGGTGTGTAGAGATGCACAACGACGCTATATTCACAATTCTGTTCAAGATTCAGATCCGACAAAGGTCTGGAAGTTTCTTAGATCGTTAGGAGTTGGGAAAGCACGTAATAACTCATTTCCTAATAATATCAGCTTAGACTGTTTTAATCAGTTTTTCACGACTTTTTCTTGCATTGATAGCAATTTGAAACAAACAACTATAAATTCCCTCTCTATGTGTCCCACTCCTGATCATCCCCCTTTTTCTTTTAGTCAATTTGACAGTCGTGATGTTAAGAAAAGCATCCTCTCAATTCATTCGGATTCAGTCGGCAGTGATGGTATTAGTCGTACTATGATTATTCCCATCCTTGACCTTGTTGTTCCTGTCATCACATATATCCTTAACTTTTCTATTTCCATTAGCTCATTTCCCTCGACGTGGAAAGATGCTCAGATCATTCCAATACCTAAAAAGACCAACCCAGTTTCGTGTTCTGATTACCGTCCTATTTCCATCCTCCCATTCCTTTCAAAAGTATTTGAGCGTCTCATATATGATCAACTCTGCTCCTTCCTCTCCTCTAATAATCTTTTAAATCCGTACCAATCTGGCTTCCGCTCTGGTCATAGCACGACTACTGCTTTATTGAGAGTCACGGACGACATCCGTCTGGGAATGGATAAGAGAGAGGTAACAGTGTTAGCGTTGTTGGACTTCAGCAATGCATTTAACACTGTTGACTTCGACATTTTGCTTGCCATTTTACGGTCTCTTAACATATCTCCGACTGTAATCGACTGGTTTCATAGTTACTTGTATGGGCGCCGACAGCGAATAATGGCTAATGATGAGTATTCAACATGGTTAAACATTTCTGCTGGCGTACCGCAAGGTGGCGTGTTGTCTCCTCTTCTCTTTTCTATTTATATCAATTCGATGACTCTCCACTTATCTTCACTCTACCACCTATATGCCGATGACCTTCAAATATATTATAAATGTCCACCTGAGGATTTGCCGAAAGCTATCGGTATTGTAAATACTGATTTGGCTTGTGTCACAAACTGGTGCCAGTTGCATGGTTTGAAAATAAATCCCCAGAAAACCCAAGCAATTATTGTAGGTAGCTCCAGGTTATTAAATAAGTTTAATATTAGTAACCTACCTCCAATCTTGCTTAATGGTGTCCATGTGCCTTTAAAAGATACAGTTAAAAACTTAGGTATCTACTTGGATTGCAATCTGTCCTGGGCTTCTCAGGTCAACGAGGTGAGCAGGAAAGTATTTTTAGCTATGGGTTCACTCCGGAGGCTTCGCAATTTTTTACCTATTGGAACAAAAATTACACTTGCAACGACTTTATTGCATCCTATCCTTGACTATGCAGATATTTGCTATCTGGATCTAACTGAGGAGCAGCTAAATAAGCTTGAGCGTATTCAAAATTTATTTATTAGATTCATATTTGGAATTCGTAAATATGATCACGTCTCTGAACATCGTACGAAACTCAAGTGGCTCCCAATCCGTCTTCGTCGGAATACTCATATTCTTTCTGCTTTGTACTGCGTCTTGTTTAACTCAAATAGCCCCAACTATTTGAAGGAGAAATTCCAATACTTGCACCTGTCTCATAATAATCACTTACTTCGCTCTAATGAAAATCTTTCTCTTTTAACTCCTTCTTCTTCTTCCTCCTTCTACAGTAAATCCTTCACTTCAGTGGCTGTGCGCTTATGGAATTCTTTACCACTTCCTATCCGTCGCGCACAGTCATTGAATTCTTTTAAAAGGCAAGTGAAGGACTTTTACCTAACAAACTTATCTTCTTATTAATTATATACATTTATTTATTTTTAATTTTTCCTCTTTTTTTCCCTGTTATCCATACTGTATTTTTCCTTATCTCTGTTTTTCTTATGTACCTTTTTTTTCCTTAAAACTTCTCAACGTCTTACATTTTATTTACTATTAGCTGCTGACATACTTATGACTCTTTATAATAATTTTGTACACCCTACCCTCTCTTTTATCGGTAATATTTCTCTCTTACCTACTGTAAGGTTGCCTGGAAGAGATCGCTAATTAAGTGATAAGGCCGCCTATTGTACCTTAAAATATATATGTCATATTTGTTATATGAATTTTTATGGTGTACAATAAAGAGTTTTTGTATTGTATTGTATTGTAAACGGCTCCACGCTGGAAAAAAGTGTGGCTGTGGTACCTCCCCGGTCGAATAAATGCTTTTGTGCTTACTGGTAAGCACCTGATTTTTTTCTTATTTGTGGACATCCTGTGGCCAATGCTGTCTTTACCATAAGGGCACTCGGGCCAATGCCCAGGGCCCCCATCCCCAGAGAGCCCTGAAGGGCCGACAATTTTTCTCACATCTAATATCAAAATATGATGGTCAGGCGCATTACACTATTCTAGTTGCATGAAAGTCGTCGGGGCCCTTTTGGAATGTAAAGAAAGTATATCATGTATATTCTCTACATTCCAAAAGGGCCCCGAACTCTTGAGTGCCCTGCCTGTAGCTCGCTTACAATCAACTTCCCACTTCACTTTCAGAACACCCTGTATACACATTTGTCTCATAATAACTTAAAATGTCCCAATAATATATTATTATGATATTTACCCGACAACCGTTTATAAAACATTGTCCCACTATTTAGTATGAACATGTCGGAACATAAATTCGACGATCGGCAATAGATGTCCGTAAGATACTAGCCTTGTAAGCGATAAAATATAGAAGCGACAGAGCGGTAGATATCTGGATTATGTTAAGATCGGTTACAGTAAGAGCGAGACTATAGCGATGCTATTCTATGCGATTATTTAGGGTTTAATCTAGGCTACTTTTTAGTGTGCATTGAAATATATAGACTTTTTTCATTCAGATGTTTGGTTCGACTGAGGAGGTATCATCGCCATACGTATTTTTAACGTGTAGTAGTTCTTGCGTGTCGGTGGAAAGCTGTGGTTACAGGCTCATTTTTAAATGAGGCGATAATCTTAGTCTTGTGAAGCAACAACGCATCTGCGATTGATTTCAGATGAAGTTGCTTTTTTTTATAGTTAGGCCAAACGATAAGGCTGACGGGCCACCTGATGGAAAGCAGTCACCGTCGCCTATGAACATTTGCAAAACCAGGGGAGTCGCCAATGCATCGCCGGCTTTGGAGGAGAGCAGCTTACTAATGTTCATGAGCGTCAGTGATCAATTACCATTAGATGGATTGCATGGTCGTTTACTACTTCGATCGTCGTTACTTTAAGAGGTTCAATTCACACACGACATAAGTGAAACTAGATTTTAATAATTGTTACACATATATCAAACTAGAGGTCTTATAAAACCTACAAAGTAAAATCGTTAACATGATTTCGAAAGAGGTACAGCGTCATCTAATTGTAGCGCCGACAGTTTTCATAAAGCATTTGTGTTTCAAATCACGATTTAGATAGATAGATAGATAAAATATTTATTTTACAGCTTAAGACACAACACAAAATAGACATTTACAATATTAAACATAGGTTGGTACATACAGAGACAGGAAACAAATTAATTACAGTAAACTTAGGGAGACACAGCGACCCCGCTAGACACATATACGAGTAAGTACAAAAGGAGCAAAAAAAATATACCTATAGTCCATTTTCCAAACCCACCCCAAATAGCAAACAAACCACAAACTTTCGAAACATCTCATTTTTACACAGTTACACGCATCAAACAAGCTACAAACAATTACATCGGTTCTCTTAATGTATCACACTTTAAAGGAAACTAGTCGCCCGTAGCATCGGTCGAAATTCGACCGTAATTTAAATTAAAAAACTAAACTTCATTGTCCAAAGTAGTACATTTCTCAAATTCCAGTATTTTTAAATTTTCAAGTAATTTTGAACGGGCCCGTTTAATATAAAAAGAGGTTTAATTATCTAAGCCGCATTTAAAAGCAATAGCGGTATTTTGACAAAGACATCTGACATTTTTGACGTTGTGTATTTTCATAGTAAGACATTGAATGTTCTATTTCGTTTACTATGTATGTGTTTGTGACAAATGCACGGTAGTGTGTGTAATGTGTTTTTAGTTGATTTTATGTATGATATATGCATTATTTGAAAAAAATATTAACATTCTGCACTCCTTCTCTACGTCCACTATAGCCGTGCAAAATTTCATACTAATCCGTCCGCGGCATATTACTTAAAATCCGTCACAAGTTTTTGCTTCACGTATTAATATAATAATTTCACTTAAAAAATCAAAGTGTCTACGTAACATTATAAAGTGTAACAAAATTAGCATTGATATAGCTTTCAAAGCACTGTATCACAACCCTAACGAGTGTAAGTGTGGCGCAACAGCGACTACCGAATGTATAAATCGAGTCGCAATTGTAGAGAGTAAAGTGTGAGAATAAACTTATTTGTATGGTCCAAGTGTACAGCTTCTCTGAATTGATATTATTAAAACGCGAAGGAAAAACTGGTGATTCGTTTTTAATATACTTGCCGCGGACGGAAGAGGATGAAATTATGCACGGTTACTGTTGATGTGGAGAAGGATTACCAAATGCTAATATTTTTTCCAAACAATGCATAAAACATACGTAAAATCAACTGATGTTTTCGCTCGGCGGGCGTCAGCTCTGCAACATGGCGTGATCAGCTGCGCAACACAAGTGTTGCCTGCAAAATGTTGTCAGTAACTCAGCAATATGTTTATGCAACCATGTTGCTAAACAGTGTTTACCATGAGTTTATTTCAAGAAGCCATAAAGTTAATGACAGCACGTGGTGTGATAGAGATACCTACATACATCATAACCAAAGCCTTCCAACTCTGTCCTCAAAGACAGCAGCGTTTCTGTGGCCAATCTCAGAAAGACATCGACCATGTTTTTAGTCGATTGCAGATGTTTGTGGCCGGCAATTGTCACTTATTATCAATTGGGGCTACGTACTCGTTTGCTACTTAAATCTTATGAAAAAATCTTCAAAGCGCAAATCTGGGGGCACGGCAGTGCCCCCGCCAAGTCGAGCAAAAAAGCGGCACGGCCGTACCATACTTTTCTCGAAGCAATTCGGGCCACTTTCAACCCCCTATAACTTCGTTCTGGATAAAAGTAGAAGATCAAATTTTTAATAGCCAAGAAGGCATTGTATGAACACGGTATAGTTCAAATTTCATTTAATTTTAACCAGTAGTTTAAGAATTATAACGAGTCAAAGTTCATTATTTTGTCACTCACTCACTCACTCACTGACAGATCATCGAAAATCTAAAGCACTTCTAGCAAACATAGAAGGCTCAAATCTAGTATACAAATAGTGTTTAGTGTATGAATCAAGGAAAAACTGAAATATTTTTCAATTGCCGTCCAGTTTCCTAGATACGTCAAGTGCATAAGTACCTTTGTAATCCCATGTCAATATATAGGATCACAAAGTTATATTGGTAGTTAATTAATTAGTGGGTCCGTATATATGTATAATATCATGGAATAATTGGTGTAGGTTTTAGAGGTGGTAGAACAATGGTACGACCGGGGAGGTACCATCACCACACCTATTTATATCGTAAAGCAGCTCCTGTGTTTAGATGGACGGGTGTAGTTGCCGGAACCATTTTATATGAGGAAATCATATTAGTCCTCGGGAGTAGCAACGTGTATGTGATTGACTTCGGATTGAACCCTGGTTATATACGAAATTCCTTAAAGATGTTCATGGGCGGCAGTGACCACTTACCATCAGGTGGACTGCGTGCTCGTTTGCTATTTCAATGTTATAAAAAAAGAAGAAAAATATAGGTATCTAGATACGATTTTGTTTAAAGGTAACATATAAATGGTCAACAGAATAAAAAAGCATGGATGGCAGTAGTAAGGGAAGTAAATTGCCCGAAATTATATAATTACGTAGAGACGTTTGACGACGGCGGCCTTAAAAATTGGTGGAGGAAAAAACGTATGGCTGGCTATCTACAAAAAGAAATGAGATGCAATAAAAATCAATACTAAAAAGAAATCCAAGTCTCGCAAGTCAGTATTTCTACCGAAAAAAGTTGTGAGATCCTTGTAATACCAAGTCGATTATTAATTTATTCAGTCCCTGCTTAGGGGCTTTCTGTCTTAACTTGTTACATAATATTCTAACCTAACAACATCTTATAGTGACCATATCAATAGTAAAATCTTTAACGTTTTAAATAAGTAGATTGACTTGGCAATCGCATTAAACAATCTAATTAATATATGTATTACCCGTGAGATACAATACATTGTGATTCTATGCGATTGCCGAGTCAACCTTTTTATTTAAAAAAGCCTGCCTTATAAAAAATCTTAACATCCCCTTAACAAAATGTATAAATTACATCCAGAAATCTTCAAAGCGCCCGAAAACCAATCTGCTGTCGCAAATCAACGCTATCGCTACCTCTTATGACTCGGACCTACCAACGTCTAATCAGTAGAACAATCGGCGTGTTCAGTTATCTCCAGTATCGTATGGCGTACGGTGATAGTATTTATATTAATGGGCTGAAACATAATGATAATGGAGCAGGAACTAATGGGCCATCGTAGTAGAAAGTTCTCATGGGCTATTACATTAGTCAAGTCCAAACAATCTAATATTTTACTTTTTGGGTAAAGACGGAATCATATTAGTAAAACTATCGATTTGCGACAGCGAATTGGTTTTTATCAGGTGGTGGAACCAGTGTAGTTCGACCGGGGAAGTACTACCACCACACCTATTACTAGCGTGATTGTTGCGTTTCGATGGAAGGGTGTGGTTGCCGGCACACTTTTATATGACCATCATAGTCCTCGGGAGTAGCAACACATCTGTGATTGACTTCAGATAGAACCCATGTTCTGTATGAAGTTGATTGCAGATATCTATGAGCGGCAGCGGCCACTTACCATCAGGTAGACCGCATGCTCGTTTGCTACTTCAGTCAGATAAAAAAAAACTCCGCTGTCCGTCTGTCTGTCACCAGGCTGTATCACATGAACTGTGATAGCCAGACAGTTGAAATTTTCACAGATGATGTATTTCTGTTGTGAGAAAAGTTTAGGAAACCACAGACCTAAATTTCAATAAATCTTATGTGGACAATCTCCTGACAAGCTTTTATATGAAAGAAGATTGTACGATATAACTAAATGATGGGTTTGACTATTACAAAGTTCTTTTTTAATGCTTTTAAATAAAAGCTTGTTTTTTAATGTTATTTTATTAAAGCTTTTTTTTCAATTGCAATGTCTGTGAGTAGTAAGTATGAATGTTTAGGTCAAATCTTTGAACCTGAATTTAACCCACCTCTCAGTGACTGACTCAATGATGACAATTCAATTATACATAATGAGGACTGTTGTTAATCCTTAACGGCCGCCGGCCGTCGCAACATTTGCGGATCACATATTTTTGTACAACCTACCCTATTCGGGTGGGTTGTACACCGTACGGTTTAAGTCCATTCACTTGGACTTAAAGTGTAAAACACAGTACACTACAAAAAAAATCTACTACAAGATGGCTGCCATCAAAAAAATGCAACGTTACATTTGTACAACACGCTCAATGCGGGTATCAAATGAAGGGGTTTAATTTCTAGAACACGTACACAATGAAAGTAAATTCAAATCCAAAATGGCCGCCATCTAAAGGAAGATTATATACTTTCGTACAACATGAACAATACATCAAAAGGAAAATTATTATTTATTTAAAGTAAACTACATACTATATCAGGATGTATGTGTTTCGTCCCTGTAGATTCTAATAGAGCTACAATATTCCCTGCCTGTTTTAAAAGGCGACTAAATGGGGCTTCCGGGGCTGCGGGCGGCTAGAGTGGGAGCTTGAACAGTCCAGCCCGATCCCGGGAAGGACAGCGGTATGTGTGGTCGCATACCGTCGTAAAGACTAGACGGAGCGGTGGGCCCAGCCGTCCATCTGGGAAGAGCCCGATGGGGCAACGTGATCAGAGGATTCCGGTTGCGTTCCTTTGGAGATCCCGCAGTCCTCTTTGTAGCACCGAGGACGGCCACCGGGGGGGTTTTAGTGCGGTAATAATCCCACATAACCCTGCGTCGCTCCACGCTAGAAATAGGTGTGGCGGTGGTACTTTCCCGGTCGAACTACACTGGTTCTACCACCTGGTAAACTGGGTGCAAACAATTTTCCGTTCGATCATTCGGACATTCTTTTCTCTGGCGGCAGCTTAGTTAATACATAAACAAGTAACATGAATTTATCATCGCTCCCCAATAGAGGGCGATAGTGTTGCAAAATGGACAGCATTGTCCGCCTTTTATGCCCAACTATGTGACAATGGAAATTATACCAAACTCTATGATTAAAGCCTTTGTTACTGTCAGAATAAGGGCTATTTATATCTTAATCTAAGACTTTAGTGGACACGCTTGTGTGGTCCAAGCTGTAGGTAGTAGCGATTTGTTTTGTTTCTGCTCTTAGGTAGTGTAATCTATCGTAATAGAAGATATACAACATTGGGACACCAACGGTGTGATATTAAGGCTGTAATTTCAACAATACAAGACACAAGCGTGAAAGTAGTCGCTAACAAAGTCACTATGTTCGTATATAGGATATGGGTCTGGAGTCTCAAAACCTATTGGAGCTTTAGAGCGGAAAAAGATAATTCATCAAATATAGAGCCGAGCCTACCTTGATTTTTGACAAAGCTCCTGGGATAACGAAACATAGCCTGTTGTGAAACAAAAGAGTACAATGTGAAAACACTTAAACGTAAAAAAAAAACTTAAATCGCTGTCGCTCATGACATGGAGTAATTATAACCCAGTTTCGGTAACAGTTTAGTGTCCGCACAAACTACACGTAACTTGCAAATAATTAGCGCTTGCATACATATTTGGCTTCGAATACTATTAGCCGAAACGGCCAGCACATTATCGTGCGATATACGATAATACCTAGTCCATTGTACAAAATATTTGATTGAATTTATCTGAGACCAAGTATATAGCGCATAGCGTGGATCGTTTGTTTTTTATTTCGTAATATAGAAGGAGAGTAATAGCATGCAGTCCATCTGATTATGACCATGCTAAGTCATGTAGCACATCTCAAACACCCTACAGCTAATATGAAAGAGCAAGCACGCTTAAACTAAACCTATGACAATTTCTAGTGCCTAGGTGGTGTGTTACGCAAACCTAACGTAAACACGTTCTCACGGTGGCTCCCATCTGCCGCGCCCGCCCGTTTAGTCGCTAGGGTTGGCTCGTTGACAGTCATCGATAGTATATCATATTTAGTCTGGCCTTTAATACTACAGTAAGTTTAGGTTAGGTTGGGTTAGGTTTGTCCCTGTAGTTCCGGGACCAGAATAGGACTACGGTACCCTCTGCCTGTCGTAAGAGGAGGTTGCGGGCGGGAAGAGTGGGAGCTCGAACCGTCCGGCCAAGCGACCCTAGGAAGGACGGCGGTATGTGTGGTTGCATGCTGTCGTAAAGAACAGAAAGTGTGGTGAGCAGTTCACGCCCACCAGGGAAGAGCCCGATTGGGCAACACGCTGAGGACATCGGCGGCGGTCAATTGGAGTTCACGGAGTCCTCTCCGCAGCGCCGAGATCGGCCACCGGGGGGGTTTTAGCGCGGTAAGAATCCCACAGAACCCGCGTCGCTCCTATGACGTCAGGTACTTTTTGGAAGTTTCCCCCACGAAAAAATAAAAAAAGGATGGGTTAGGTTGGGTTGGGTAGTTACTTATCCAATGCGTTTATACTTAGCGAATCATACTTAATGTACTGTCACTTATAGTCATTTTAATAGGTAAAATTTGACGTCCTTACCTTATTTAAGACCCCGTTTACTAGACGATACCGGTATACTACTATACTAGCCGATACTACATACAAGCAATTTCAAGTATTTAACTCGTCGATTTTTTGTGTGCGATATGTTAATCAACACGCAACGGAAACGTATAACATACATATACATAATTAATTGGTTTATTGTATGTTCGTACGTTGCATTTCTGTACGAAATCCTATTAACGCGTCAGCGAGACTATAATTGTTGTTACACACGCGATTGGTTGTATGTTTGTTAAAAATAGCCTAGGCTGAAGGTTTTGGGTTCGAATCCTACGCACGTGACTAATTTTTCTAACCTAGTTTATATAAGTCCTCTGCGATCTTTCATATTGCATATTCCGGGGCATACAAGAGTAATTTTAAAATTCAAATATTCCTTCCTTTTAAGCTACTGCATAGCTTTTATCGCGGCCTTTGAGCGCGACTACCGAATCAATAAATTCCGTACCGAAAAAACCTAACACCCCCCACTCCGCCTATAATGTAGCGCGGGCGAGCGTTCCACCTGGTGGTTTCCACCCCATAAAGTTCATCGAAGAGTTAATCATCACAGCATACCCATTTTCTATCAAATGAAAGAAAGAAAATTGAAATCGGTTTAGAAACACCCAAGTTATTCAAGAGTTTTCCAATTTCCCGGGAAAACTGCCGGAAGGTTTTCATTTTCCTCAATACGGGACCGCCTGTAAAACCAGCCGCATACAATGTCGTATGAATCGTTGACGATATCTGGCCATTTCGCCCGAACATACATAAAAAAAACGTCGACGAATAGAGGCCCCCTTCCCTGTGGGAAGTCGGTTTAAAAAACCGTCCCTTCTTTGTCCCCATAGCTGCGCGCATCATGAAGAGGCGAGGTCAGAACACGGATGTGCTATAGGAACTCAAAGGTCGCATTCTCGTATTAACGGATTAACAGATATTTAGCTGGTAACATTGTGTTTATTTCTAAACATTTCAACCGACTGCATCACAAGGAAGGCAATGTTTTACAAACTATGCATGTATGTGTGTGTTCTTGTGTATGTATGTCTACAACAAAACGTAATTCACCAAGCGATACGAATGTTAATACCATGGCTGCATCGTGAAGAGGCGAGGTCAGAACACGGATGCGATGTAGGAACTCAAAGGTCGCACTCTCGTATTAACGGATTAACAGATATTTAGCTAGTAACATTGTATTCATTTCTACCCTTTTTAAAAGACTGCAGCACAAGTAGGATAATGTTTTACAAGATTATGCATATATGTGTGTGTTCTTGTGTATGTATGTCTACAACAACAACACAATTCACCAAGCGATACGAATGTTAACACCACGGCTGCATCATGAAAAGGCGAGGTCAGAACACGGATGCGCTGTAGGAACTCAAAGGTCGCACTCTCGTATTAACGGATTAACAGATATTTAGCTGGTAACATTATATTCATTTCTAGCCTTTTAACAGACTGCATCACAAATAGGGTAATGTTTTACAAGATTATGCATGTATGTGTGTGTTTTTGTGTTTGTATGTCCACAACAACACAATTCACCGAGCGATACGAATGTTATTACCACGGCTGCATCATGAAGAGGCGAGGTCAGAACACGGATGCGCTGTAGAAACTCAAAGGTCGCACTCTCGTATTAACGGATTAACAGATATATAGCTAGTAACATTGTGACTATGATGGTCGCCTCATATGATAGTGTGCCGGCAACCACACCCTTCGATCGAAACGTAAGAAATCCTTCACGTTGGAAATAGTAAATAAATAAATCACGTGTGGTGGTGGTACTTCCCTGGTCGAAATACGCTGGTGCTACCACCTTCAAGAATTCACCAAGCGATACGAATGTTAATACCATAGCTGCATGCATCATGAAGAGGCGAGGTCAAAACACGGATTTACACGGTGGTAGAACAAGTGCAGTTCGACCGGGGAAGTACCACCGCCATACCTATTTCTAGCGTAAAGCATTTCTTGCGTTTCGATAGAAGGGTGTGGTTGCCGGCACACTTTCACATGAGGCGACTATCATAGTCCTCGGCAAGTAGCAAGGCATCTGTGATTGACTTCAGATAGAAAACATGTTCTGTATGAAATTGATTACAGACGTCCATGGGCGGCAGTGCCCACCTACCATCAGGTGGACTGCATGTTCGTTTGCTACTTCAGTCTGATAAAAAAAAAACGGATGCGCTGTAGGAACTCAAAGGTCGCACTCTCGTATTAACGGATTAATAGATGTAGGTATTAGCAGTAGGGTTAGTAAAAAAATATATTTTTTTTAAAACGATCGTTCTTTTCACTTTTTACACGACGCATCACAAGGAGAGCAACGTATGTGTATGTATGTATGTATGTCCTTCTCTTTAAATATGGCGTCCACGATCCGAGAAGTCCACCAATTCGCACTTGGCCAGCGCGGTGGACTATGGCATAAACTCTCTCATTCTAAGAAGACCCGTGCCCGGCAGTGGGACAATAATGGGTTGTCGAGAGATCCGAGAAAAACTGAGTAAAGGACCATTTTTCTAATGGTGCTGGAATTAGATGGCTCAGGACCGGTCGAACTTGTTCCCGCCAAACGGTGCGGAGGTGAAAACACAGTGGGGGTTTAGCCGGTGAGAGTCCGGCATAACCCAGCTGCTGCCCCGGGCGGCTGGGTATCAATGAGGATTACCCACTTAAAAAAAAAAAAGGACCGGTCGAACTGGCGCAGATTAGGGGATGCATATGTTCAACAGTGGACTTTCAAGGGCTGGATGGATGGATTGATGGATTTAAGTATAGCAAGGTTTTGTAAAATAACTTTTATGGTTGAGATATTAGTTTTATCAAGGTTTGTGAGGTCGCAGTTCTTATCGCCATTTTCAAAAAAAAAACATGCAGATTACTTTTATGGTGTTTTTAGTCTCACAGTAAAATAAACGTAAACGTTATTTGTTGCAAATTAAATTATGTCCTTTAACACCCACACGCTTTCTACGCTCATAGCCCCACACTAGGATTTTCTCCTGTGTCGGGGTGCCATGGACACACAAGACGAATACACAAATACCCAGACCCAGAACATGAATCTAAATCATCATTCAGATACCTGTCTGGCTGGGTATCAAACCCGGAACCCATAGCGCATCAGACCGGTATGGAAACCGCTCCGCCACGCTCGTTAATCTGTATATTCTTTGATCCTATCATTTTTAACACCCAGCCCCTACGTTTATAACACGTCTGGCTAACGATTCACCCAAGTCTTATGCGTATTGCAAGTTGTAATTAATTTAATTTGTGCCAAAGGTGAAGGCAAAACGACTCTAAGCTTATTTTTTGTGTAATACAATTAGCAGATGGGCGTAAATACCACTTGATTTCTGTTCTTATAAAATGATCTTTCATCTACATTCATATCTCGCCAACCCATTATTGTCTCACTGCTGGGCATGGTACGTCTCCTCTCAGAATGAGAGAGTTTAGGCCATAGTTCACCGCATTGGCCAAGTGAATTGGTGGCCTTCACAAAAAAAAGTCCTCTTAAGAGTTAAAGAACTCTCGGGTATATAGGTTTACTCACGATGTTTTCCTACACCGAAAAGCAGTGATAATTAATTTCTAATACGCACATAATTTTAGAAAAATCTGTTGTGCGTACCTGGGTAAGAACCTCGTACCTCCCGCTCGAGAGGTCAAGTTTCAACTATTAGGCTATCACTGCTCTCATTTTTATAGCCAGTATGGCACCAGCCAGTTGGGCCCACCGCTCCCGTCTAGTCTTTACGACGGTATGCGACTACACGTACCGCCGTCCTTCCCGGGATCGCCTGATCAACCAATCTATCAAACCTAAAACCTAAGTTCTAAAGTATCTCTTGCAAATCCTAATACGGACATCATATTAGTAAGTAAGTAAGTAAGTAAAAAAAAATTATTTCATGCCAAAAGTACATACAACACAAGACAGATACAAATAAATACAATTAAAACTAAACATAATAACAGTATTAACAACTTAATCACAAAAGAACATACGAAAGACACATACCTACAACAACAAAAAAAAAAGAAATTAATAATAATAATTATAATAAACTAAAAGGGACAATAACAGTATAACATTGTCAAGTGCTGCAGCACTAATACATGAAAATGGCTAACGGAACTCAGTTAAAGCCGAAGGAACGCCACGGCACTGATTTTCAGTCCGGACCAATTAGCAAAGTACTTCGGAAGGCTGTAAAAACATTATATAAAATGGGGTCAGTACAAAAGTATTAGAAAAATCGTTGACGCATGACCGGGACTCGAACCCCGTTTCTCCGAGCCCAGCAACTACTCAGCCATCTTAGTTGTGCACAGGTATAGGTATTTCCTAAAATAACCAGTACGGTATACTCGTTAGATACAACGGAGAGGCGCCGGTGAAAGGAGTTTGCACATTGACTTGCCTGTGCTGCAGTAAGGGATGGAATTGGGAAACCTGCACAATTGCTAACTTAGATGGAATTTTAATTTTTGACGTTATGCGTCTTCGTAGTAAGACATTGAATGTTTTATTCGTTTATTATGTATGTGTTTGTGACAAATAAGGGTAAGGTAGTGTGTGTAATGTGTATTTGATGATGTCTTTGTCAAAATACCCGCTATTGCTTTTAAATGTTTAGTTAATTAAAACGTCTTCTTACCTTTAACGGATGTATATAAAATGATTTGAAAATTAATTTCGTTGAATTTGAGGAATACTCGTGCTACCTTGGACAATATCAAGTGTAGTTTTTGAGTTGAATTTAATTACGGTCGTTGCGACTGGTGCCTAGTACATACAAATACACATACAATTTTCGCTCGAAAAACATTATGCTCCTTCTGACGCGATTGAAACAAACTAAACCAGGCAAAGACACAGGCAAAGTCTACCACACCCTATACTCTTGACGTTTGTCATAGAACAGGATCCTATGCAACCGACGGTGTTATTTATGGTTGTTACAATATACGCAACTTAGAATCTTTCCACATACCCCAAATCCCATGAGGACTACAACACGATACAGCACAGTACGGCGCTCAGTGCAACATGCGTCGGTCTTTACAAGTTTAATTTAGAGCCGGCTCCGCGACTCGCGTTAATTAACTAACCTACCGGTACGTAGAGCTGCAAATCTATCAGAAATTACATCCTCCTTGTATTGCTTATGGCTAGCCATCCGGCTTTAAGGACCAAAATACCGAGATCCATTATGGTGTCTTTTAAGTATCACGTAAGCAGATTTATTACAATTATTTACCCCACCACCCACCCCCTTGTCAGAAAAAAAAACACACACACGTTTTCTACACTCATAGCCCCACACTAGGATGATGATGATCTGTCTGGTCGGAAATCGAACCCGGCACCCATTGCGCGTCAGACCGGTATGGTAACCGTTCTGCAACGCGAGTCGTCGAAGTAGATAAAGACCTTCCCCCCCCCCCCCCACATACCCAAGTAGACCCCCTCCGCCCGCTGTCATTAAAAATAACCAAGTCAAAGATCCCCCCTACAACTGCTTATGTAATACGTTGCAGCTTTTGAGCTTGCACCAATTTTTGGCGAATTTTCAAATAAACTTTCAACCGCTTTTTACTTTTAGGGGCGGATTTTCCGAAAATCACATAAAGATTTTCCATTGCATCAAACCAAAAAGCCAATACTAAGTTTTATTAAGTTAGCATCAAAAGTGGCGGACTTTCATCCAAAATTTACACTTCATTTTTATCCCCTTAAGGGGCGAATTATCATAAATCCTTTCTTAGTGCTCATTTTCACTATAAATATAAACATGATGCAAAATTTCGAGTTTGTAATGACTAGACATCGTATTATATGCACTATCAAAATTCTAAAATATGCATTCAATATGCACAATAAAATGGTGAAATATGCACCAAAATGGTTGAATTCACTATGAAAGAGACATTTTCTCATTTTAGGTCGACAAAGTGAAGTCGGTATAGATTTGATGACTTTTTTAACTTAAACCAGTATACGTTTAACGACCTCTTTTATGGTCGTTAAACTTAAATCAATATACATTTGACAACTTTTTTTTGGTCGTCAATCGAACTATTTTGTCCAAAACTAATGAAAAAGTGCCCAAATATGCGATAAAGCTTAAAAACTGTCATTATATGCATTTGAAAATGCAAATATGCAAATGCATATAATCCGATGTCTAGTAAAGACAATAATTTAGGCTGTGCGATGATATTTCAGTAGTTAAGTTAGTTATTTGTATTACAGAAAATTTGGACGCCATTTCTACCACAAGCACAGTCTGTGGCGACATGAATACATTTTCATTTACAATAGCCGTTCTTGTTTGATGTCACTTGTTAGTTTAGAATTTTGTGTACGGAAAGTGTTATTGTTGGGAACATGAGGCGTTCCAATTTAGTCCTCTGTGCTAACTTCTAGCATCTATATATTAATACGTTAAGCGAAAACTTGCGATTCGTTTTTAAGATACTTGCCGCAGATGGAGGAATGTGAAATTACGCACGGTTATAGTTGAGAGAAGGATTACAGAATGTTAATATATTTTTTCAAATAATGCATAAAATCAACTAAAAACACATTACCATACATTTGACACAAACACATACATAATAAACGAAATAGAACATTCAATGTCTTACTATGAAAACACATAATGTCAAAAATGTCAGATGTCTTTGTCAAAATACCCGCTATTGCTTTTAAATTCAGCTTGGTTAATAAACCTCTTTGTACCTTTAACGGGTGCCGGTACACCTATCGTATAATACACCTACGTCAGTGTGGCCAACCCGTAATTTTTTCCTCTACCAAAAATTGTCCAATGTGTCTAAAGAAGTTTTCTCTTAAAAAATCATGACTTCCACATTAGGGTAAATCTAGTGAAATGAAATGAAATGTCTTTAATTGCATAGGCCTTCGGCGGCGCTTACAAGTTGTCAGTTACATTTATATATATTTTTTTTACAGTACCACCGGATCGGAACACGACCTCAACTGAGAAGATCCGGCAAGAAACTCAGTGGATTTGTCTTTTTTCTTTGTATATATTTTTTTATTTTTCTATTTCTAGTTAGTGTGTTTACTAGTAACCACTGAAGAGTTCCTCTCCGCCTCCTGACTCCTTCATTAGACTCTCCTTTATCATCAATCCTCCCCTCAATCATGAGCCCAAACTTAAGATTAAGAGAACTTATAGAAATTGAAGAGTTCCGTCATCTACCTATTGAATCTATCATCTAATAATATCCTAGATACCAAATTACTCGTCCCTGTAGCCTCGGGGTCAGAATAGGGCTACGGTATCCCCTGCCTGTCGTAAGAGGCGACTAAAAGGGGCTTCCGGGGTTGCAGACGGCCAGAGTGGGAGCTCGAACCGTTCGGTCAGGCAATCCCGGGAAGGACAGCGGTATGTGTGGTCGCATACCGTCGTAAAGACTAGACGGAACGGTGGGCCCAGTCGCCCATATGGGAGGAGCCCGATGTGGCAGCGCGCTCGGAGGATTCCAGTTGAAGTCGTTTCGAGATCCCGGAGTCCTCCTTTTCAGCGCCGAGGACGGCCACCGGGGGGGTTTTAGTGCGGTAAAAATCCCACATAACCCTGCGTCGCTCCCACGGCGTCGGGTACCTTTTGAAGGTTTTCCTCCTCGAAAACAAAAAAAAAAAGATACCAAATTACTGTATTGTCAAAACTTGGTTAAGTTTAATCCCCAAGATTTGCTACATTGATAGATTATGTACAATCAAATTAAAAAGCGTGTGTATTAAAAAAATTCTAACTAGTTCCGCTTATAACTTACACCACATAAAATAACAACAGCGAATAGATTTTTAGATAGTTTTCAACCGCTGCATACAGCGGTATTATGTAACAATATGGCATTATAACAAAATGACATTCAAAAATTTTAAACTGTGATTGTCCTCAGCAAACGTCCGGCGTTCATTGCGTCATGAAATAATGTATGAAACAAGAAATTAATGTGAAAACAAAAACCCGACGGCTAAAACTAATAATTGCAAAAAGTTTTCATTTATTTTAAAGGTAGAACCAGTGTAGTTCGATGGGGAAGTACCACCGCCACGCCTATTTCTAACGTGAAGCATTTCTTGCGTTTCGATAGAAAAGTGTGTTTGCCGGCACACTTTCACATGAGGCGACCATCATAGTCCTCGGGAGTGGCAACGCATCTGTGATTGACTTCAGATGGAACCCATGTTCTGTATGTAGTGGATTACAGATGTCGCAGGGCGGCAGTGACCACATATCATCAGGCGGACTGCATGCTCGTTTGCTACTTCAGTCAGATAAAAAAAACTACATTGATAGATAGTTTAAAGAGAAGAAAAAAAAAACATCTACACATAAATGTATCCATACATGTATGCATACATACAAACATACACACATAGAATCGCTCGAAAAACACCACCCTTCTCCTGACGCAGTCGGGTAACTAGTCAGAAGTTTGAAACACACTATTACAGATCGGCCACAGAATAATCGCTTGGCGCTACAAGCGGCAGCGCTTAGCGAGTTTTGGCTTAACGCTACAATTTTTAACGAAATTACGTAACCTTATAAAATCGTATATCACACATCAATCACATATATCTGTCATGTGCCAGGTTGTAGTGCCAGTATAGTTCTTCCGAGGAACCACCTGGGATTTTTACCCCACTAAAACCCCCCGGTGGCCGTCCTCGGCGCTAAAAAGACTGAGAAACTACCAACCCTTGAAAGTCCACTGCTGGGCATAGGCCTCCCCTAATCTGTGCCACTTCGACCGATCTTGAGCCATCTAAATACAGCGGTTACCCGCAGCCTTCTGTCACTGTTACTGTAGTTGCCGCACACTTTTGTATGAGACCACCATCTTAGTCCTCGGGAGTAGCAACGCATCTGTGTCAGAGTTCAGATAGAACTTATTTTCTGTTTGAAGTTTCTTACAGATATCGATGGGCGGCAGTGGCCACTTACCGCCAGGGGGACTGCATGCTCGTTTGCTATTAAAGTAGCAAAAGAGCATCAGATAATAAACTGTTTTAACGCTTAGCACCGACGATCTTCGCGCGCTAGTCATTGACGCTTTAAGCGAATGTTATGTGGCTTTAGAGTTAGCGTCATACGGCCATTATAAGCTTATGCTACCAGATTATTTTGATGTCTACAGTCACACTAAGCATTTCAAATATTGAACTAATTTCAGCAAATTTCACTACAATTTGCGTCAAAATTTCGTTATTAGAAGTGACACTTCTTTATTTTGTTTGACGCTGACGCAGAAACCTACGCGAATTATGATCGAAGCAAATGTTGCGAAACACTTTGAATACTCATGTCAACAACGCTGGTAACTTGTAAGTTGTACCAATCTAAATGGCAATCTGACCTATATATATTTTCCGTAATATGTTGCATAAATATTGCCACGATTCTTTAATTAGTTAGATATATTCACGATCATTTAATATATCGCTGCTCATACATAGAGCATATGTATAACCTATAAATCAAAGATGTTCATGCATAAATAGATGACTTTGCACAAAGTGATTTATAATAAATCCAACTCTAAAATACACATATACACACTTATCTTGCAGTCCCTGCGCACACATACAAATATGGCCGTAACAATACTCATAAACTCCTCAAAAATAAATATCAAAATGCTGTACGCTAGCGCCACAGGTTATTTGAAGCGTAAATCCGGATCAGTCGCAAAGCTCAAAGCAAAATACCTTTACACTGCAAATTTCAGAAGCATTAAATACGTATGGATCCAAACTTATAAAACCATAAAATTCGCTAAAATCGCCAAACACCACACGCTTGCAACGCCAAACGAATCAAGCCAACGAACAAACGCTATCAGGTTAAGCACCAAAACGCTGCCCGCTCTCACCTTGGACCACACAAAACAGTAGCCGACCGATCCTTAGATAATTTGCCATAGCGTTGTAAGCTAGCATTATGTTACAATCTAACTTATTATTACACGACCACGGGGCTTGATTTATTTATATTTATTGCCAGTTTAAATATTGTAGGTATAACGCTTACTTACGGGTACGCTCGGAATGAAAATATTATTATCCATCCATATCCATACTAATATTATAAATGTGAAAGTGTGTTTGTTTATTCCTCCTTAACGTCGCGACATAGCTATTATATAATATGGTTTATACATATACTCCCCAGTATAGTTAGGAGGGCGGAGAGTGACGTTGGCTACTTTTTACCGCGCTCTCTCATTCACATGAGAATATCGATGTTTTGTTAGTTAATAGATATTTAGTAGTTCCGGACGTTGTTAATAGTTGGCGTTAGTAAAATTCACTTGCAAGTTCTGAATCACGCTGTCAAATGCTAATGTCAATTCTCTTTGACTGTACGGGCGAAGCCGCGGGTTACAGCTAGTAGATATAATAAAAGTTAAAATTTCGTTATTCTGTCCATCACCTATGTTTTCAAAATAATAATAGATGCTGATAGAATTTTATATATCTAGAAAAATCTGTGTGTTCTTTATCGCATTACAGCAAAACTATTGAAATGAATGTATGAGATTTAAAACAATATTTAAAGCCCATATATTGAGGTAAAGTTTAGTTTAACTATTGCTGCAAAGGTTTTTGTAACGGAAACGGTTTCGCCGCATGTTACGTTACAAAAGTTACATTCAGTTATTATTATATTCTTTCTTCTTTATCTGACTAAAGTAGCAATCGAGCATGCAGTCCACCTGATGGTAAGTGGTCACTGCTGCTCAAGGACATCTGTAATCAACCTCATACAGAACCTGGGTTCTATCTGAAGTGAACACAGATGCGTTGCTTTTCCCGAGGACTATGATGGTCGCTTCATATAAAAGTGTGCCGGCAACCATACCCATCGAAACGCAAGAAATGCTTCACGATAGAAATACACTGGTTCTACAGTCTTCAAAATCGATGTAATCTAATCGATTAATATCATATTTTATTTCGTAATAGTTTTACTGCTTGCGCATGTACAAGTTGACACACGCACTTCCTTTTATATAGATCCACGGTTGTCAATTATTTGTGTTGATTGAATTCAATGTGAAAGTATCGGCAATCAAATATAGTTCAGTACCTAACGACTTTTAGGCGTATTCATAATATGATACAACCATTCTTCCGCTTTTAGTCCCCTAAGGGGTGGAATATCAAAGAGTTGTTAGATTTTTTACAATTCACGACTGTATAACCATTCGCCGTGTAATTTATGTTTTAATACGTGAAGCAAAAAATTGAGATTCGTTATTAAGACACTTGCAGCGGACGAAGGAGGATGAAACTATGCACGATTACAGTGCAATTTTTTTTTTCAAATAATACATAACACATACCTAAAATCAACCAAAAACGCATTACCCACACTACCTTACATTTGACACAAATACATAAATAATAAACGAAATAAAACATTTAATGACTTACTACGAAAACATTTAACTTAAAAATGTCAGATGTCTTTGTCAAAATACCCGCTATTGCTTTTAAATGCTTAGGTAATTAAAACCTCTTTTAACTTTAAAGGGTGATTTTAATTAATAAAATCAATACAATTTATTAATTGAGAAGTATTCGTGCTTCTTTGGTCTATATGAAGTTTAGTTTTTTAAATTAAATTACGGTCTAATTTCGACCATTGCGACAGGTGACTAGTTTCAACATAAACGTCTAATGGTCGCATCTGAGCATTAAATAGCTTCACGATACTGACAGCAAAAAAATCATGACATACTCGTTCCATGCAACCCATGCAAGCAAAATGAGGCCAGTAAGACGTCACTGCGCCGTATTTATGGATTAGTGGCATTGTTCTGTTATCACGCGAAATATTAGCATGGTCACCTATCGATTTATCTGCTGGTATCTAAATAGATGTATAAAAATCGTGAAGCATTTCTTGCGTTTCAATGGAAGGGTGTGGTTGCTGGCACACTTTTATATGAGGCGATCATCTTAGTCCTCAGGAGCAGCAACGCATCTGTGATTGACTTAAGATAGAACCCATGTTCTATTTGAAATTACTCACAGATGTTCATGGGTGGCAGTTACCACTTACCATCAGGTGGACTGTAAAAAAAAATATGTAAAAGATATTCGCTAACTCACGGAGTACTTAAGATTAGTAAACATAAACAAAAAGCAGGACGTTTATCTTAATCCTTAGTACTAAGGTGTAACAACGCATATGTGACCTCAGGAAATTTGAGATTAATTACAAGTATTCATAAAGGATATGAGATCATAAGAGATTCAGTGATCACTGACTATCAGGTGAACGACATACTAGTTTATTTTGTCCACGTATTGTAAATAGATAAAAAAAACCACAAACATGAATTTAAGTCAATAGATATTAGATATTATTAATGCAGACACCAGCTAAGGCTAGTTTTTCTATATTCCACCCCTTAGGGACCCAAATACCTAAAGATAGTTAAAAGTTTCTAAAATTGAGTAATGACTCACCAAATCCGCGTGTTCGCCTCCTCGGCGTCGGAGACCGCCTCTTCAGGCTGAGGTCCACCGGCTCCAACTGGACAGGTGGCTCGCACGCCTGGGGATATACAACATTCTACATCACCACTAATTAATCTACTAGTTGGTCAAGCGTTGGTAGACAATGGTCGGACTGAACGGTTTTTTTTAATAAATTGATTGAAAACTTATTTACACGATCCAAGAGTATTTTCTTTCGCCACGGTCATAGTTATTCTGTGAGTGAGACCTGAGTGTTTTTTTTTTTGTTTTTTTTTTCAGGGGTCCAGTCAACAGGGCGGTTAGAGCTCTCACTCTAGTCGCCCGCAACCCCAGAAGCCCCCTTTCAGTCGCCTCTTACGACAGGTAGTGGATACCGTAGCCGTATTCTTATCTTCGACTACAGGGAACTCTGGGTGAAACCTACGATTCTCGACCGCCTTTACTATAGTAGTATAGTAGTATTTTTAGAGTATTTTCCCAGTATATATATAGCTTTGCCTCGTAGATTAACTTTTACATCGTATTCCGTTTACCTACTTTACATGTACCTAATGGAAAGTTACTCTTAGGCGCGTTAGAGGATTGTTAATAACGAAATATTAATCCGTAACAAAACTGACTAGCGGACCACGGCCATAAGCCAGGAATTTCACTCTGCTAATACTGTCATAATATACCTTTAGGGGCAACGTGCGCTTAAACCATGCTTATCAGTTATCACGATAAACAGTAGATAGTACTTAGGATATGTACAAATTCATGTCATAAACTATCAGTATGTCAAATTTAATACAAAGCCAATGAGTACTTATAACGTGACAGAGTAATAGATATCCTCACAACTTTCTCCTTTTTGACGACCCGCGTGGCGCAGCGGTTACCATACCGGTCTGACACGCAGTGGGTCCCGGGTTCAATTCCCGGCCAGACAGGTATCTAAATTAAGTAGAGTTTAGATCCTTGTTGTGGGTCTGGGTGTTTGTGTATTCGTCTTCGTGTGTGTCAATGGCACACACGACACAGGAAAAATCCTACTGTGGGGCTATGAGTGTAGAAAGCGTTTATGATATAATTGAAATAATACAACACATTAAATAAATATAAATAATAATATAACACTCAAAATATAAATTCAACAACAAAGTGTAAACAGTATGAAGAAACTGCATTTTCACGGTCCGCTGAGCGCACGAAACGCCAAATAAGGACGTATAAACATATAGACATGTCGATATATAGATAGCATATCGTGCGTGCGTTAGCTTTCAGAGTAATTAATTGTTACGTAGCTCTATACGCTGATAAGTCTTTAGGGTTGCAAACGATTTCTTTGCTATGATACTATCTAAAAAAAATCGTGACAGGAAAATCATAATGTTTCAAATCCCTGTCATTACCGTGTAGCCCCTTAGGAGTTGATATTCGATGTAAAAAAAAACTTGCAATTTTTATCATAATATACTATTGTATGCAATTTTAATTTAATTAATCAATTTCTGTTAGAATGCTGTGATATTATCACGCAAACTCGTCTTGAAGACCTAATTTTGTTAATCCGGTTGATATAATATTTTTATTTGCATATAAATTACGTGTCCTATGTGTTTATATGACACTTTAACCATGACAAACCCAACACAAACAGGCGGAGTCGCGAGAAGTCACTTATAGGTTTAATCAACGACTATATAGTACTTTATAGACAGAACTTTTTTTGTAGTTGGACCTAACAATAAGGCAGACAGGCCACCTGATGGAAAGCAGTCACCGTCGCCTATGGACATTTTCAACATCAGAGGAGTCTCCAATGCATCGCCGGCTTTGAAGGAGGGCTCTTTTTACACCTTTCTTGAAGAGCCCCATGTCATAGCGTTCCGGGAATACCTCAGAAGGAAGCTCCTTCCACATCGTGCACGTCCGGGGCAAGAACGAGCGCGCTAACCGAACCGTGAAGGACCGTCACGGGTCCAGTTGATGTGGATGAAACTTCATCCGTCGGCGAGTGGTGCGATAAAGAACGGGTGATGTGGGCACCGGATCAAAAAGTTAAACTCACAGCTAAACTTATTCTCACCTCAATTACTTATCAGACGAACGCATCCGCAGTAAAAACACCGCGTACCCATCGTATCGATAAAGTTCACACATTCCCGGCCCTACCTTACAAGGGGCGCGGCGCGGGCGCGGTCGTCGCTTTCGTAACGCTTCCGATGTTTCGAGTCGAGATTGGCGAATAGAAATCGATTTCCCCGATATATTATAGTACATGTGGTTATACAATGTACGGGGCTTTCAATGAGTATCTCATGTGTGCAATATGCGATATATCGTTTTTTATAACTTAGAAGTAGCAGTAGATCATGCAGTCCACACGTAAATGATCACTGCATCTCTTGGACTTCTGTACGCAATCTTATATAGAATAATGCATGTCGTCAGTCGAAAGGACATAATGCCAAGGCGCCAAAATAGCTGTAGTGGGACATTTCCCAAAATTCAAACCTCAGTAGGCTTGAATTTTTGTTTTACAGAAAAGAAATCATTTTATTTTAAAAGAAATCACCTTTATTTTTGGTGAGATCATGTTGAGTAGTATGTACTTATAACAACAAGATCCCATCAAATTTAAAAGTTTTTTTTATTATTGGGCTGAAGTAGCAAACGAGCATGCAGTCCCAAGGACATCTGTAATCAACCTCATACAAAACCTGGGTTCTATTTGAAGTCAATCATAAATGCGTTGCTACTCCCGAGGACTATAATGATCGCCTCGTATAAAAGTGTGCCGTCAACCACACCCTTCCATCGAAACGCAAGAACTGCTTCACGCTAGAAATAGGTGTGGCGGTGGTATTTTCCCGGTCGAACTACACTGGTTCTACGACCTTGAAAGAATTTCAACATCATCACTGGGAACATCATCACACAAACATAAAGCCATAAATACCCAGACCCAGAGCAATTGCATCAGCATAGCGTGTCACGGCACCCATTGTAGCAAGTCGTCAACATCATAATTATGCATTACCCTTTATTACTCAGAAGTTGTACTCCATTCCTTAACATAAACCCGTTCACTGGTCGTATATTATTAGATAAATTAGTTCGTCTGTCTGTGACAATTTCTAATTTACTATTTTAAAGGTGGTAAAACCATCGATATAGAAATACACTACATACACAGTCTCGAACAAAAATTACACCTAAAACTGTCTTCAAATGTACGTAGTTGTAATGAAATGTACGTAGATGGTCAATACGACCATATATGTTGCAATACAACCTTGCGTCCATGATATAAAGTTGTATTTACAACGCTTTAAGCAAAAAGCAATAAAAATTTACTACTTGAAATGAGCGCTCAATTTTGACATTGAGCGCTCTTTTTCATCGGCCAGTTTTAAGACGCTGAATGTATATCTTGGGTTTTTCTATATCGATGGGAAAAACTCTTTATATTATGACTCTACCACTACACCTATGTCACTACACATGCCTGATAATAGTCATATATCAATCATTATCATTACATAGCATAACACAAAGTCTCTACGAGCTGTCTGTCCCTATGTATGCTTAGATCTTTAAAACTACGCTACGGATTTTAATACACTTTTATTAATAGATAGGAGTGATTCAAAAAAAGGTTTTTATGTATAATCTATATATTAATACGTGAAGCAAAAACTCGTGATGTTTTTAAGATTCTGGCCGCAGGCAAAGAAGTATGAAAATACGCACGGTTTTAATTGATGTGGAGAAGGATTACGCAATGCTAATATTTTTTTTCAAATTATGCATGTCGGCGCGACACCGCGTATTTATGAAAAACACGTCACCGAAAATAATTATTTTAGTTAGTTTAAAGATCGAAAATTGTTTGTTTATTAAATTAGCAATATTTAGTGATTTTAAGAATTGCAATTTAGTTTACCCTCCATAAATTTGTTATTGTCACCTCACCAAACATTGTTATAAAAAGGCGAGCGAACGCCGGTAAAAAAAAGATTCTTGTTTAACCGTCGAAGCGATCGGGCCTCCTCAAGTGTGAATAAATCAAAGAAGTTTACTCCTGAGTTTGACTTGAAATCTTCAAGAATGGACAGTAATGAAGACCTCGACCTTCCTGACGTCACACACCTACTTCGTTATGCATAAAGCATACATAAAATCAACTAAAAACCTATTACACTCACTTCCGTGCATTTGACACAAACACATACATAATAAACGAAAGAGAACATTCAATGTCTTACTATGAAAACACATAACGTCAAAAATGTCAGATGTCTTTGTCCAAATACCCGCTACTTTAAATGCAGCTTAGTTAATATCTTCTGATAACCTTCTGATGCGTCACGTCAAGACACGTCAGACAAATATAAATCCGCCTTAAACCAGGCAAAGCCACAGGCAAAGTCTACCACACCAAACCCTATACTCTTGACGTTTGTCATAGAACAGGATCCTATGCAACCGACGGTGTTATTTATGGTTGTTACAATTTAATTATATTCCGATTTATATCCGCCTGTTAATTTGCAACCTTGCAAACCGCCCACCATATTAAATTGTATGGTATCGGCACGGCTTTCCCTATTTTAGACAGTAAATGAATTATTATTATTAAATTTAGTATTAAAATTATATCCGACAGCTTAAACTCGAAAGCAGTCTAGGAATTATTACTAGTCACCCATCACAATGGTCGAAATTCGACCGTAATTCAACTCAAAAAACTAAACTTGATATTGTCGAAAGTAGAACGAATAGTTCAAATTCAAATAAATTGTAATAATGTTCAAGTTCTTTTTGAACGCACCCGTGAAAGGTAAAAAAAAGATTTCATTAGCTAAGCTGCATTTAAAAGTAATAACGGGTATTTTGATAAAGACATCTGACATTTTGACGTTGTGTTTTCATAGTATTGAATGTTCTACTTCGTTTATTATGTATGTGTTTGTGTCAAATGCAAGGTAGTGTGTGTTATGTGTTTTTAGTTAATTTTATGTATGTTTTATGTATTATTTGAAAAAAATATTAACATTCCGTAATCCATCTCTACATCAACTATAACCGTGCGTAATTTAACACCCCTGCGTCTGCGGCAAGTATCTTAAAAACAGATCACAAGTTTTTGCTTCACGTATTATTCAATGAAATTGTATTAAACTTCGAGTTATTTTAAAATCAGACGATAAAGGGAAAAAGAGGTTTAATTGACTAAGCTGCATTTAAAAGCAATCTGCTTCACGCTAGAAATAGGCGGGAGGGTGGTACCTGCCTGGTCGAACTATATACGTTCTACCTCCTTGCAAATGTTATTTCATAGTGAGACAATGAACTTTTTATTTCGTTTATTATCATTAGCTGACCCGGCGAACTTCGTTCCGCCTAAAAGTCAAAAATCGAAAAGTATCAGTGTTTCTCCACTAAATTAAACATGTAGGTACTATACATAAAAACCTTCCTCTTGAATCACTCTATCTATTAAAAAAACTGCATTAAAATCCGTAGCGCAGTTTTAAAATCTAAGCATACATAGGGACAGAAAGCGAGAAGCGACTTCGTTTTTTACTATGTAAATAAAAAATGTAAGCTATTTTACACTGCATGTCTCACAAGATAAAATAATTAACAAGACCAGAGTTCTCCGTAGAAAGGCCTAAACACTAATTTGACAGGGCGGCTCGAACGTGCCCTATATAGCCCAAAGCCTCCTAATTGAACTATTCATTTGTCAGTTATTAGATCTCGAAGGGCGACCCTGATGCCTAACGATACTTAGAAAGTTCTCGAAGGCTTGGAACTGCGATGAAAGTAACTAACATTGTAACCATTAAAGATGCCTGAATCAAAGAATTTTTAATACAACTCCTTTAGAATCGTTGTGATTTGAAACACGATTTAAAAATAATCCGTTACGAAAGAAATTGTCAGCGCTACAACTAGATGGCGCTGTACACTTTTCTTCTGAAACACGCAAACGATTTCACTTCGTGCTTACAAATTTCCATGGGTGGAAGTGACCGCTTATCATCAGGTGCATTGCATGGACTTTCTACTTTTATGCTACTTTTATTGAATAAAACGAATATAAGCTACTATACAATGTATGTATTACAAAATAAAATAATTAATTGTACGAGAGGTCTCCTTAGAAAGGCCTATAGCACTAATTTGACAGGGCGGCTCGAGAACGTGCCCTATATAGCCCAAAGCTTCCTAATTGAACTATTCATTTGTCAGTTATCAGATCTCGAAGGGCGACCCTGATGCCTAACGATACTTAGAAAGTTCTCGAAGGCTTAAAGCTGTGATGAAAGTTAATACAAATCTATATATTAATACGTGAAGCAAAAATTTGTGATTCGTTTTTAAGATACTTGCCGCAGGCGGAGGAGTAAATAACGCACGGTTATAGTAGACGTAAGGAAAAGGAGGGCAGAATCTTAATATTTTTCCAAAAAATTCATATAACATACATAAAATCAACTAAAATCCCATTACACTCACTCACTACCTTGCATTTGACACAAACACATACACAATAAACCAAATAAAACATTCAATGTCTTACTATAAAAACACATAACGTCAAAAATGTCAGATATCTTTGTCTAAATACCCGCTGTTGCTTTAAATGCAGCTTAATTAATCAACCTCTTTTTACCTTTAACGGGTGCGTTTAAAATAACTTGAAAATTATTACAATTTATTTAAATTAGAGAAATATTGGTGCTACTTTGGACAATATGAAGTTTAGTTTTTAACGGACTTCCAAAAAGGAGGAGGTTATCAATTCGTCTGTATTTTTTAAATTTAAATTACGATCGAATTTCGACCGTTACGACGGGTGACTAGAAAATACAAATATCTTTATTCGTGAATTTAGGTTATACAGATGTTTGGGTTATATTTATGGTAGGCACTATATTCGACCCGTTAGGGTAAACAAATTATGTCAAAATTTTGAAAAGTCAACGATATTTTACATATATAACTAACATTGTAACCATTAAAGCCCACCTAAATCAAAGATTATTGAAGTGGAACTTCTTTACAATTGTTGTGATTCGGAAGTCGATTAAACGATAATCCGTTACAAAAGAAGTTATCGCCGCTTCAACTAGATGGCGCTGCGCTGTACCCCGCATTGAATCACGCTAACAATTTTACTTTTTTTTAACGTGTATAAGACCTCGACTTTGGTATATAATTTTTACTTTGGTATATACCTTACACTGCAGTGATATCTTAGCGGTGATAATTTATTATCTATGTGATGCGTTGCCACTCCTGACTTCTAAGTTATTTTACGTTTGTTTCTTATAAGAATAACTAAAGCTAATGATGTTCAAGTCTCTCACCTCCATTGTAGTGGGCAGCACGGCGTCGTGGCGACGCCCCGCGCCCTCTATTTCATCCTGACGACAAAAATATAGTTAAGTAACAATTAGGTACATAAAATTATAATAAAAAACAAATGCACCCTATAAAAACCGTTGCGTGTTTTTTTATCTGACTGAAGTAGCAAACGAGCATGTATTCCATCTGATGGTAAGTGGTCACTGCCGCCCATGGACATATATAATTAACTTCATACAGAAAATGGGTTCCATCTGAAGTCAATCACAGATGCGTTGCTACTCCCGGGACTATGATGGTCGCCTCATGTGAATGTGTGCCGGCGTGTGTAACTCATATGCACGTACGTCACATGTTTGCGTGCGTGTGTGCGTGTGATTGTGAGTGTAAGCGCGTATGTGCGTAAAGCCGCGTCCGCACGCTTGCGGCTTTCCGTAAACTCCAACTCTACAAGCGTTTTGCTTGATTTTGGGAACCAAACATCGCCATCCACACGCTTGTGAGTGAGTTATTATGTTCTGAAGAGACAACCGCGACGGACGTGATGGACATGGAGATTATATGGCCTATTAAATTTAGCGTAAGTTATTTTCATTTAAAAAATAAAAGCATATGTTAAAGGAAATGAAACATACATTTACTCATATTTATGAAATATGTTTACTATTTTTTTTACAAAAGACAAGCATATGTTTACTGCACCAGTGCACAAACTAGACTGAGTGTTTGCAAACGAGTATCGCAAGCGCTTGCGACAAACTCCCTTTGGTTTATGACAAAAACCGACACTCGATCGGATCCAAGCGCTTGCAAACTTAAACAAGCCAAGGCAAACGCTCTATCCGCACGTTTTAATTTGTGATGGCTTCTTGAGGTTCGGCAAGCGTGAGGATGCAACATAAGTGCGCGTGTATTGGTGACTGCCTTTATAAGAGAATGTGTGTGTGCCGCCGTATGTGTGTGACTAGTCGCATCAACCCATTATTGGCCCACTGCTGGGCACGGGTCTTCTCCCAGAATGAGAGAGTTTAGGCCATAGTCCACCGCGCTGGCCAAGTGCGAATTGGTGGACATGTGTGACTAGCACGATTAAAAAAGTAAAATAAAAACTTTTTAACAAAAAATATCTACCGACTTCCATGTCACAAAAAAGTAAAAAATAATTTAAATATATTTTGGTCTAGAACATACTCAGTACTTAGTACATAGTCCTGAAGTCGGTGCTCGACATATTTCGCTGGACGACGGTAACTACGTCCTATATGAGCACCGACTTCAGAACTATGTACTAAGTACTGAGTATGTTCTAGACCAAAATATATTTAAATTATTTTTTACTTTTTTGTGACATGGAAGTCGGTAGATATTTTTTGTTAAAAAGTTTTTATTTTACACTTTTTAGTGACTATATTTTTATGTTTGTATTTAAATAAAGCCTCTAAGTTTGCTTTGTGCATCTACATATTCACAAAAATTAAACATAAAACACTTTTACAATTCATACAAACAGGGCGCCCCCTCTGGAAGTACCCCTCCATCATCAGGGTTGAGGAGTTGAAGGTCAAATTTTTCATCTTATATTGTTGCTTAGTAATCTTATAACATATACGTTAGTACCAGGTGGCTAACTTCTATGGCTCAGGCTTGCAGTACCCTGCATCATCAGGGTTTAGGAGTTGAAGGTCAAAATTTTAATTTTGTGCCTCTGTTTGGTATTATTTTTACATACCCGTAAGCACCAAATTGCCAACTCCTATGGTTTAGAATTGAAGTACCCCTTCATCATCAGGGTCGAGGAGTTGAAGGTCAAAATTTTAATTTTGTGCCTCTGCTTAGTATTATTTTTACATAACCGTAAGCACCAAATTGCCAACTCCTATGGTTTAGGATTGAAGTACCCCTTCAACATCAGGGTTGAGGAGTTGAAGGTCAAATTTTTGATTTTATATTTTTGCTTAGTATTTTCTTTACATAACCGTAAGCACCAAATTGCCAACTTCTATGGTTTAGGATTGAAGTACCCCTCCATCATCAGGGTTGAGGAGTTGAAGGTCAAATTTTTCATCTTATGTTTTTGCTCAGTAATCTTATAACATATACGTAAGCACCAAATGGCTTATTCCTATGGTTTTGGCTTTAAGTACCCCTGCATCATCAGGGTTGAGGAGTTGAAGGTCAAATTTTTGTCCCATGAATTTGCTTAACAATTTCATTATATATTCGCAAACATCAAACGACCAACTTTTATAGTTCAGGCTAGCAGTACCCCTGCATCATCAGGATTGAAGAGTTGAAGGTCAAATTTTTCATAGTAAATACCTACATAGTAATTTTATTCTATATTTTACTCAATTGGACTTCTCCAGCTAAGGTTCGGCCGACTATCACTAATTTTATTATTTTGCTCCAAAAAGTTGAAGATCCTATGATTAGAACCTTATCAAACTCTTATCAGACTACCCCTGGAGTACATCCTTTCTAATAAAAAAAGAATCATCAAAATCGGTTGGCGGGATATTGAGTTATTCATACATTTATCGCGTACATTGAAAATGCAAATTTAAGACTTATGCGTTTTTCTTATGGATGCCCTAGTCAAAAAAATACTAAAAAAAATGGGACCCTATGCACGGGACACGCACTACCTTTCAAATAAAAAAAAAATCATCTAAATCGGTTCACCCAGTCCGAAGAAATGAGGTAACAAATATAAAAAAAAAAAAATAAAAATAAAAAAAATACAGACGAATTGATAACCTCCTCCTTTTTGGAAGTCGGTTAAAAATAAGAAAACGGGTGATGAATACATGAACCCACGCTATCGAAATACGAAATCTTTATCCTTCATTTAGGACCCCAAGGAACGCTACACCACTGATATTCTTTTTTTTTGTTCTCGAGGTTTCCCTTCAAAAGGTACCCGACGCCGTGGGAGCGACGCAGGGTTATGTGGGATTTTTACCGCACTAAAACCCCCCCGGTGGCCATCCTCGGCGCTATAAAAAGGACTCCGGGATCTCCAAAAGAACCCAACCGGAATCCTCTAAGCGCGTTGCCCTATCGGGCTCCTCCCAGATGAGCGGCTGGGCCCACCGCCCAGTCTAGTCTTTACGACGGAGTGCGACCATACATACCGCCGTCCTTCCCGGGATCGCCTGACCGAACGGTTCGAGCTCTTACTCTAGACGCCCGCAACCCCGGAAGCCCCTTTTAGTCGCCTCTTACGACAGGCAAGGCATCCCTTGCCTGTCGTAAGAGGCGACTACGTAGCCCTATTCTGATCCCGGAACTACAGGGACATATACGCGTGCATAAGTATCCTTTTGACGTATTCCGCCAAAAACAGGCCCGCGTTCAAATCGACGCGATTTACCACCCGCCACCACCAAACGAGTCTCACGTGACATTACTGACGGTAGATTTATATCGCGTGTCAGTGGTATTAGGGTCATCGGTCACGGTCCGACGGTGGTGCTAATCGGAACCGTCCCTCAATCGTTTTGTTATAAATGCAATTATTGTGCTAATAATGAAAATTGAGACCTGTCAATGTTTTTTTATGAAATTGAAGTACAAAAACTTGGACAGTTAAATGGTTGTTGCTTGTAAGGTAATGATACGTTTCTTTTAAGACTTCGTCAGGAATGTCGTGTTTTTGCAGCGTACGTACCTATGTATTAATTACTAGCTGTACCCGCGGCTACGCCCGCGTGCAAATCGATGTATCGCAAAGTTTTTCCCGCGCAAATCTCCACTCAGTGGGAATTCTACGATAAAAGTAGTCTACATGTTGTTTCATAACATTTTCTATGGTAAAAAACCCGTCAAAATCGGTTTAGCCGGTCAAGGATTATCCGGCCAAACACAGAGTGAAACAACGAATTTTAGGTGCGTATTTGTGGGTAGGTGCATATGTTAAGTAAAATGTTATGAAAATAAGACGAATCAGAATATCGTAAACCCCTTTTTTGAACCAATTTACAGTCTTAATGGTCATATTATCAATATCGAAATACATCTTTTCAAACAACGCCTCCACATTTAAACCAAAGCGCATCGTTGAACTTTTATGAATTGAAAAATACTATTTTAAGTAATTTTGGTCCGTTTAAATTTCTGAGTAAGATTACATATAGGTGAACCTACTTTTAACATTAATTTGACAACCTTGACGACCCATGTTGCGGAGCAGCTACCACACCCGGTTCGATTCCCGGCCAGAAAGGAATCTGAATAGATTCATGTTCTGGGTCTGGGTGTTTCTATATACGTCTTGTGTGTCCATGGTACCCACGACACATGAAAAAATCCTATTCAATTTCTACAATAGCCCCATTGTAGAAACTGAAATTGTAGAAATTGGCTATTGTATTGAGTGTAGAAAGCGTATTTTTAATTAAAAAAAAGGTGGTGGTTTGTGTGGAGGAGTTCTGGGAGGCGGGTTGAAGAAATCCAAAAATTTAGTTGGATAATGTCCTCCATCTCGATGGCTGTATCTACAGAATCTTCATCCCAAATAGTCAAATAACAATCCCGCGTTGAATTTCCAGTATTCCTTTGATTTGAAACGTGGGCGCACCTAACGCTGGACGACGCCACGGCAATAGCTATTTTTCTATCAGATCTTATATTTTTCGCTAATAGTAAATTTATTAAGAACGTTTTACCCGTGCCTCCTAGTGCATCTAACTAAAACTAAAAATCTAATGACAGTATCAATGATACGTAAACTAATTTTGGTTCTACTAACATTTAAGCGGCGCTCAGGTCTGTTTATAGTTTATCTTTATTAAGCCCTGTTTGTGGTTCATTACATTAAAATTTGAATTTGTCGGCAAGGTAAATCCAAATTATTTTGTACTTTTACCTGACAGAGGTTAAACCTCTATTAATTTCATATAAATTTTGTGACACATTGATTCCCAGGCGGGCGAAAGCTTTGCATTTCCGATACTAAATAATATTTAAAAATGAGCTGGTTATTAAAAAAATAATACTGAAATTAGTATTTATGAAAACTACAGATTATAATTATGATAATAATAATAATAATAGTGTACATAAGACAACTGGATTCGAACCCCAGACTTCGCGTTTCTAATCCGCCCGACTTGGCACCACACGGCTATCACGATTTTAATAACAGATGCGAAATTCACATACTTATGAGTTAAGAACATCATCTACTTTGGCTTGTTTTCACACACTTTGTTATTCTAATATTAATTTAAAATATGTTGTTATTTAAATTCATGTTTTCTATAACATTATTTATAATGAACATATCATGAATATAAAAAGAACAATAATGTTGACCTTGCTCGTTTGTTAATAGAGCCAAGTGTTCATCAACCATGCCTCAATATTCATAAATGCAATTATTTATCACAAAAGTTGCAAAAGCTTCTTAATAATAATAATTCATGATATAATTGTTATATCTTATTTAGATACTGATCGACTTATTAATGTTAGTATTTTGCTTAAAAGACTATCAATTGTATTTTGTCCTTAATATTTATTTTCGCTAAAAATGTACGGGTGTGGTCAATAACATAACTTTATTTATGCAATAATAGTTATGAAACAATTATGTAACATGAACATGGAGTGACAAATGGAGACGATAATTTTATTTTGAAACAATGTTAAAACATTTTATCGCCTTTGAATTATTGGATTCGAATAACTATTTTACTATAATAGTATGACGCGCCATCTGTTATCAATTAGGAATACCTATATATAAATGAAAAGAAATATTTCATAAATTCATAAATTAAATTAAAATAAATTTGAATCACATCTATTTTTATGATAATTGATAGTTACAAATTTATACGTATTATTTTTGAATGAATTCAGAATGGCATCCGGGCGGCCATTATGGCTACTGTCATGTCATACTACTGTCATGTCACACATGTTTACATTAGAATTTAACAAAATACACGACAATCCGAATTTTACGGATATATGTTGTCGACTCGAAATCAATGTTTTTTTATGTTTTATTATTTAGTAAAGGTTTTAAGTAAGTCTATAGTACCCCTTGACGGACTTGTCAATATGGGGACTTTGTCAAAAACGGACTTCCATACAAACATTTATGCCCGATTTTAACGCTTTCAACCCATTTTTTTCGATAAAAAGCAGCCTATGTCCTTTCTCGAGGTCAACACTATCTGTGTGCCCAATTTCATAAAGATCGGTTCAGTTGTTTAGGCGTGAATAAGTAGCAGACAGACAGACAGACAGACAGACAGACAGAGTTACTTTCACATTTATAATATTAGTAGGGATCACTGCTTTTCGGTGAAGGAAAATTATCGTGAGGAAATCTACACACCCGAGAGTTCTTCGTCAGGAGTGTCGTGTTTTTGCAGCGTATGTACCTATGTATTAATTATCACTGCTTTTCGGTGAAGGAAAATATCGTGAGGAAATCTACACACCCGAGAGTTCTTTAAAAAAAGTTCTCGGAGGTGTGTGTAGTCCACCAATTCGCACTTGGCCAGCGCGGTGGACTATGGCCTAAACTCTCTCATTCTGAGAGAAGACCCGTGCCCAGCAGTGAGACAACCACCTGATGGTAAGTGGTCGCTGCCGCCCAAGAACATCTGTAAGCAACTTCATACATAACATGGGTTCCATCTGAAGCCAATCAGATGCGTTGCTACTCCTGAGGACTATGATGGTCGCCTCATGTGAAAGTGTAACGGCAACCACATTCTTCCATCGAAACGCAAGGAATGCTTCACACTAGAAATAGGTGTGGCAGTGGTACTTCCCCGGTTGAAGTACACTGGTTCTACCATCTTCAAAGCACCTTTTGAAGCTTTCCCCCCTCGAAAAAAGTAAATAAACCGCTACAAAAATATGCATTATAAAACTTTAATGTCATTATTTTCATTCACCATTTACAAGAAACGTCTGCTTAAAAGCAATCAACTGAAACTACAATCAGTCGTTTACAATGTAACTTGTATCATAAAAAGGGAGTAAAAAATCCTCCACCGATAATTAGTTATACCTAACTTGAACGGTAATGACACGGTTTTGTTTTTGTCTGCTTGCTGTTGCACCTATTCACCTTTACAGCTTCACAGATTTTTGGTCGCTAGTGTAAAGCCTTTTTTTCGAGGGGGAAATCTTCAAAAGGTACCCGACGCCGTGGGAGCGACGCAGGGTTATGTGGGATTTGTACCGCACTAAAACCCACCCGGTGTCCGTATCCTTGGCGCTACAAAAAGGACTCCGGGATATCCAAACGAATCGCAACCGGAATCCTCTAAGCGTATTGCTCCATCGGGCTCCTTCCAGATGGGCGGCTGAGTCCACCACTCCGTCTAGTCTTTACGACGGTATGCAAACACACATACCGCCGTCCTTCCCGGGATCGCCTGGCTGGACGGTTCAAGCTCCAACTCTAGCCGCCCGCAATCCCGGAAGCCCCTTTTAGTCGCCTCTTACGACAGGCAGGGGATGCCGTAGCCCTATTCTGATCCCGGAACTACAGTGTCATGCCTACTCGGAACATTTTGATTCTTATCTGATTGAAGTAGCAAACGAGCATGCAGTCCACCTGATGATATGTGATTACTAGCACCCATGAACATCTATAAGCCACCTCATATAGAACAGTTTTCAACATACTTGCCCCTTTTCACCTTTCGGGTGTATTTAAAATAACTTTAAAATTGTAAAAAATAGTTTAATTTGAGAAATAGTTGTGCTACTTTGGACAATATTAAGTTCTTGAGTTGAATTAAGGTCGAATTTCGACCGTTGCGACGAGTGATTAGTACTCCTTATAACTTCTATTTTGAAATACTTCATAATTTTAGCGCTTATTTTTCTCTTTTCACTTTAACCATTCAGATTATTATTAGTTTTTTTACCGCTTAAAATACCAACTCAAAAGCTCAAAACCCAAACCATCTACTCCCGTATCGCGTGACCGCTGTCGAAATCACAATTCAGCGAGCATCGTAAAGGGATGCCTAATCAGATCAGTAGCGTGGGAACTGGCTTTCACCAGCGGCGGTGATACGCACAAATTGACGCACGGGCGACTTAGCGAGCGGGGAGTGCACGCAGCCGTTTGCACGCGAGCTTTATTGGGATTAAACTTGCATATCTATATATATGAAATCGTTTGTATGTCCTTTATAGAATCCAAAACTATGCAATTTATCATGCGATGATCTTTAGCGAATTTGTTATTTATGAGCTCGCGAAGGGTTCTGAAGTTGTTTGTCTGTATGTCCTTTATAGAATCGAAAACTATGTAATTGATCATGAGATGATCTACAGCTAGTCCCTACTAATATTATAAATGTGAAAGTAACTCTGTCTGTCTGTCTGTCTGTCTGTCTGTCTGCTACTTATTCACGCCTAAACAACTGAACCGATCTTTATGAAATTGGGCACACAGATAGTGTTGACCTCGAGAAAGGACATAGGCTACTTTTTATCGAAAAAAATGGATTGAAAGCGTTAAAATCGGGCATAAATGTTAGTATGGAAGTTCGTTTTTGACAAAGTCCCATATTGACAAGTCCGTCAAGGGGTACGATAGACTTACTTAAAACCTTATCTAAATAATAAAACATAAAAAAACATTGATTTCGAGTCGACAACATATATCCGTAAAATTCGGATTGTCGCGTATTTTGTTAAATTCTAATGTAAACATGTGTGACATGACAGTAGTGTGACATGACAGTTGCCATAATGGCCGCCCGGATGCCATGATGAATTCATTCAAAAATAATACGTATAAATTTGTAACTATCAATTATCATAAAAATAGATGTAATTCAAATTGATTTTAATTTAATTTATGAATTTATGAAATATTTCAATAATAAAAAAGCATCCGTTGACGCGCTGCGGCCGCGCAGCTTGCGACCTAATGTAAAATCGTTCTTAGAGTACAGGGATTCCCAATTGATAACAGATGGCGCGTCATACTATTATAGTAAAATAGTTATTCGAATCCAATAATTCAAAGGCGATAAAATGTTTTAACATTGTTTCAAAATAAAATTATCGACTCCATTTGTCACTCCATGTTCATTTTACATAAATAGTTTCTTAACTATTATTGCATAAATAAAGTTATGTTATTGACCACACCCGTACATTCTTAGCGAAAATAAATATTATGGACAAAATACAATTGATAGTCTTTTAAGCAAAATACTAACATTAATAAGTCGATCAGTATCTAAATAACATATAACAATTATATCATGAATTATTATTATAAAGAAGCTTTTGCAACTTTTGTGATAAATAATTGCATTTATGAATATAATTTATGAATATAATTGCATGGTTGATGAACACTTGGCTCTAATAACAAACGAGCAAGGTCAACATTATTGTTGTTTTTATATTTATGATATGTTCATTATAAATAATGATATAGAAAACATGCTATTAAATAACAAAATATTTTAAATTAATTTTAGAATAACAAAGTGTGTCAAAATAAGCCAAAATAGATGATGTTCTTAACTCATAACTATGTGAATTTCGTATCTGTTATTAAAATCGTGATAGCCGTGTGGTGCCAAGTCGGGCGGATTAGAAACGCGAGGTCTGGGGTTCGATGTTGTCTTATGTACATTATTATTATTATCTGTATTTTTCATAAATACTAATTTTAGTATTTTTTTTTATTAACTAGCTCATTTTTAAATATTATTTAGTATCGGAAATGCAAAGCTTTCGCCCGCCTGGGAATCAATGAGTCACAAAGTTTATATGAAATTAATAGAGGTTTAACCTCTGTCAGGTAAAAGTACAAAATAATTTGGATTTACCTTGCCGACAAATTCAAATTTTAATGTAATGAACCACAAACAAGGCTTAATAGAGATAAACTATAAACATACCTGAGCGCCGCTTAAATGTAAGTAGAACCAAAATTAGTTTACGTATCATTGATACTGTCATTAGATTTTTAGTTTTAGTTAGATGCACTAGGGGGCACAGGTAAAACGTTTTTAATAAATTTACTATTAGCGAAAAATATAAGATCTGATAGAAAAATAGCTATTGCCGTGGCGTCGTCCAGCGTTGCGGCTACACTTTTAAAAAGCGGTCAAAATGCCTGCCTATTCGCCTTTGAGCGTCCACTCAAGATTTGTAGCAACGATTTCTCTAACATTTTTAATATTTCAAATCAAAGGAATACTAGAAATTCAATGCGGGATTGTTATTTGACTATTTGGGATGAAGATTCTGTAGATGCAGCCATCGAGATCGAAGACATTATCCAACAAAATTTTTGGATTCCTTCAACCCGCCTCCCGGTACTCCTCCACACAATTTTTTTTTTAATAAAAATACGTTTTCTACACTCAATAAAATAGAAAATTTCTACAATTTCAATTTCTACAATAGGCCTCACACTAGGATTTTTTCCTGTGTCGTGGGTACCATGGACACACAAGACGTATATAGAAACACCCAGACCCAGAACATGAATCTATTCAGATTCCTGTCTGGCCGGGAATCGAACCGGGTGTGGTTGCTGCTCCGCAGCGCCGGTCGTCAAGGTTGTCAAATTAATGTTAAAAGTAGGTTCACCTATATGTAATCTTACTCAGAAATTTAAATTTCAATTCATAAAAGTTAAAATCCATCTTTATAATCGATGCGCTTTGGTTTAAATGTGGAGGCGTTGTTTGAAAAGATGTATTCCGATATTGTTAATGTGACCACTAAGACCACTAATTGGTTTAAAAAAAGGGTTTACGATATTCCGATTCGTCTTATTTTCATAACATTTTACATAACAATATGCACCTAGCCACAAATACTCACTTAAAATTAGTTTTTTCACTCTGTGTTTGTCCGGGTAGGTAATCCTTGACCGGCTAAACCAATTTTTACGGGTTTTTTACTATAGAAAATGTAATGGAACAACATGTAGACTACTTTTATCGTAGAATTCCCACTGAGTGGAGATTTGCGCGGGAAAAACTTTGCGATACATTGATTTGCACGCGGGCGTAGCCGCGGGTACAGCTAGTGTATAATAAAATTGAAAGTCCGTCGTGTTTGCACACAGCATACATATCATATACATTTCTTATTGTCGAATTTTTGTCTGCTTGTTTTTCGGTATTTGGAAATTGGAATCACATTAACCTAAAACCATTATATCCTAGAATTTTATAAATGCGAAGTTTATAGACTCAACGCTGTCGAAATCACAATTCAGCGAGCATCGTACAGGGATGTCTAATCAGATCAGTGGCGTGGGAACTGGCTTTCACCAGCGGCGGTGATACGCACAAATTGACGCGCGGGCGATTTAGCGAGCGGGGAGTGCACGCAGCCGTTTGCACGCGAGCTTTATTGGGATTAAACTTGCATATCTATATATATGAAATTGTTTGTCTGTATGTCCTTTATAGAATCGAAAACTATGCAATTGATCATGCGATGATCTTTAGCAAAGTTGTTATTCATGAGCTCGCGAAGGTTTCTGGTGTTTTTTTTTTGTAGTGGCGTAGCAACGGGCGCAGGGTACAGCTAGTATCTATATATATGAAATTGTTTGTCTGTATGTCCTTTATAGAATCGAAAACTATGCAATTGATCATGTGATGATCTTTAGCAAAGTTATTGTGGATGCGCGCACGAAGGTTTCTGTTATTTTTTATTTATTTTTGTTGTTTTGTGGTAGCGTAACATCGCGCGCAGAGTACAGCTAGTGTATAATAAAATTGAAAGTTCGTTGTGTCCACACGTGTACGCACAAATTGACGCGCGGGCGACTTGCGAGCGGGGAGTGGACTCAGAAGTTTGAACGCGAGCTTAATTGGGATTAAAATTCTTCCCCGGGCGAACTAAAATGGTTTACCACCTATTTTTTATTATGTAGATGACAATTGTTTATTTAAAGAGTTTATACATATATTTAACCTACATTACTCCCTCGGTTTCGTCCGCTTCGGTCACATCTCTCATCAATCCATTATTAGCCCACTGCTGAGTACGGGTCTTCTCTCAGAAGGAGAGTTAAGGCCATAGTCCACCGCGCTAGCTTAGTGCGAATCGGTTACATCTATCAAGATAATTACTAGACATCGGATTATATGAATTTGCATATTTGCATATGCAAATGCATATAATGATAGTTTTATAGCGTTATTGCATATTTTGATACTTTTTCATTAGTATTAGGGAAAATAGTTCGCAGTTTCTTCTTTTAGTTGGTTGTCAAATGTACACTAATTACAGGTTGATGGCAAAAAAAAGGTCATCAAATCTATACACATTTAAGTTCGACGACCAAAAATTGTGTTTTCATAATGCATATTTTGGGTATATTTACCATTTTTGTGCATATTTCGCCCTTTCATAGTGCATCTTCTTCTTCTTCTTGTGCCACTCCAATTACTGAAGGTTAGCAGTCAGCTCAGCAAAGGCCTTTTTGTCTCTCGCGAGGCTAAACAGTTTGGCGGCACTCGCGATTCCTGTCCATTCTCTGATGTTCCGGAGCCAAGATTTGCGTCTCCTTCCGACTTTCCTCTTGCCTAAAATTTTTCCCATCAAAATCGTTTGGAGAAGTCTATATCGGTTGTTGCGGATGATATGACCTAGGTATGAAATTTTTCTTCTCTTGATGGTTTTTAATAGATTGCGGTCTTTTTGCACTCGTCTAAGAATTTCTTCATTAGTGATTTTTTGTGTCCAGCTAATACCCTGTATACGTCTGTATAGCCACATTTCAAAAGCTTCTATACGTTTTTTCAGGTCTTCTTTCAGAGTCCATGACTCACATCCGTATAGAAGAATTGGCCATATATAACAGTATACTAAACGAGTGCGAAGGTTAAGGCTTAAGTTTCTGTTACAAAGTACTTTGCGCATAGCATTGAAACTATTTCGTGCGACTTCTATACGGGATTTGACTTCTGTATTACTTTCCCATTCTTCAGTCAGCCACGTGCCAAGATATTTATATTTTCGCACTCGCTCTAAGGGTACATTTGCCATTTTTATACATGGTGTTAAATTCTTATCATCACTAATTACCATATATTTGGTTTTAGCGGCATTCATAGTCAACCCAGCCTTATTACTACATTCATATACCCTGTTAACTATTTGTTGCAGTTCTTCTTCACTCGATCCAATTAGTATTGTGTCGTCTGCGTATCTTAAATTATTAATTGGTACACCGTTGACTTTAACTCCAACATCCAAGTCCCCTAAAGCTTCTGTTATGATCGCTTCAGAATGCAAATTAAAAAGCATTGGTGACAAAATACATCCTTGACGTACACCTCGTTGTATTTCAATATCGTTTGTTTCTTCATCGTCAATTCGTACAAATCCTGTTTGGTTCCAGTACAGGTTTTTTATAATACGAATATCTTTACTGTCTAAGTTGATGTTCGACAGTATATTTATAAGGGTGTCATGATTTACACAGTCAAATGCTTTTTTGTAGTCAATAAAGCAAAGGAATACATTCTGTTGCATTTCTCGGCACTTCTGTATGAGGACCTGAAGGGCGAATAAAGCTTCCCTTGTGCCTACACCTGCTCGGAAACCAAACTGGCTGTCACTCAATTGCTGGTCGCACTGAACTCTTATTCTTTCGTGGATGATGGACAAAAATAACTTTAACACTTGACTAATCAGACTGATCGTTCTATAATCAGAGCAACGTTTAGCATTTGATTTCTTTGGGAGAGTTATAAAAGCCGATCTTAACCAGTCTTTTGGGATATATCCTGACTCATATATGAGATGGAAAAATTTAGTCAAGGTTTTCACGTGTTCCTCCCCAATGGTTTTAAGAATTTCTATATGTATTCCATCCGGGCCAGTTGCTTTTCCAGTCTTTGCTCTTCTAAGCGCATGTAACACTTCCGAAGATAGTATTGGCGCTCCAGTCAAGTTATTAGAATTACAAGTGACTGTTGGTTGTCTTGTTTCGTCTGCAAACATGTCTTTTATGTATGTTGTCCATAGATCTTTTTTGGAGGCATTGTCTAAAATTATCTGATTATTATCATCCAACATCGCAATTTTCTTGGGTTTGTGTATCCTAAGCATGTTCCTTATTTCTTTATGTAAGTGGAATGTATCGTGCTGCTTTTGAAGGTTTTCAATGTTGTCACATTTGTTATGGTACCACTTGTTGCGCGCGTATCTGACTTGTTTTCGTATGCTGTTGTCCAATTTAACGTACATCTGGGGGTTGTTTGTTTTATATCCCCTTCTTTCTTCCATAAGTTCATAAAACCTATCAGTCATCCACGATTGTTTATATATTTTTGAAGACGGTCGTATTATAGTTTTATTTATGTGCATTACTTTAGTGTGTAAGCTAGTCCATATGGTTTTAATATTGTGTGACGTTGGGTTTTCTTTTTCCAGAGCCCAAGTGGTTATTTCTCGTGTTACTTTATTTTTAACATCTTTTTCATTGAGTCGTTGTATTTGGATTTTATGTACTTTTTTCCTCTTTTTTTGATATTTCATTGTACAAGCCATGACAGCAACGACAGGATTGTGATCGGATTTGATATCCGTTCCAGGATAGGTCTTAGCCCCTTTGATGCAGTTTCTAAATCTCTTATTGATTAAAATGTAGTCTATTTGATTGCGAACAATGTGGTCAGGGTTATCTTGCGGTGATACCCATGTATACAGACGTCGAGGCGGATGTTTAAAAAATGTGTTTGAGATAACTAAGTCGTGATCCTGACAAAACTGTACTAAAGTATCTCCTCGGTCATTTCTGTTTCCCAAACCATAATCACCAACAGTTCCTTGGACTTTGCCGTTACCAACTTTTGCGTTAAAATCTCCCATGATAACGTTAATATCATGGGATTTAGTAAGTTGTTTCAGTTGTTCTATTTCGGCATAAAAGGGACCTATATCTGAGTCATACTTTTTGTCTGCTGTGGGCGCATAGACCTGTAAAATGTTTAAATTTCTCGGTGAAGCTTTCAATTGAAGCATCATGGATCTTTTTGATAGCGGTATAAATTCTAAATCAGTTTTAATTGTTTTGGTATTGATAATAATTCCAACACCGTGTGAGTTATAGTCGTCACCAGAGTAATACAGTGTCTTACCTTCATCTACATTAAAATGCCCATTTCCTTGCCAATGTATATCGCTTAAACCCAATATATCTATTTCAAGGCGATTCATTTCTTGAGCTATGTTATAAAGCTTTTCTTTTCGCTCTAATCCTCTCACATTCCAAGTCGCAATTCGCAATCTTAGCTTTGTGTTCCTCCCGGGGATTCTTAGCACCCCTGTCCCATCTAAGGAACGCCGGGAACTCGGGGCCGTGTTCTTTGTAATGTCCATTGTTTTCTTATGCCTGAGCTAACAGACTAGGGATTTTAATGTGGTGGTTTCCCGTTGCCTTCCACATCGCAGTTTAATGATAAATCTAGAGGCTAGATCTCTCATTAATTGTTTGTCAGAAACCCTACCGACGTAACTCATCTTCGGCTTTCTGCCAATACTGATGTCGCTGCTTCCCGGCATCAGGGGAATGCTTTTGAATGGCGGCATTTGTTCGCCATGTCACAGTGTCGTCATTGGATATCAATAGCATTTTATAGGTAAGTATATCCCACTATACTTCCCGCTACACCCTGTTAACTCTGCCGCTGTTTGGTCGGGGACTGCTTATTCAATATATTCGCAGCTAACCACTATATCTAGTGGCCATTCACTATCCGCCACCTGTGACCCCGCTAGTAGCCTACAGCTAAGCCCTAGCTTATTTGCATGCATATTTTGGCATTTTGATAGTGCATATAATTCGATGTCTAGTAACGACAAATTTCATAAAAAATCGAGTCCAATCCTCACAAACATTCGCATTATCACTACACAGTATGAAAGAAAGTCGCTATACATAGCGACTATCCGTAGCGTAGTTTTAAAGATCTAAGCATACATGCTTAGATCTTTAAAACTACGGTACGGATTTTAATGCAGTTTTTTTAATAGATAGAGTGATTCAAAATGAAGGTTTTTGTGATACACTGATAATTTTAGATTTTTGACTTTTAGGCGGAACAAAGTTCGCCGGGTCAACTAGTAATGTTAATAAGTTAGATGTAAGCAAGGTAGGTGGCTCATCTTAACCTTCACCTACTAAGTATCGTGTTGTCGTGATTTGATCGTTTGGATGCTCTAAGATTTTTTTTTTTATTTTTTTTTTTATCTAACTGAAGTAGCAAACGAGCATGCAGTCCACCTGAAGGTAAGTGGTTACTGCTACCCATGGACATCTGTAATCAACTTCATACAGAACATGAGTTCCATCTGAAGTCAATCACAGATGCGTTGCTACTCCCGAGGATTATGATGGTCGCCTCATGTGAAAGTGTGCCGGCAACCACACCCTTCTATCGAAACGCAAGAAATGCTTCACGCTAGAAATAGGTGTGGCGGTGGTACTTCCCCGGTCGAACTACGCTGGTTCTACCACCTTCAAGCTTTATGTTTTGTCCTCTCTCTCTGAGATGCACATAGTACAGGGTTGATCGTTAGAGTCTGTGGGCAACTTCAGTTAAGACTGTTGATATTTTATATTTGTATATCTATATATTAAAATGTGAAGCAAAAACTTGTGATTCGTTATTAAGATACTTGCCGCGGACGGAGAAGGATGAAATTATGCACGGTTACAGTTGACGTAGAGAAGGATTACCAAATGCAAATATTTTTTACAAATAATGCATTAAACATACCTAAAATCAACAAAAAATTACACACACGAACTTGCATATGACAAAAACACATCTATACTTATAATAAATCTGTAGAGAGGTCAATTCTGTACATGAAATATATTTCCAAAATAACTATCAGGGGGTGATAAGGGATCGATACTGATGCCAAAAATGCAATCAGCAAAGTTTTTGTCTGTCTGTCTGTCTGTCTGTATAACCGTTATAGAAACAAAAACTACTTGACGGATTTTAACGAAACTTGGTACGATTATTCTTCATACTCCTGAGCTGGTTATAGTATACATTTCATCACGCTACAATCAATAGGAGCAGAGCAGTAAAGGGAAATGTTGGGAAAACGGGAGAAGTTACTCCATTTTTTAAGCTTCCGTCGCGTGAGCAACAGAGCTATACAGAAATCATGTATGACGGAAATATTCTCCTTAAAACTATATAAAAAATATTCCACGACAGCATATGTGTATTTCTTATGGTTGACTCACAATAACATGTGTAACCCCCGGTAGCTTAGCAGTTCAAAGCTTTCTGATTATATTTGTCAACTCTTACGTTTACAACACTCTCAGTCATCCATAATTTAAAAAGTTAACATTATTTAGGCGGAACGAAGTTCGCCGGGTCAACTAGTGGATAATAAACGAAATAGAACATTCAATGTCTTACTATGAAAACACATAACTTCAAAAATGACAGATGTCTTTGTCAAAATACCCGCTTTTGCTTTTAAATGCAGCTTAGTTAATAAACCTCTTTTTGCCTTTAACAGGTGCGTTCAAAATAAATTATTAAAATTTATTTAAATTATAGGAATATTGTTGATAGTTTGGACAATATTAAATTTAGTTTTTTTTATTTAAATTACGGTTAATTTAATAATTAATTTAAGTTGCGACGGGTGACTAGTTTAATCAGAGTGCGAATTAAACAATCAGAACCAGTGTTGTATTCGAAGTTGTTTTCAGACTCACATGTGCGACAGTAGCCACTTACCATCAGGTGAACTACATTTCGATTGCAACTTCAATATAAAAAAAATATATGCATTCGTAGGCTTAAGCATTAACATATAGAAATCCGAATCAATATTCAATTCGGCGAAGGATCTACATAGCGAAAGGAGCGCACATTCACCGTCCCTGTTGCACCATCGTCCACGGCGATGGAGAGACAAGGACACAAGATGTGAACTGTATCGTGGGAACTTAGCATTTCGCTTTCACCGACGCACAGACAAACATTATATAGAGCGAACTGTTATGGGACATTTAGGGGATTTCGTAAAAACATGTAAACGTTGTGTAATGGCCAGCTGGTCAACGACGAAGTAGTTAAATGGAGCCTTAATCCGACTTTATGTAGACTCCTAATGAGTAGCTCTATATTAATATGTGAAGCAAAAATTTGTGATTCGTTTTGAAGATACTTGCCGCAAGCGGAGGTGTATTGAATTACGCACGAGCATAGTTGATGTAGAGAAGGATTGCGCAATGCTAATATTTTTTTCGAATAATGCATAAAACATACATAAAATCAACTAAAACCACATTACATTTCACTACATAGTATAAAACGAAGTCGCTTCTCACTGTCGGTCCCTACGTACGCTTAGATCTTTAAAATTATACGCTACGGATTTTAATGCAGTTTTTTAATAGTGATTCAAGAGGAAGGTGCGTATATTACACGCATAATATAGTGGTGGGACACTGATAATTTTAGATTTTGCCTATTAGGTGTAACGAAGTTTGCCGGAACAGCTGGTTTTATACATATCTACTTTTTACACTTGTTGAAAACTCTTATGATTTTATACGACATTAGAATTCTAGTAGTTTTATATGTAGAAAAGAAGATTAATATTTTTGTAAGATGAAAGAGATAAGATATTTTTAGTTTGGTTATTTTTTCTTGCAAATACATTGTCCATTTGTCCACCAATTCGCTCTTGGCCAGCGCGGTGGACTATGGCCTATAACTCTCTTGTAAGGACATGTAATATAACAATATTCATGTCAGCATATAAAATGAGATCATCTGAAATGTGAGAGTGTGAGTGTTGCATTTCAGCGAAAATATATGTATATGTATAGAGACGGCTGCGTCCGTCATTTAAGTAAACAGTCTAAAATATACACGGTTAACGGAACACATATTTTTATTTCATAGTCCCAGCTCTGTATAGGTAACCCTTTACAATACCTAAATCTCTCATTCTGAGAGAAGACCCGTGTCAAGTATTTAATACGGTTATGAAATCCGAATATACCTTTCCTTTCACCCTATACATCTCTAAGCAGCCTCATATAGAACAAGGTTCACTCTGAAGTCAATCACAGATGCGTTACCAGTCCAAAGGATTAAGATGATCGATATAAACCTGCCTACTGCAAAATGTTAAAGTTGCAAAATTATTTTAGCTACAAAGGATAACACACACACGTACACACACACACACACATACACACACACGGATATATGGATTATGGGCGTAAATTATTCATTGATCTCTTCTTGTTTTTTTCCTTAATGTTTTATGCCATTGTGATGTTATTTTTTACAAGTCTGTTAGGTATTTCTTTCTTTTTTGTTTCGTAATTGTAAGAACTAAAATGTATTCTAAGAACTAAAATTTGGGGGACCCGTAACTTTTTCTCCCGCTTAATACCATAGGGAGGAGGGGGTGACTGAAAATCAGCGCTGCACAGGATCACGATCTTCGTCAGCAACAGCTGAGTCACACCCTTTTGCCCAGTACTAATAGTAGTTCTGTTGTTGTATTTGAATTATATGTAATCTTTAAGGCAATAAATTTATTATTATATTATATTATATTATTATATAAAACTGTGCCGGCAACCACACCCTTCGAAACACGAAAACGACTTTACTCTGTGTTGCAAATGTCCATAGGCGACGGTGACTGCTTTCCATCAGGTGGCCCGTCTGCTTTAACGTTAGGCCCAACTATAAAAAAAAACTCTAGAAGGTTAGGGTGGTACTACACTGATTCCACCACCTGATACTATGGTAGAACCAGTGTAGTTCGACCGGGGAAGTATCACCGCCACACCTATTTCTAGCGTGAAGCGTTTCTTGCATTTCGATAGAAGGGTGTGGTTGCGGGCACACTTTCATATGAGGCGACCATCATAGTCCTCGGGAGTAGCAACGCATCTGTGATTGACTTCAGATGGAACTCACATTCTGTATAAAGTTGATTACAGATGTCCATGGGCGGCAGTGACCACTTACCATCAGGTGGACTGCATGTTCGTTTGCTACTTCAGTCAAATAAAAAAAAAACACCTGACATGAGTGTACCCTCCTGGCCATTGCAGAACAGGCACATACGATACCTTCGTCAGTTTTCAACATAGAGCTATAATTATGAGCTGCGTATGAAGGAAACCTTCATACATACATAATTATCGGTATTAGAGTAAGGTCGGCGCAATGAGGCGTGTACATCGATTACCTGCGCCGTGTATTGCGAAACACAGTTCGAGATGCGCGTGCGCATCTTTTAGGCACAGTTTGATTACGTGAACCATTTAGAGTGAGATAAGTCGAACCTTACCAAATCTCATTTAGGAGTGGATTTCTGAAAAACTACATGTTTTTTGTCCTCGACTAATCGATTAAAATTACTATAACACTACATTAAATTTACTTAAATATATTTCTCTCTACTTTTGAAAAATCTCAACTGCGATGAGAGGTTATCGAGATAAATCTCACTAAATCTCACCAAGGAGAGAATTATCAATAACACTTCACGTAATGATTTCATTCATTTGTCCACGGTAAGTGGTCACTGCCGTCCATGGACATGATATAAAACTGGGCTTCTACATAAAATCAATCACCGATTCGCTGCCACATAAACAACTTAAGTTTACACAAACATCCTACATACAAACATAATTACTTTAAGCACGCGCTTTAGCCCAAATGGCTTATCGGAATTTGACATATGACATAATTTGAATCGACGTATTTATTGAAGTGACATATACACACATACATGCATACATACATACATAAACACACACACACATACAAACATGCATACATACATACATAAGTGGCAGCGAAGTAGTAGGTGAAAATAGCTAATTAGCTAAGTCCTTCCCCCGTGAAGTAATACCTGACGGTGATTCCATGGGGAGAAACGAAGGTAGACGAGCGAGGCGGTTTTTAGTCGGTACAGGTCACTATCCAATCAAGCGCAACATACGGGGTCGCAAACATCTGGACCGTTTTTTTTTTCGAGGAGAAAACTTTCAAAAAGTACCCGACGTCGTGGGAGAGACGCGGGTGGGTTATGTGGGCAACCCCGGAAGCCCCTTTTAGTCGCCTCTTACGACAGGAAGAGTGTACCGTAGTCCTATTCTAGTCCCGGAACTACAGGGACAAAACATCTTGACCCTATGATAAGTAATTGTACTTTTCCCCTCAGAAAAATAATAACATACATACATACGTACACACACATACTTACATTCCTTATATCTTCTGACGCAGTCCCTTAAAACTAAAACTGTTCGTAGCAGATATTAATTTTGATTTTAATTTAAACTTTCATTTTAATATTAATATTATTTTTAATTTTAATTTTGATTTTAATATTGATTTTAATTTTAATTTTGATTTAATCTTAATTACAGATTTGATTTATTATAATTCAATTTGCGGATTTATTAATATAATGCTTTTTACTTTTGTAATTGTTTAAAAATTGACTTATTTTAAATTTGCGTGTAATTTGATTGGAAATTTAATTGACGTGTATTTTTAATTTCTTTAGGTTTGTTAATTTAAATTCTAATGTAATGAGGTTGTTTTTTATTTAAAAAAAAATTGAACTGTACTTTTAATGAATAATGTGATATTTATGGGACATGTTTTCTGAAATAAATTATTATTATTAATTAATACATTAATAAATGTGATATCAATATGAGTATAGTATAGAGTAAGGTCGGCAAGGCGAGGCGTGTACACGATTATCCCACGTGAATTGCGAAACTCCATTCGAGATGCGCAGACATCAGAGCAGTGATAGTTGGAACTCGGTCTCTTTATGGAGGGATCGAGGTTCAAAACCTAGATGCACGGATGATTTTGGTTTTTGAAGTGAAACTTCTTTATCGGGGTTGGAAAAAAATTTAGTGTAACATTTTTTCGTTACGCGCCATCTTTTTCTGTTACGCGCCATTTTTTTTCCGTTACCCGCCATCTTTTTCTTATCCCTACCACGCGTGATATTAGATAGATTATTATAGATTAGATTATTAGATAAAGTTTAATAAAAGCCTTTTATTAAACTTTATCTAATTTAACTTTATTTAACCAATTTCTGTAAAGTTGCATATAGTAAATTATTTTTTGAAAAATAACGTCATAAAAAAGTTTCACTTCTTACGAGTGTACGCTAGTACACGCACACATTTTTTTTTATCTGACTGAAGTAGCAAACAAGCATGCAGTCCACCTGATGGTCACTGGTCACTGCCATGGACATCTGTAATCAACTACATACAGAGCATGGGTTCCATGTGAAGTCATTCACAGATGCGTTGCTACTCCCGAGGACTATGATGGTCGGCTCATGTGAAAGTGTGTCGGCAACCACACCCTTCTATCGAAACGCAATAAATGATTTACGCTAGAAATAGGTATGGCGGTGGTACTACCCGGTCGAACTACACTGGTTCTACCACCTTGCAAAAATGTCAAATCTATACGATTTGAATACGAAGTGCAGTTTATCGAAAAAAAAAGGTCGGCAAAATTTATATTCTCCGCCACCGTACACCAAAAACTGAAAAAAGCAACATTGGAAATCAAATCGTTTATTTGCTTGAATATAGGTAGGTACATATAGTTCTTACATACTGTCTTACTATGAAAAAACATAACGTCAAAATATCAGATGTCTTTGTTAAAATACCCGCTATTGCCTTTAAATGAAGCTTAGCTAATTACACATCTACTTACCTACCTTTAATGGGTGCTTTCAGAATAAACTTGAAAAATATTACAATTTATTTGAATTTGAGAAATATTCGTGATAATTTAGACAATATGAAGTTTAGTTTTTTAATTTAAATTACGGTCGAATTTCGACCGTTGCGACGGGTAAGTAATAAATAATAATGCTCTCTACATTAGATTATTGTCCGTGTTGTCACAACAAAAACGAATACACAAATCCCAAGACCCAGAATAGAAATCTAAATTGATCATTCAGACATCTGTCTAGCCAGGGATCGAACCCGGATCCTATTGCGTCTCAGAGCATTATGATAACCGCTTTGCTACGCAGGTCTTGATTATAAAATATAAAAATAAAACCGAAAATTATTTTAGTAAGCTATTGCATAGCTTTTATCGCGGGCTTTGAGCGCAGCGACCGAATCAAGAAATTCCGTAACGAAAAAACCTAACACCCTCCACTCCGCCTACCATGTAGCGCGGCCGAAGGTTCGCTTAACGTGTATGTCTAAGGTACGACAGTACGAAGCTCGCATGGCTCCAGACGAGCTGCTCGGAAATCGGACGACTATGTAAGCAGCTGTTTGTGAGAAAGTATAATTAGTAAGAAAGTATAATAGTATCATAAAAAATGGAATATAATATCGTCGGCTTAGAGTGTAAACCTGCTAACTCCATATTAGGTAAATTTCCAGGAGAGACAAAAAACATTCCAAAAAAAAAAATTAATATATTTTATGAAAAGGCTTTTATTTTAATTAACTTGTATTTGTATTAGACACAATTTGAAATGAAAGAAATATAATTTAATTCAGTATTTATTTATTTAACACCACTTTTGTGACTTAGCAGGTTTTGGTAATCAAATATATAATTTTAAAATCAACTTAGCAGGTTTTTCACAAACGTAATCAAAATTTATAAAGTATTAATAACATTCATAAAACAAAAATTAACAATAATTAAAATTTTGAAATTTTCATCCATCCATCCATCCATCAACCCTTTGATGTCCACTGCTGGACAAAAGACGTAAATGGCGTCACTCCAACCTGTGCCCTCTGAATCCAACAGTTTCCCGCTATCTTCTTCAGGTCATCGGTCCACAAGGTGAGGGTGGGGGGGGGCGATCTGTACTCTAAACGTGGTTGCCACTCGAGGACCTTTCTTCCCCATCGATTATCGGTCCTTCGAGCGATGTGGCCGGCCCACTGCCACTTCAACTTGCTAATTTTGAGAGCTATGTCGGTAGCCTTCGTCAGTCTGCGGATTTCATCGTTGCGAATCATGTCTCGTAGCTAAATTCTGAACATAGCCCTCTCCATTGCACGCTAATGGCAGCCACACACAATACAGTATACTTGAGCAAGTCCAGACTTGCTCAACACACGATACAGTATACTTGAGCAAGTCCAGACTTGCTCAAGTATACTGTATCGTGTGTTGGAAGATAATTGCGCAAGTTGTTCCCTTGCACAAGTTCTTTAAAAAGTTCCAAATTTCAATTCTCAACTTGTGCAAATTTGCATTTGCGCAAGTTTACATGAACGTGTGTGGGAGCGCGCGCAAGTTTCAGTACTGACTTTGGGTACAAATTTCAATTCATACAACAAACCAGTCTTTAGTTCATATTATTCGATTTCTCTTGTGAGTTTTCAGTTTTTTCGTAGCTAAAATAAAGTCAACTAATGCCACTGCATCATCCATACCACAAAACAACACAACCAGGTAGCTCACTTTCAAAAAATGATATTGTTTTTATTGGAGCAGATACGCACGTTTGTACGAATATCAGTGAAATGATATTTGTGCAAGCATGCTTGATTCGTTTATGGTCTCCGAAATACGAGAATTTGTACAAGTCCAAGCTTGCGCAAGTATACTGTATCGTTTGTGGCTGCCATAAGCAACCCTGAGCCTTCGAATGAGAAAACATCAATAATTTGTACGAGCACATATGCCGGCCACGAAATCTCAGTACAAAATGACGGCTTACACGGATTTAGCAGGTAGCTTTTGAGGTTATGGATTTGACAGTTTTACTCATCATCTGTTTTTGTCAATTTTAAAAAGAATATTGATTGTGGCTGTTTTTCTAGATTGTGTATTTCTTTTTACACTTTCGAATGGTATGAAAAACGTAATATCGTCAAAAATGGATTTGGCAGGTTTACACTCTAAGCCGACGATATATAGTATATGTCGGCACGACACCGCGTATTAATGAGAAACACGTCGCCGATAATAATTATTTTAGTTAGTTTAAAGATCGAAAATTGTTTGTTTATTGAATTAGCAACATTTAATGATTTTTAGAATTGTAATTTAGTTGACCCTCCATAAGTTTGTTATTGTCACACCACCAAACATTGTTATAAAAAGGCGAGCGAACGCCGGTAGAAAAAGATTTCTTGTTTAACCGTCGAAGCGATCGGACCTTGTCAATTGTGAATAAATCGAAGAAGTCTACTCCTGGGTTGGACTTGAAATCTTCAAGAATGAATAATAATGAAGACACTTAGCCATCCTGATGTCACACGTCAATCTCACTTCGTTATACATATAAATAAATAAATAATTATAATTGCATAAGTTGATAAAAAATGCTATGCAGTAGCTTTACCACGGCAGTCCCCGAGTGCCGCACGTTTTTATTTCTCTATGCAGTGCCTTTCATATAGTCCGAGATGCCTTCCACTTGGTCTAACGCATCTTGAATCAAGTTGTGCAATGATTAATAGGCGCACCAGACCTCGCTAGCCTTAAGAACCGATACCATCACACATAGGACATAGGCTCTTTACGAATTCTACCTATAATAGTGAAATTTCGAGGAACTATTTGATTTTAGCAGTGATAGCCTAATGGTTGAAAACATGCCCTCTCGATCGGGAGGTCCGAGGTTCAAAACCAGGCAAGCACCACTGATTTATGGGCGTATTAGAAATTAATTATCAATGCTTTTCGGTGAAGGAAAACATCGTGAGGAAACCTACACACCCGAGAGTTCTTTAAAAAAAAAACGTTCTCGGAGGTGTGTGAAGTCCACCAATTCGCACTAGGCCAGCGCGGTGGACTATGGCCTAACACTCTCCTATCCTGAGAGAAGACCCGAGCCCAGCAGTGGGCCAATAATGGGTTGATGAGAGAGATGAGAGATTTGATTTTCACATGTTTCATAAAAAAAGCATTGTTTTAGCACATCATTTGCCAGGTGGTAGAACCAGTAACACACTATCAATTAGTGTGATTCAGCATTTGAAAATGAATTTTACTAACGCCATCTAATAACAACGTCTAGAACTACTAAATATCTAGCAACTAACAAAACATCGATATTCTCATAGGAATGAGAGAGCGCGGTAATAAGTAGCCTATGTCACTCTCCATCCTCCTATCTCCCAACATACAAACCATATCATATAATAGCTATGTGTGTGTATGTACTACGGACCTAGTGAGAAGACTCAAACGGACTAAGCCCTTTGAGCTAGTGATATAACATAGTGTAGTGTTAGTGAAATAGTGACTTAATTGAATCATAGAACACAAGAACAATGTGTCTACTCCTTTATGTTTGAACAAAGAAGTGCAGTGTCAATGGACGCCTCCTTCAATAAACAATTATTTAGCAGTTTAAGTTAGACTAGAATTACTCATTAGCCTTATATAAGGCTAGATTGTAATTAATATGAAGTACCCTATTATTCGGTACTTTATATATCAAAAAAATATATAATAGCTATGTGGCGACGTGAAAGATGAACAAACTCAACACATTTTCACATTTATAATATTAGTATAACTATACATATAGTATGGAAGGTTGGATCTCGTCAAATCTATATGAATTGAATTCGAACTGCAGTTTGTCGACCAAAAAAAAAGTCAATAAAAAATTATATTATCCAGCATCCTACACCAAGAACTGGAAAAACCAACTCGCGAATGAGAAAACGGAACATTCGCATTCACATTCGCGAATGTCATTAAATAATGACAATCTTTACATCAGTAATACATAAATACACACATCGTCGGCTTAGAGTGTAAACCTGCTAAATCCATTTTTGACGATATTACGTTTTTCATACCATTCGAAAGTGTAAAAAGAAATACACAATCTAGAAAAACAGCCACAATCATTATTCTTTTTAAAATTGACAAAAACAGATGATGAGTAAAACTGTCAAATCCATAACCTCAAAAGCTCCCTGCTAAATCCGTGTAAGCCGTCATTTTGTACTGAGATTTCGTGGCCGGCATATGTGCTCGTACAAATTATTGATGTTTTCTCATTTGAAGGCTCAGAGTTGCTTATGGCAGCCACACACGATATACTTGCGCAAGCTTGGACTTGTACAAATTCTCGTATTTCGGAGACGACCATAAACGACTCAAGCATGCTTGCACAAATATCATTTCACTGATATTCGTACAAGCGTGCGTATCTGCTCCAATTAAAACAATATCATTTTTTGAAAGTGACCTGGTTGTGTTGTTTTGTGGTATGGATGATGCAGTGGCATTAGTTGACTTTATTTTAGCTACGAAAAAACTGAAAACTCACAAGAGAAATCGAACAATATGGACTAAAGACTGGTTAAGAAAAATAAAGCATTATTCGTACATCAGTTTGTTGAATGAATTGAAATTTGTACCCAAAGACAGTACTGAAACTTGCGCGCGCTCCCACACACGTTCATGTAAACTTGCGCAAATGCAAATTTGCACAAGTTGAGAATTGAAATTTGGAACTTTTTAAAGAACTTGTGCAAGGGAACAACTTGCGCAATTATCTTCCAACACACGATACAGTATACTTGAGCAAGTCTGGACTTGCTCAAGTATACTGTATCGTGTGTGGCTGCCATTAGCGTGCAATGGAGAGGGCTATGTTCAGAATTTAGCTACGAGACATGATTCGCAACGATAAAATCCGCAGACTGACGAAGGCTACCGACATAGCTCTCAAAATTAGCAAGCTGAAGTAGCAGTGAGCCGGCCACATCGCTCGAAGGACCAATAATCGATGGGGAAGAAAGGTCCTCGAGTGGCAACCACGTTTAGAGTACAGATCGCCCCCCCCCTCACCTTGTGGACCGATGGCCTGAAGAAGATAGCGGGAAACTGTTGGATTCAGAGGGCACAGGACCGGTTGGAGTGACGCCATTTACGTCTTTTGTCCAGCAGTGGACATCAAAGAGCTGATGGATGGATGGATGGATGGATGGATGAAAATTACAAAATTTTAATTATTGTTAATTTTTGTTTTATGAATGTTATTAATACTTTATAAATTTTGATTACGTATGTGAAAAACCTGCTAAGTTGATTTTAAAATTATATATTTAATTACCAAAACCTGCTAAGTCACAAAAGTGGTGTTAAATAAATAAATACTGAATTAAATTATATTTCTTTCATTTCAAATTGTGTCTAATACAAATACAAGTTAATTAAAATAAAAGCCTTTTCATAAAATATATTAATTTTTTTTTTGGAATGTTTTTTGTCTCTCCTGGAAATTTACCTAATATGGAGTTAGCAGGTTTACACTCTAAGCCGACGACATGCAAACATACGCTCTAAAACATTACCCTCCTGACGCAGTCGGACATTAAAATATTGGCGTTTCCTAGCAGCCTATTGCGAAATCCGAATCGAGATGCGCACGCGCACCTTCACAGCGCGACTTCTAACTGTTTTTGTGTTCCATTTGCCTTATTCGAAAAGCAGTTAACTTTATACCGTCCCGGTTTTCATACACACTTGTATATATATTATATGTAGTATATTTATAGCTACCATATACCTATTAGCGAGAGTTTTGGTACCCCCTCTCCCTAAGCATAAGTAAGAAAAAAATTACACGCTTTCTACACTCATAGCCCCACACTAGGATTTTCTCCTGTGTCGTGGGTACCATGGACATACACAAGACGAATACACAAACACCCAGACCCAGAACAGGAATCTAAATTCATCATTCAGATACCTGTCTAACCGGGAATCGAACCCGGAACCCATTGCGCGTCAAACCGGTATGGTAACCGCTCGGCCACTCGGATCGTCATCAAGAAAGGAATACAATATAACTTAAAAAGTCAGAAATCCCGACTGCGCGAGAATTAACTTTATACAAATGAAACTAAAAAGACACACACATGTCCCACATTCTAGGGTTCTCTTAGTGGAAATAGACGATTTTGCAGTCGCTAGAATAATTAATAACATTTGAGTAGTTACTTTTCAAGGTGGTAGAAGCAGTGTAGTTCGACCGAGGAAGTAGGTACCAGCGCCAACCTATTTCTAGCGTGAAGCATTTCGTGCGTTTCGATAGAAGGATGTGGTTGCCGACACACTTTCACATGAGGCGACTATCATAGTCCTCGGGAGTAGCAACGCATCTGTGATTGACTTCCGATGAAACCCATGTTCGGTATGAAGTTGATTACAGATGTCCAGGCGGCAGTGGCCATTGACCATCAGGTAGACATTAAAAAAAAAAAAAACGCTTTCTACACTCATAGCCCCACAGAAGGATTTTCTCCTGTCTCGTGGGTGCCATGGACACACACAAAGACGAATACACAAACACCCAGACCCAGAACAAGAATCTCAACTTATCATTCAGATACCTGTCTGGCCGGGAATCGAACCCGGGACCCACTGCGTGTCAGACCGGCATGGTAACCGCTGCGCCACGCGGGTCGTCAAGACTGCATGTTCGTTTGCTACTTGAGTCAGATAAAAAAATACTTTTCATTGGGAGTTTGGGACCTTTGACTGAGCGACCGAATTTCGACCATTAGGCTATCACTGCACTGGTCCTACCTTAAAAATGTTAAAATGACAGTGGCAGTGAAAACACCACCGTAACCCGCAGCCCGTCGCTGTAGTTCCGGGACCCGAATATGACTACGGTATCCCCTGCCTGTCGTAAGAGGCGACTAAAAGGGGCTTCCGGGGCTGCGGGCCATAAGAGTGGGAGCTCGAACCATCCAACCAGGCAACTGAAAAGACGGCGGTATGTGTGCTCGCATACTGTCATAAAAATAATGGAGTTGTGAGCCCAACCCCTCACCTGGGAGGAGCCCGATTGGGCAACGCGCTCAAGGGACTCTGGTTCCGTTCCGTTCCTTTGGAGATCCTGGAGTCCTCTTCGTAGCGCCGTACAGAAACCACCGGGAGATTTCATTGCGGTATAAATCCCACATAACCCCGCATCACTCTCAAGGCGTCGGGTACATTATATTTCATTGCGGTATAAATCCCACATAACCCTGCATCACTCCCACGGTGTCGGGTACCTTTTAAAGAGGGGAACCATCACGAAAAAAATCCCACTAGTCGCTACTATATCCGGCATTATGAACTATTACTTTACGAGAAGCGTAGTAAAAATACATCGGCTGGAGATTGCAAGGTCGAGGCACTGCCTAATAAAGCTGAGATTCGAACCACCGCACGCGACGAACGATGAGCGATGCTCGCTGTGAGTGAAGCTTACTACATGACGGCGTATTTTTTTTACCTGAGCAAGTAGCCAACGAGATTGCACTCCACTTGATGGTAGGTGACCACCTACCACTGCAACTCATGGACATCTGTAAAAAACTTCATATAGAACATAGGTTCTATATAGGGTATAAGGAAGGGTGGGTCTGATAGCAGTTCCCACGCTCTTTAGGATTTCGTCAACCCATTATTACACTGCTGGGCGCGTAGAATGAGAGTTTTGGACTATAGTCCACCACGCTGACCAAGTGGTACATATCCTTTTATAGATCTACGGTATACAGGTTTCCTCCCTAACGATGTTGTTGTTCATAATAAAGCAGTGATAACTAATTTGAAGGTGGTAGAACCAGTGTAGTTCGACCGGGAAAGTACCACCCCCACCCCTATTTCTAGCGTAAAGCATTTCTTGCGTTTCGATGGAAGGGTGTGGTTGCCGGCCCACTTTTACATGAGGCGACTCGGAAGTAGCAACGCGTCTGTGATTGACTTCAGATAGAACCCATGTTCTATTTAAAGTTGCTTACAGATGTCCATGATCGGCAGTGACCACTTACCATCAGGTGGACAGCTTGCTCGTTTGCTACTTCGTCGTCAACCCATTATTGTCCCACTGCTGGGCACGGGTCTTCTCTTAGAATGAGAAAGTTTTAGGCCATAGTCCACCGCGCTGGCCAAGTGCGAATTGGTGGACTTCACACACCTCCGAGAACTTTTTTTTTTAAAGAACTCTCGAGTGTGTAGGTTTCCTCACGATGTTTTCCTTCACCAAAAAGCAGTGATAATTCATTTCTTTTTTTTCACGATGTTATTATTTACCATGAAACAGTGATTTTTAATTTGTAATACGCACATCATTTGAGAAAAATCAAATAATGCCTGGGATTCGTACCTCAAACCCACGATTGAAAGGCCGAGTTTTAACCATTAGGTTAGCACTGCTCTGATTAAGATGCCCTTGCGCATCTAGAATCAAGTTTCGCAATCGATTATTCGCACGACGCGGATAATCGATGTACACGCCTCGTCCCACCGACGCTTTTTAAATCTAATGCTACTACCAGTTTTCAGTATCGTCAACGCCACACTTAACTGTCCCTTTTTTTTTGTTCTCGAGGGGGAAACCTTCAAAACGTACCCGACGCCGTAGGAGCGACGCAGGGTTATGTGGGATTTTTAAACCCCAGGGTTATTTGGGACTAAAACCCCCCCGGTGGCCGTCTTCGGCGCTATAAACAGGACTTCGGGATTTCGAAACGATCGCAACCGGAATTCTCTGAGCGCGTTGCCCCATCGGGCGCTCCGTCTAGTCTTTACGACGGTATGCGACCACACATACCGCCGTTCTTCCCGGGATCGCTTGACCGAACGGTGCGAGCTCCCACTCTAGCCGCGTGCAACCCCGGAAGCCCCTTTTAGTCGCCTCTTACGACAGGCAGGGTATGCCGTAACCCTATTCTGATCCCGGAACTACAGGGATGACACTTAACTAATCCCTAGTAACAGAAATACTTCCTTGCAGTCTTTCTTGACGCACACTACTAAAACGGTAATATTCGCAACCAGTCTCTTGAAATTCACACTCGTCCTTCTACAATCACCAAAGCATACGCAGCCTCTAAAACCAGATCAGTAGAACGTTGATGGGCAGCTCCCCGACCTTGCGATCTCCGTGTGAATTTTTATTAATCCTCTCTAATATAAGCCGATGTTTATCTCAATGAGGACCACGAAACTTGCCCTACGAGCGTATCGCTTGCGCCTCGCGTTAAAACAAATGTATGTTAGTAATATAACGAATGTTATTATATAAATACTAGCTGTCCCGACAAACGTTGTTTTGCCATATAAAAAATAAAAAAAAATGTTAAGGGTGGACAACCCTTAAGGGGTATGAAAAATAGATGTTGGCCGATTCTCAGAACTACTGAATAAGCATATAAAATTTGGTAAAAATCGGTCAAGCCGTTTCGGAGGAGTATGGAGATTAACATTGTGACACGAGAATTTTATATATAAGATTTGAAAGTGGCAGTAGCAGGGTAGTTCGACCGGGGAAGTACCACCGCCACACCTATTTCTAACGTAAAGCATTTCTAGCGTTTCGATGGAAGAATGCGGTTATCGGAACACTTTTACATGAGGCGACCATCTCAGTCCTAGGGAATAGCAACGCATCTGTGATTGACATCACTACATAGTATAAACAAAGTCGCTTCTCGCTGTCTGTCCCTGTATTCTGTATTCTTAGATCTTGACAACTTCGCTACGGACTTTAATGCAGTTTTTCGAATAAATAGAGTGATTCAAGAAAAAGGTTTTTATGTATAATATAGTGGAGAAACACTGATAATTTTTGACTTTTAGACGGAATGTAGTTCACCGGGTCAACTAGTCAGATATAAAACCCTGTACTATATCAAGTAGCTTACAGATGTTTATTCACCCGTTTGCTAATTCAATTAAATAAAAATATAACTAAAAAAAATCTAAGCAGTTAATTAATGAAAAAATCATATAACATCTTTCAATATGTTATAATAGCATAGAATAAGTGAAATGTAATTAAAACATCTACGCAAGACTAATTATAAACTCGTTAGACCATGCGCAGATCGGAACGGTTAGGTACTTGTCGTATCCCTAACATGTGGCGAATATCATTGCGAATATTTTGCGACTTGAGCTTGTGCATATATTTTTTTATAATAACGAAGTAGCAAACGAGCATGCAGTCCACCTGATGGTAAGTGGTCACCGCCGAACATAGGTTATATCCGAAGTCAAACACAGGTGCGTTGCTACTCCCGAGGACTAGGATGGTCGCCTCATATAAAAGTGTACCGGCAACCCCACCCTTCCATCGAAACGCAAGGAATGCTTCACGTTAGAAATAGGTGTGGCGGTGGTACCTCCCCGGTCGAACTACACTGGTTATAATATTTTGTTTATGAGAATTATTGAAAAACAAACGAGCATACACTTACGATGGTAGGTGGTTATTGCCGCGCATGGACATCTATAAGCAACTTCATACAGAACGGGGGTTCTATCTGAAGCCAATACAGACGCCTTGAGGACTAAGACGGTCGTATTATATAAAAGAGAGCCAGCAAGCACACCCGCCGAAACGGTCACAATTGCGTCCTGCTAGAAACGAGGGTGGCGGTGGAACCTCCCTAAGACTAAACTGATTCTGCCACCTAGCAATATTTCCAAAAACTATGCTGTACACTAAGGCACAGGTCCTCTCTCCTAGCAGAGGCAGTGTATGCTAGCCACGTGTGGAGTGGACTAAAAACACCATTGTGTTCTATTTTTTTACAGAACTTTCAGACAAGTATATCACCTCCTTCGCAGGTTATCAAGCGATTCGCGATATTTCCCTTTATGAAAAAGCTTCAAATACAATGTAACAACACTAGTAAAAAATATAAACGTAATTTCATTCGCTTGCACATAATTAGCTCGCTTATCTCTACTTGCTTACGATCAGACGAGACGCACAATCCGGGAATTTATACAAAAGCCGGAAACAATTCAAATACCCTTCCAAATGAGGAATTATTTAACGTTTATCTCCTGACAGGGGTACTGTCATGGCGTGGCTAATGGAGCTTATATACTCGACAATAAGTTAGAAGACATCGTGGGACGGTATTAGTAGGTGTTTGGGTGTTTTAGCTTAAAAATTGTCAAGAATTCGGTAAATTGAGTATATATATCTTTTTTTCTTTATAATAAATAAATTCTAGGTACTTTACGTCGTCCCTGTAGTTCCGGGATCAGAATAGGGCTACGGTATCCTCTGCCTGTCGTAAGAGGCGACTAAAAGGGGCTTCCGGGGTTGCGGGCGGCTAGAGTGGGAGCTTGAACCGTCCAGCCAGGCGATCCCGGGAAGGACGGCGGTATGTGTGGTCGCATATCGTCGTAAAACTAGACGGGGCGGTGGACCCACCCGCCCAATTGGGAAGAGCCCGATAGGGCAACGCGCTCAGAGGATTCCGGCACCGGTCCTGTGGAGGTCCCGGAGTCCTCTTTATAGCGCCGAGGACGGCCACCGGGGGGATTTTAGTGCGGTAAAAATCCGACATAACCCTGCCTCGCTCCCACGGCGTTGGGTACCTTTTGAAGGTTTCCCCCTCGAGAACAAAAAAAAAGGTGGAAAGTAATTACCGTCGCTTATGGAAGTCGCAATACCAGAGGAGTCGCCAATGCATCGCCTGTGAAGGAGATCTCTTCTCGCACCTTTCTTGAAGACCCTCATGTCATAACGCTCCAGGAATACCGCAGGAGGAAGCTCATTTCATAACCAGCACGTCCGTGGCAAAAAGTACCATGCAAACTGAACTGAACGCTAAGTACGCTAAAAAATCATCGGAGCTAAATATTTAAAACTACTCATTACGTAGAATAGAAAATTAAAAGACGAACCGCGTGGCGTAGCGGTTACCATACCGGTCTGACGCGCAATGGGTCCCGGGTTCGATTCCCGGTCAGACAGGTATCTTAATAATGACCTTAGATTCACGTTGTTTATGTATCCGTCTTTTGTGTGTCCATGGCACCCACGACACAGGAGAAAATCCTAATGTGAGGCTGTGAGTGTAGAGAACGTGTTTTTTTTTAAAAGCGTGATATTATACTAAAAAACCGTGCCAAAATTTCAACTGCCTAGCTATCACGCTTCATGAGCTAGAGCCTGGTGACAGACAGCAGCGGAGTCTTAGTAACAGGGTTCCGTTATTACTCTTCGGGTGCGGAACCCTAAAAAAACATATTTAAATACTAACATATTCAATCGTCTGCCCAATCAAAAGCGTATTATAAAATTTCTGATTACATAGACGACAAAACAGCTTGGGACTGAGCAATAATATACATTTCTAGAGTATATTTAATAAGTGTCAAAGTGTAGCGTATCTTGCCCAACAGGCCTCAACTTTAGTAACTGTAAGGCAAGATACTGGAGCTAACTTTCATTACAGTGTAAAAATAAAAAACATGCGTGCGTACAAAGTACACATGTCAGAAGTGAAACTTCTTTGGCGAACTAATTTATAAATCTTGTTTATATTTATACAAATCTAAAACTTTAAATTTCCAAGATTAAGAGGAAGGGAAAAAGTCGTGATACGACGTTCGCTCTGTCTCACTTTTTCTCTCAATCTTTCTCACTCGCTTGCTCCCTACTCTCACTCCACGGCTAGTTGCTCATGCTACGTTCGCCCTGTCTTACTCTCTCTCAATCGGTCTCGATCACTCTCTCTCTCTTTTCCGACACTTCCGTTGCATACCGGCGTGACGTTTCATCTTTAAAAATTTTACCCTCATGCGCCTAAAGAAGTTTCACTTCAAAAATATGATTGAAAAAATAATACAACATAACAAAAAAGACAAACTTCTTCTCAGTAGAGGTCGTGTTGCGAGCCGGTGGTAGTGTAAGACAAAAAATGTGTAACTGACAATTTGTAAGAGCCCCCATAAGCCTATACAAAATAAAGACATTTCATTTTAAAATGTGAAGATTTCGTGCTAAATTAAAAATGAATCTTATGTCCTTTCAATATACGCTATAATAGCTCGTTATAAAAACATCCAAAACAACTCACCATATAAACCATCAGCTAATCTTCCGTTCCCGTGAAACACTGCCGCGCGAACTGTCAACAAAGACAATCAATTAGACAAACGATCACAGTGACTTTACCGCCATTAAGTGGCAAAAAATGACATTGGTGAAACAACGCTTAGCAACATGGGCGTAGCGTTGATCAGGTGGTAGAACCAGTGTAGTTCGACCGGGGAAGTACCATCACCACACCTATTTATAGCGTGAAGCATTTCCTGCGTTTCGATTGAAGGGTTTGGTTGCCGGCACACTTTCACATGAGGCGACCATTATAGTCCTCGGGAATAGCAACGCATCTGTGATTGACTTTAGATAAAACCCATGTTCTGTATAAAGTTGATTACAGATGTTCAAGGGCGGCAGTGACCACTTACCATCAGGTAGATTGCATGCTTGTTTGCTACTTCAGTCAGATGAAAAAACGGACTAGCCCATTTTTAATGCAACTCTGGCCAGACGGATGTCAAAAACTTAAATTTCTATTATGGGTTTTTCTATTTGTCTCTTACCCAAGAAACTCCTAAAAAATGAAAGAAGTATAGACGTAATATGGGTATAAAAACCTTTATTATTATCTATTTTGTTTTGTTAGTACCTGAGAGCATTATAAAAGGCGATTAGTCCTTGGGAACAGCAACGTATTTGTAATTGACTTAAGATAGAACCCATATTTCACATGAAGTTGCTTACAGATGTCTATTGGCTGCAGTGACCACTTACCATCAGGTGGACTGCATGATCTTTTGCTACTTCAGTTGGACACTGTCAACTTTAAGCTTCTCATAATGTTTTCCTTTACTGTAACCAGTGACAAAACTCATTTTAGAAAAAAAAATGTGTTTTAATTAATAAAATTTCACAAAATATATACTTACATAGTATTGTATAAAAAGTCCATTATTGGGTGCATATGTCCTGAACATTGTTTTAAAACTAAATTTATAAATCTAGTACTGGCCTTAAAAACAGAAAAGAATACTTTCACATAGTTACCATAGAAAATACTATTAAATACTATGGATTACTTTAATTCACATGGAATTTGATTACATAGCTACTTTATTTTTTCTCTATTATAGGCATCATAAATAGCAAATCTTGAGGATGGATTCCATATCTGAAACAAAAAAAAAGTTATTAGTATTTTATATGTACATATACCTAAAAAAACGAAAAACGAAAAATTAATAGAAAAGTAGATCTTTTACAGGCTTTATTGGTACAAAGTATTTTTTTATAATATATTGTGAAAATAATATACTCCATAAGAATTAATTTAGGTATGTAACAAAGTCTTATTTATAAATGCAATTTACTGCAATGCCTCAGTATCAATCAGAATTTAAACAACTTTTGAAAGTGGCAAAACAAGTAAAAATACACTTATTCTTTATTTTCTTCTTGACTAAGCTAAACTAAGATAAATATCTAACTTATTATTGTATTAACGATGAAAGTGCTTAAATTGATTTAAATTAATTCTAATTCGACTTTTTCTTGTGCTTTGGAATGTATCTCTTATAACGCTACTAGTTCACTTGGCGGACTATGTTCCACCTAAAAGTCAAAAATCTAAAATTTTTAGTGTTTCTCCACTATATTATGCATGTATTATATGAAAATCCTTCTTTTTGAATCACTCTATCTATTAAAAAACTGTGTTAAAATCCGTAGTGTAGTTTTAAAGATCTAAGCATACATAGGAACAGACAGCCAGAAGGCGACTTTGTTTTATACTATGTAGTGATACAAAATATTGTTCCTTATTCACATATTCTATATTCACGAAATACTTGCGGTACGTAAGAAGCTTTGGGTGTACTAAATTTCTATCATCACTACATATTAATACTAAATCTAGTAATACATTTACAATTATTTATCTCCCACACCCCCTTGTCAGCAAAAGTAAGCAAAGCTCTTACCCACTCCCCTCAAATTTACGTAAACATTATAATGTACAAGTATTCCTAAAGGTGGTAGAACCAGTGTAGTACAACCAGGGAAGTACCACCGCCACACCTATTTCTAGTGTGAAGTAGTTCTTGCATTTCGATGGAAGGGTATGGATGCCAGCACCGTTTTAAATGAGGTGACCATCTCAGTCCTCGGGAGTAGCAACACATCTGTGATTGACTTCAGATAGAACCTATGTTCTATATGAAGTTGCTTACAGATGTCGCAGGGCGGCAGTGACCATTTACCATCAAGTGGATGCCCATTTGCTACTTCAATATTATAAAAACATATATAATAATTTTTACTTTGTCAATTTCTTGACAAAGTAAAAAGTGACAAAATAACTAAGTGGTACAAAAGGGCAAACATAAATATTGTATTCCTTTTAGATTTGGCTAAGAAATTCTCCAAAATACAAACATAATTTTGTTATTTCATAAAATGCCAATTTCGCATTAGGTCACTTTTATCCTTACAGAGCAATATGGTGCATATCTAAGTGACTTGAGAATACCTACATGAAGGTGCAATAAAATTATTAGTTACTTGTACAGCATAGTACTTAAATTCCATCTTATGTACTATTTTACGCTGACACTTTTTACAATGCAATTACATTATAACTAACATAAATCGGACAAGCACCACCATTACTCAATACCATAATTTGTTGACTGCAAAATTTAGAAATTATTTTACCAAAAATAATAACTTCGTTATGGAACACATAGTGACATAAAGAAGTGTTTAGAACTTCATATTCACAAGACAACATTGTAGATAAAGTATAGGTTTTGGATTCTTATATTGCAGGCTTTTTTGTCATATATGTGTATAACCTCACAGTAAGTTCCAGTGGCAGACTAAAGACTAGAAGACCAGGGCACGATAGTAATGGCCCTAGTCTATGACAAGCACAAAAGGTGACTAGGTAGCTAGATAAGTAATGAGCCATTTGAAAGCCTTCTAGGACTAACTTAGTCTTCTAGGCTTAGGACACACCACCCCTTTCTATTAATTCCCTAAATATTGAAGCCACCAAAAAAAACCACTGTAAAATCAACAATCTAACCATATGAATCATAAAAAATTGACAAGTTTCAGAAAGTTGGTTTAAAACACTTTTTAAGAAGAATCATTTAACGTTACATATTGATATCACCACTTTTCAGCCAAAATAATACCTATTTTATAGGAAAAATAACTTTTCATTTTAGCCCATAATAAAGTACTAAATACTTTATAGCATAATTAGAAAACTATGCAGGCAATAGGAAACTAACATACCTGATTTGCGGCAAATCCTTTTCCACTTTACATTGTACAACACACGAGTTTACAATAACATTATTACACTAAAAAAACAAACGGATGGATCTTAGCCCATAATTTTCGCGTCAAAACTTGCGACATTAAAAAAAACAAATACACAACTCATACGTCATAAAAATATTTTCGTCGAACTGTCAAAGTCAACTTTTTTCGAACTAGAGCACAGGTTAAAACGGAACGTCTATTTCCGGTTTAAATTATACAGCCCAAATAGAAAAATACATTTATTGACAATTTATTATTATTACTTTACTGCAGCAAAACGTGCTGTTCCGCGTGGTAAACGCTGCTCGTCCGCGGCAGCGTTACACGGCATAAGTAATGTTTCGCGTGATAGTAAAATTACGTTACTGACCGCTCGCTAGCCAGCTAGCCGGTTCGTAGCGCTAGGTACAATGCACCTACAATGCCATAATAATTACAGCGACAATTACGGATACAAAATGGTTGAGCTTCAATTTAGAGGTCGACTGATCGCTTATTTTTTACCGCACCATAATTGGTGTAGTGTTGAATTAGGGTAATGAGCGTTGTACGTAGTTGAATAATTATAATATTACAATGATGCCTTTATAACGAACACTTCATATGAATACTTGTTATTAATTTGCTTGTGTAATTGATTAATATGTAATTATAGCTATGTTATAATTTGTAGGCACGATTATTAATGGGTAACTGATTATTCACTTTGGATGCCATCTATTGATAAACAGAAGTCTATACTAAACGAAAAGTGGCTAGCACAGATTATGAGCTAAAATATTATTTTATTAAACTTATGGTATCATTTAAAAAACTTATTTTTCGCATATTTTTTTTTTCAATAGCGGGTAAGTATTGTTTGAAGAAGATTATACATAAAGATCAAATAAATACACACAGTATTTAGCCATGTCTTCATTGATAACTATTTTAACATTACAATATATTTTCACTTCACTCTATGTTTCTAACAATATTAATCAGGAAGGTATTCGATCTCCATAAGAAGTGCATAATTAAAGAAGGGGAAACCTTCAAAAGGTACCCGACGGCGACGTTGTGGGAGCGACGCAGGGTTATGTGGCATTTTTACCTCACTAAAACCCTCCTGGTGAACGTCGTCAGCGCTACAAAGAGGATTCCGGGATCTCCAAAGGAACGCAACCGGAGTCCTCTGAACGCGTTGCCCCATCGGGTTCCTTCCAGTCGGGGTCACCGTTCCGTCTGGTCCTTACGACGGTATGCGACCACACATACCGCCGTCCTTTTCGGGGTCGTCTGACCGAATGGTTCGAGCTCCCACTATAACCCCTATAACTCTTGATCCCGGAATCCCCTTTTAGTCACCTCTTACGATACGACAGGCTGGGGATACCATAGCCCTAATCGGATCCCGGAACTACAGAGACGAAAGAGGGTATCCCTAGGGGCCTGAATATTCTTTTCCAGCCTCTTTATGTTTTTGTAGCCCTAGCATATGAAAAACTCTGAGGGTAAAACTTCCCGTGATATATCATGATCACGTCTATCATGATAACGAGGTAGTAATGAGTATCCTGTGATAATCTAAGTCTTGAACTATTTGTTTGCCAATTTCCGTGCAATCCGACAGGTACTTTTTAAGAGAAAGAGCAATAAACACACATACATCCTACCTACCTTCGCTTTTTTATTATTAGTAAATGTAAGATAACAATAAAATTATTGAACATGCCAACATTTCATTGTGGCATGACATTGTGATATTCACAAATTCATAATAAAATTACAAAATCTGCAATTACTTTCTGTTGAAACTTTTAATTTTTATTTAACAATAATTTATATAAAATTCTGCAGTCATTTATAATCGTTTTACCATAATCTGTATATTTGTCCGTTCAGTGATTAAAATTGAAAAGACTTGCGGTAACTAATAAAAATGTAATAATTGACAGTTTATTTTCATATTTTTTCTAATTAATGTTACAGAAAACGTTGGAGTCCATTTTTTATATAATTTGTAAAGGTTGATTAAAAAAATAATTGCATTACACACATTTTACGTCAGTATTTAAAAACATCTTATAATGAAACGTATCAATTGAAGCGAAGTCATTGAACGAAAGTATTGCTAGCGATCAAATTATATTTTCTTCAATACCGATGCAAATTATTACAATTGCTCGATTATTAATAACATCGATCATAAACTGTTAATACTTCATTGGTATCATATTTTTGATTCATATCATAACTATAAGGAAGAGAACCAACCCCACCTACCTTTATTCCGAACTTTTGAAAATCGCTAAATAGGTATCTTATAGAAGTAAGAATTATGTTATTTACTTTCTTTTTAAAATATGTTTTATTTATTTTTAATATTTTGTTTTGTATATAGTGTAAAAAGATTTGTTCAAAGTATTAAATAAGAAGTAAAATACATCTAAATAATTTGTAAATTTAATTGAAAGAGCATAATATATAATAATTTAATATGTGTATCACTAAAATTAAGAACACTGGATTTATAATAGATTACTGTAACTAAATATTCTGCTAAAAATGGTCTTAGATACATAAAAAAATGACTAGCAGTATGAAATCTAAGCATCTGATAGTGTGGTTATTAATTATTTGTAATATTGTGGTAGAGTAATATTTCAATTTTTTTATATCTTCTTTAATTAGAATCGGTTCAGTAGTTTAGTAAGCCACCCTTAGGCCTATCACAAATTGAGGGCTAAAGAATACTGAATAAAAGTCCGGTTAACATGAGTAGTCATTTGCATTGTTTCGACTGTCCTAAGGCAGACGCCGCGCTGTGGAAACAAATCAAAGAGTCAGCACTTGGTTCCTACAGTAGTATTCAAATTATGTACTGGTACGTGATGTGTCTATCACTGAAAAGTGCGATGTTATTATTTAAATAGAAATATAGTCAACCCACACCTAAAGTAAAAAAACATGATAGACACTACCTATATTAACAATACTATCGATTAGAATATCGATAATTTGCTATCGGTCGAATAGCTATAGTCGATTCAATTTTGATTCGATTTTCGACCGGCAACACTACTTTGATGATGTACGGTGTACTGACAATGTCAATGTCAAACCAAATTCTTACTGGATAGGATTGAATAAGTTTTTATTAAACGTTAATTCTAATAAAATAACATAAACACTGTAGAAAAATGGAGGAAACATTTTCTAAACGTAAAAAGGCACGAAAGGCATCTAGGGATGAATTGCTAAGACTTAATAAGGAGGTATGTAAATATTTATATTTCAAAATACACAATTACAACGTACACAACTTTAGTTGACCATAATTTTGTAAAAATCTCTTATTTTTTAACAGGAGTTAGTGGAACAAATCATTCAATTTAAAGCCCATAATGTACAGCTAAGTAATATTATAAAAAGAAAAGACTCCGCTAGCGAAAAAAGTTACGATTTGAAGAGAAAAAGGGAATTTGACTTCACGAAGTAAGTGTGTAATTAAGTTATCATAAATATAAAATTATCTTAAGTTATCATAATATATAATTAGGTTATCATAAATATAAAATTGTAGAGAATTGTTTATTTGGCTATATGTACACAGTGTTATAAATAAATATAAACTTAAAATCATAATTTAATATTATAAAGGCGAAAGTTTGTGAGTGTGTATGTTTGTTACATCTTCTCGTGTAAACGACTGGAGCGATTTTCAATAAATTTGGTAGGGAGTTAGCTGACACTCTGATTTTACTGTGGGAGAATATCTTATTCCTACGGATACATCGTTTTTTTTTAATGCAGGCGAAGCTGCGGGGTTCAGCTAGTTTATACTACAACTATATGCATACTAGGTTGTCCCCATGCAGCTTTGTCCGCTTGTCACATCTCCCTTGGTAATAATTGTGGAACCAACCTATTATTGTGCCACTGCTGGGCACGAGTCTTCTCTCAGAATGAGAGAGTTATAGGCCATAGTCCACTGCGCTGGCCAAGTGCGAATTGGTGGTAATAAGTTACCTATGTAATAGTCTAGGTCAGCGGCTCTTAACTTTTTAGTGACAAAGGATTATTTGACAAAATATCTGTCTACTCATGGACCACCAGGGCTAGTGGAATTACATCATCACATTGGAATCGGACGACCCTACTTCTGACACCCTTTTTTTTGGACATCATACTGCAATTTGTATACTTATGATGACCCTTTTTGACACTGATATCTGGTAAACATATTGTTTATAAGTTTGCGTGGCAGAAAAATCTTTTATTTAACTTTCTGACCAATAACTATAGTGCTAAGCGGATAAATTAGCGGATTAAGTGTATACCATCAAGTGGACTGCATGGTCATTTAGTGTTCTGTCATAAATTAGAAAGAAAGAAACATTTATTCCATATGTCACTACAAGCAAAAAAATGTATAAAGTAAAAGATTTAAAGCAACAAAAAAAAACAAAATATTAGTTATATATTGGGGCTCTTCAAAGAAGGTGCAAAAAGTGCTCTCCTTCAAAGCCGCTGATGCATTGGCGACTTCTCTGGTGTTGCAAATGGCCATAGGCGACTGTGACTACTTTCCATCAGGTAGCCCGTCTGCCTTATTGTTAGGTTTAAGCATAAAAAAAATACAAAAGCAATATAGCTTATTCTTAAATTATTATAATGCCACTTAGATGGAAAAGGTCGCACTCAGCATGTATCAACGGCGAGCCGCGACCACTAGTTTTCAGTGCGACCATAGTGAACGCGGAGTTCGGCCGGCATTAACTTGTTCGCGTTTAAATTAATAGATTATTTACCGAAATAAAATGAATATCATGTTTTTATTATACTACTATATTGAAACGAAGATCTACATCGGATACATACATACATAGTTATTTCTTCTTCATAATCATGTTAATATCGAGGCCATCCAGCTCGATACGACGGACCTAGTGAGAAGACTCAAACGGACTAAGCCCTTTGAGCTTTTTTTTTCTCCTCTTTTTAGCGCCGAGGATGACCCCCCCCCCCCCCCCCCGGTGGCCATCCTCGGCGCTAAAAAGAGGACTCAGGGATCTCCAACAAACGCCAAATGTCATCAAAAAAGACTTCATCATCATGTTAATATCGAGGCCATCCAGCTCCTCGATACGACGGACCTAGTGAGAAGACTCTAACGGACTAAGCCCTTTGAGCTAGTGATATAACATAGTGTAGTGTTAGTGAAATAGTGACTTAATTTAAATTATAGAACACAAGAACAATGTGTCTACCCCTTTATGTTAGAACAAAGAAGTGCAGTGTCAGTGGACGCCTCCTTCAATAAACAATGATTTAGCAGTTTAAGTTAGATTAGAATTACTCATTACCCTTATATAAGGCTAGATTGTAATTGATATGGAGTACCCTATTATTCAGTCGGTACTTTATATGTAACAAAAAAAAAATGTTTTTATTATACAGACAAAAATTAATTGTGCACTCTTACAGATGTCACTACCGTCGGATCCTCCTTCGCTTAATGTACTTCGGTTGGGACTACCAAGGCTACGTGGTCCAGGAAGACACGGCTAAGACCATCGAGCACCATTTATTCCAAGCGCTGACCAAAGCTTGCTTGATAGAGAGTCGGGAAGCTTCACAGTATAATCGGTGTGGGCGCACGGATAAGGGTGTCAGTGCTTTTGGGCAGGTGATTTATTTGTTTACTTGTTTTGTAGAAAATATGACTACTTAGTATAAAATAAAGTCGCCTCCCGCTGTCTGTCTCTATATATTCTTAGATCTTGAAAACCACGCAATGTATTTGAATGCAGTTTTTTTAATAAATAGAGTGATTCAATAGGAAGATTTGTATGTATAATACATGCATAATATAGTGGAGGAGTAATGATAATTTTAGATTTTGCATTAAAATCCGTAGCATAGTTTTAAAGATCTAAGCATACATAGGGACAGTCAGCGCGAAGCAACTTTGTTTTATACTGTGTATTGAAGGTGGACTGCTCGTTTGCTACTTCAATCTTATCAAAAAACGTGTGTTTTAATAGTACCTCTGCTTTATGTGTTATGTTGCTTTCATAAAATTGATGTTTACTACTTCTGTGGCGACCTCCCGCTACTCATCAAGAGATGGCGCTACTAGTATTCTGAAACACGCTATCGAAGCATTCTCAGAATCCTGCATATATACAAGTTCCGAACATCAACTGTCGGAGCACGGCCGCACCCCAGGCATGATCACCTAGCCTGGCGGGAGCTCTCCCTTTGCCAAACTACCATATTATAAAAAAAAAAGTATAAATATGCTTTTTTTATCTGATTGAAGTAGCAAACAAGCATGCAGTCCACCTGATGGTAAGTGGTCACTGCCACCCTGGTTTCCCGCTCGAACTACACTGGTTCTACCACCTGTGTGATGCTAAAATAAATCTTCCAGGTGATATCCTTAACCATCAGAAGCAAGCATCCACCAGAAGAGCAGCACAAACCAGAGGCCATATCGTCAGAGATTCCCTACTGCTACATCCTCACTCGCCTGCTGCCGAATAATATAAAGGCTATAGCATGGATGCCTATACCTGCTGATAAGCCGGAGTTTAGTGCAAGGTATTGATCAACTGTTACCGACATAGCTCTCAAAATTAGCAAGCTGAAGTGGAGGTGGGCCGGCCATGTCGCTCGAAGGACCGGTAACCGATGGGGAAGAAAGGTCCTCGAGTGGCGACCACGTTTAGGCTAAAGGAGTACAGGTCGCCCCCTACAAGGTGGACCGATGACCTGAAGAGGACAGCGGGGAACCGTTGGATTCACAGGGCACAGGACCTGTTGGAGTGGCGCCATTTAGGGGAGGGCTACGTCCAGCAGAGGACATCAAAGGGCTGATGGATGATGGATCAACTGACTTACACTTACACAAATAAACACCCACAGACTCACACATATATAAACCATGCATACACTCAATCACAAATGCACACATACCAGCTCATGAACACAGTCCTCAATTTTGTGGTGTTTTTAGTCGCTATCTCCGCACCAGTTTTTTTTATTTAACTGAAGTAGCAAACGAGCATGCAGTCCACCTGATGGTAAGTGGTCACTGCCGCCCTGCGACATCTGTAATCAACTTCATACAGACGATGGGTTTCATCTGAAGTTAACCACAGATGCGTTGCTACTCCCGGGGACTATGATGGACGCCACATGTGAAAGTGTACCGGCACCCAACCCTTCCATCGAAACGCAAGGAATGCTTCACGCTAGAAATAAGTGTGGCGGTGGTACTTTCCCGGTCGAACTACACTGGTTCTACCACCTTGAAGAAAAAGCTAAGCTTGCTAAGAAAGGTTCCGAACTTCTATGCCTCTCCCTCTTCATACTCCAGACTGACAAATAATACAAAAATTCCCAGATTCGACTGCAAGAAACGCCAGTACAAGTACTACTTCCCCCGCGGCACTCTCAACCTGGCCGCGATGCAGGAGGCCTGCGCGTGCGCAGTCGGCGTGCACGATTTCCGACATCTCTGCAAGATGGACGTCGGTAATGGAGTCACGCAATACACGCGGGAGATTCTGCGCGCAGATATATTGCCTGTTGGAGAGGAGAGTGGGGACCGTGAGTATCAGCAGTGGGCATAGATTTATTTTTAAGTGAAGGAGCATAATTTTCTTAATCATGTCGGCAAGAGGCCATACTTCTTAATTAAACAACACATCGTAAATAGTGTGTAATAGGGGATGTCTGTAGGTGGTAGAACCAGTGTAGTTCGTCCGGGGAAGTAGCACCGCCACACCTATTTCTAGCGTGATGCAGTTCTTGCGTTTCGATGGAAGGGTGTGGGTGTCGAAATGCAGTCCTTCTACCACCTTGCAAATACCGCTTCATTTAAAAGTATTCAAAAAGTAAAATATATTATTTGTCGATGACTATATAAGTACAATATCTATACATTAATACGAGAAGCAAAAATTTGTGATTTGTTTTTAAGATACTTGCTGTAGACGGAGGAGGATGACATTATTCAAGGTTATAGTTGATGTAGAGAAGGATTGCGCAATCCTAATATTTTTTTCAAATAATGCGTAATTCATACATAAAATCAACTAAAAACACATTACACACACTACCTTGCATTTGACATACGAAATAGAACATTCAATGTCTCACTATGAAAACACATAATGCCAAAAATGTCAGATGCCTTTGTCAAAATACCGCTATTGCTTTTAAATGCAGCTTAGGTAATTAAATCTCTTTTTATATTTAACGGGCGAATTCAAAATTATTTGAAAATATTTACATTTATTACATTTTATTTGAATTTGAGAAATATTCGTTCTACTTTGGACAATATGAAGTTTAGTTTTTTAATTTAAATTACGGTCGCCTCATGTTGAAAGTGTGTTCGCTGGCACACTTTTACATGAGGCGACCATCATGGTCCTCGGGAGCACCAACGCATCTGTGATGGACTTCAGATACAACCCATGTTCTGTATGAAGTTGATTACAGATGTCGCAGGGCGGCAGTGGCCACTTACCATCAGGTGGTCTGCATGCTCGTTTGCTACTTCAATCAGATTAAAAAAAGGACCAATTTCGAACGATGCAATGGGTGACAGTTTTTTTAAATACTTCTGATAAATAATAATACCATATTTATATTATTATGTTATACTTGTTTTACATACACACCTTTATCACGCACACATACACACACTCACACACACACTCGTCCACACGCATACATACATACACACACGCACGTGTTTACTTAGTTTTGTTATTTTAATAAAATGTAAATCCATAAATGGCGCCAAGTCAAGCCTATGTGATAAATTTGTGTTATTTGTAATGCTGTGGATTTTGTATTATAAATAAATAAATAAATATTTTTAATACTTTCAGCTAAAGCCATGTACTACTTACTAGTGGAAGGCAACGCGTTTCTCTGGCACCAGATAAGATGTCTAATGGCGATTTTATTACTTGTCGGTGAAGGCAAGGAGAAACCCAGCATTATTACTGAGTTGTTGGACGTTGAAAAGAATCCTAGGTAAGAAGTGTTCAAGTTTTTGAAGTGAAACTTCTTTAGGCGCATGAGGGTAAAATTTTTACAGATGAAACGTGACGCCGGTATGCAACGGAGCGAACGTCGTATCACGCCTTTTTCCCTTCCTCTTAATCTTGGAAATTTAAAGTTTTAGATTTGTATAAATATAAACAAGATTTATAAATTAGTTCGCCAAAGAAGTTTCACTTCTGACATGTGTACTTTGTACGCACGCATGTTTTTTTTTTCTCTTTGAAATAGGAAAGGAGCATGCAGTCCACCTGATGGTAAGTGGTCACCATCCATGGACATCTGTAAGCAACTTCATATTATACAAGGGTTTTTTATCTAACTGAAGTAGCAAACGAGCATGCAGTCCACCTGATGGTAAGTGGTCACCGTCCATGGACATCTGTAAGCAACTTCATATTATACAAGGGTTTTTTATCTAACTGAAGTAGCAAACGAGCATGCAGTCCACCTGATGGTAAGTGGTCACCGTCCATGGACATCTGTAAGCAACTTCATATTATACAAGGGTTTTTTATCTAACTGAAGTAGCAAACGAGCATGCAGTCCACCTGATGGTAAGTGGTCACCGTCCATGGACATCTGTAAGCAACTTCATATTATACAAGGGTTTTTTGTATCTGACTAAAGTAGCAAACGAGCATGCAGTCCACCTGATGGTAAGTGGTCACCGTCCATGGACATCTGTAAGCAACTTCATATTATACAAGGGTTTTTTGTATCTGACTAAAGTAGCAAACGAGCATGCAGTCCACCTGATGGTAAGTGGTCACCGTCCATGGACATCTGTAAGCAACTTCATATTATACAAGGGTTTTTTGTATCTGACTAAAGTAGCAAACGAGCATGCAGTCCACCTGATGGTAAGTGGTCACCGTCCATGGACATCTGTAAGCAACTTCATATTATACATGGGTTTTTTGTATCTGACTAAAGTAGCAAACGAGCATGCAGTCCACCTGATGGTAAGTGGTCACCGTCCATGGACACCTGTAAGCAACTTCATATTATACAAGGGTTTTTTGTATCTGACTGAAGTAGCAAACGAGCATGCAGTCCACCTGACGGTAAGTGGTGGATGGTAATTTTCATGAGAATCGGTCAAGCCGTTTCGGAGGAGTACGGAAATGGACATTGTGACACGAACATCTTATATACTTATATATATATATATTTATATAAGTAAGACATTGAATGTTCTATTTCGTTTATAATGTATGTGTTTGTGTCAAATGCAAGGGAGTGTGTGTAATGTGTTTTTAGTTGATTCTATGTAAGTTTTATGCATTATATGAAAAAAATATTAGTATTGCGCAATCCTTCTCTACATCAACTATAACCGTGCGTAATTTCATACTCCTCTGTTTGTGGCAAGTATCTTAAAAGCGAATCACAAATTTTTGCTTCACGTATTTTTTTTTTTTTACACTCATAGCCCCACACTAGTATTTTCTCCTGTGTCGTGGGTACCATGGACACACACAAGACGAATACACAAACACCCAGACCCAGAACATGAATCTAAACTCGTCATTCAGATACCTGTTTGGCCGGGAATCGAACCCGGAACCCATTGCGCGCCAGACCGGTGTGGTAACCGCTCCGCCACGCGGGTCGTCGTATTAATATAATAATTTATTTTATTTTCAGAACACCGCAATACCACATGGCTTTAGACGTGCCATTGAATCTATTCCACTGCTCCTACGATTTAGATGAAAGTAATTGGGTGTACAAGGAGAACGAATTGAGACTTACTATATCAGATTTGCAAAAGGAATGGACTATACATAATATTAAGTAAGTATGGACGCATTTTGAGTGTAACGTCTGACAAAGTTACGATTTTTCGTTACGGAAATAGTTACTGGAGCGTTTGGGTACAACCCATTATTGTCTCACTGCTGGGCACAGGTCTTCTCTCAGAATGAGAGTTTTAGGCCATAGTCCACTGCGCTGGCCAAGTGCGAATTGGTGGATTGGAGCGTTTAGTTATTATCAAAAGTTATTTGTTTATATAAGTATATATTAATATTTTGTGTATATATTTTATTTAAGCAATATTTATTATTTCAATAATTGATAATTTGTTTACTTTTATATACCTACCACAGATTATCGCTGTCGCCCAGGGATGACTGGCAGAGAATGCCATTAGGCAATAAGTTCACCCTTGTAACCCTTAGATTAAGGTGTTTCAAAACTTTAAATAAATAAATAAATACAAAAAAGTTTTGTCCCTTGATAGAGGTGTTTACCAAAAGTGACCAACAGTCGGGTCTGGAACATACGGAAGAGGGCAGGGAGGGAGTCCATCCGAGGCCTCGGGGGCCTTCTCAAAAAGGGTTCCCGCACTAGACTTGATTTTTTGACTTTGATGTTTTTAAAATTGGGCTAGCTTTTTTTGTCGTCGTTGTCGTCAAATTGCGGTGACAAATTTAGATGACTTGTTTGTGGGGGGAGGGGAGGTCCACCTGAGGCAACAGGCCTGGGGACCTTTCATAAGTTCCCACGCTAGACTTGATTTTTTGACTTGACTTTGATTTTTTTTTTGGTCGTTAAATTCCGGAGGCAAATTTAGGTGACTTGTTTTTTCGCGTAATGATTACATATGTGGACGTAAAATGGCCATATGGACATTGATGACATTCTTATTACTAATATGAATACAAAATTTTATAATAATCGGTTGAGTATTTTTGGCGTGAAAACGTAAAAACAAACAATGTAACAAACAAACTTATTCTCATTTATAATATAAGTAGGTATGATTAATTGATTAAGGCAAGATACTGGAGCTAGAGCGGTGATAGCCTAATTGAAACTTGCCCTCTCAATCGGGAGGTCCGAGGTTCAAACCAAAACGCACCACTGATTTTTCTAAAATTATGTGCGTATTAGAAATTAATTATCACTGCTTTTCTGTGAAGGAAAACATCGTGAGGAAACCTATACACCCGAACTTTAAAAAAACACACCCGAGAGTTCTTTACAAAAAAAGTTCTCGGAGGTGTGTGAAGTCCACCAATTCGCACTTGGCCAGCGCGGTGGACTATGGCCTAAAACTCTCATTCCGAGAGAAGACCCGTGCCCAGCAGTGGGACAATGGGTTGATGATACTGGAGCTAACTTTTATTAACATTTAAAGACATGATTGTAAATATATTTAAAAAATGCGTTTTAAAATAACAAAGAAGACGAACGCGCTGAGTTTCTTGACGGATTTTCTCAGTTGAGGTCGTGTTCCTTACCGGTGGTAGTGTAAGAAAAAAATGAAACTGACAATTTGTAAGTGCCCCCGCAGGCCTATACAAAATAAAGACATTTCATTTTATTTTCAGGACAACAATGATCAAAGACTGTTTACAAGAATTAGAAGGGATGCATACAGTTTTGTGCGAGAAAAGGACGGATGATCAAACAGATGTGTTAGAGGGAGACAAAATTGCTGAATATACCAATGGATTAATACCAGGAGTGAAGTCAAGAATATATAAACCACTTATGGAGAGACCCACATGTCGTAAGTGTGTCTTTTTATACCTTTATATTGGTAAAAACCAGGTGGTCGAACCAGCGGAGTTCGACCGGGGAAGTACCACCGCCACACCTATTTCTAGCGTGAAGCATTTCTTGCGCGAGATGGAAACACACACTTATATGAGGCGACCCTCATAGTCCTCGGGAGTAGCAACGCATTTGTGGTTGACTTCAGATGGAACCCATGTTTTGTGAAGACGATTACAGATGTCGCGGGGCGGCAGTGGCCACTTACCATCTGCATGCTCGTTTG